>PVIA01001909.1:0-240808 GCA_004024845.1 Tonatia bakeri
CCGCCCCCGCCCCAGGCCCCCCAGGAGAATGCTGGAAACCACCGAAGCTGACATCTGATGGATGGGGATTTGTTTTAAGCTCTTTCTACCCACTGGACTATAATCATCAACTGTTCATGACCTCTCCACAAGCAACTGTTCCCCCCCTGAGTTTTCAAAAAGCAAAAAGCTTTAAAAGCTGCAGTTCAAACAGGCAGAGAGGCACACACTGAGAGATGCAGGGCTGGAAGGGAGGGGAGGCAGGGAGGAGGGGCAGGGGGGACCCCAGCAGCCTGGGTGAGGGGATGGGGAGGAAGAAGGGTCCCCTGGGGCCAGGTGGGTTCTGCCAGCCACTCCCTCCCCACACACTGGTCCACCTGGAAGAGAAGGCCAGCCTGGAGGTCCAGGTGTCCAACCTTTCATGGGAGGGGCTGCACCCACGCCACCATCCCAGCCACCCTTGTAGAGGGTGGCTACAACCACCCTGGAAAAAATCTTGGAAACCTGAGCTAAGGTTCATTGCTGCCTTCTCTCCATCATTCCCTCCACTTGCCCCTTCCCCCAGCCAAGAACGTCGGGGCCCTGCCCTGCCCGATGCCACATTCACACCCTCAGCTTGCAGAGTGTCCTTGGACCTCAGAGTCCTGCTGAACCCTCTCGGACAGGGACTCAGTACTGCCCACAGCAGGCTGACACTTCGTATTCTCTGTCACAAGGTGGTGACATCAAGGAAGTCACCACCTTGGCACAGTACCCAAGTTCTTCTGTACAGAGGGCTAGCGGGGACCCATGGAGATGCCAGCATGGTTTGGGAAGGGGGCAAGGGGTGCTGAAAGACAGTTTAAACCCACATATCGCATCCCTGGTCCCCACCTATGTGCAAGGAAAGGGAAGAAGAAATCCCCTTCCCCCAGTTTTTGCTCCTGGATCTTGGTCCCTTGGTTTTCTGCTGACACAAAGGGGCCAGCCAGGGCTGGCACTCTCAGCACAGCTTGCAAACTAGCTGTGATAACAGAAGCCCCTGGACAGCAGCTAGACTGGTACAGGCTGGCCACCTCTTCTGGACAAAATCTGAAGGTGATTCTCCACACTTCTCATCTGCCGGCCCCTGGACGTGCCCCAGGCGCCGCCTGACAGGCAAGCAGATGGAGCTTTTCTACTTTAAAAAATAAATCGATTGGATTCTTTTCTGAGTTGACAGGATGAGGAGGCGACAGGTCGGCGGCGCCTGGGGACCACGTGCATGACCTGGAGGTAATCCCGGGTCGGAGTGCCAGGCGGGGGTGGGCGGTGCGCCCCAGAAAGTTCCATCCCCAGCCCTCCCCGTCTCCCTCTCCCCAGGCGGTGAGCCCGGCACTTACTGAGGTTCAGGAGTAGGGACGACCAGGTCTTCATGCCGAGCATGCTGTGTCGTCCCCGCTGGCCGCGGGGACCCAGGGGGATTCTAGGAGGGGCTTCCCGGCACAGCCAGTGGCGGGGCGTCCAAGCGCACTGTGCGCTCCTCCAGCCCGCTGCTCACCTGGGACTAGGAATCCAGGGAGGTGCTAGGGAGGCCGCCGGGGAGACAGGGCACCCGGGGATGAAGCCCCAGGACTCCTGGGGGATCAGGAGCAGCCGGGGGCGTCTGCTCCTCTGCCCGCCTAGCGCCCTGCCCGCAGCGCCCCCACGCGCCTTCTGCAAGGACCTGGGGGAAGTGCTGGGGAGCCTAGAGGGCCTGAGCAGCCTCTCACGCCGCCCCCAGGGGCGCCCCACGTCCCCTTGCCCGCGCCCTCGCTGAAGGCTTCACGCACCGCCAGCCGTGGCTGCGCAGCCGCCTCGCAGCAACCATCTTATTACCTTCCCACTCGGCGGGGCCGCGCGCCTCCTCCCCGCCACCCTCCCGCGCGCGCGGTGCCCCCGCCGTTCTCCTCCCCCCACTTCTCGGCGCCCCGCCCGCGGCCCGGGCAGCCCCCGCTCCCCTGCACTTGATAACGCGCTTGTCAAGACTGCTGAGTTGTTCCTGACCTCTCCCCCGCCGCTGCTAATTAAGGCTCCGCCGTGACAGTTCAAGTGCCGAGCATCAAGTTTGCAGAACCAAAGCCTCTAATTGGGGCCGCTTTTCATTTCTCCATCCCGCGGGCTGGGGCTCCCCAGACCTGGGCACTGGCGCATTTTTCTTTTGTATTTTTTCATCAGGAGGAGGAGAAGGAGGGGAACGGGCACCAGGAGAGGAGAGCCGGCGAACAACCAAAAGGCTTGGGTGGGGAGAGCTGAGAAGCCAGGTGGGGGGACCCTCCCTTGCCCCCAGTAGCCAGCCAGGGGCCACAGGATATCTCTGTAGGAGCCTACCTGACATGCCTCCTAACCCAGGGGGGTCTGTGAACTCCCTGCCTTAGGGCCACAAGGGGCTGAGCCCCACTGGCAGAAGACTGCAGGAGGACTCCGGGTCCCCTCCCCTTGCCTCCCCTACCCGCATCAGCGGGGTGTGGCAGGGAGGGGCTGCCCCAATCCTGTGAGCAGGGTCAGGGGTGCTTGTAGCCCACAGCAATCACTCTGCAGAGGGCTGTGGTGATGGCAGGCTTGCCAGTCCCCCTCCTGGGTGGAGAGGTGTCTCTCTTTTTACACCCCAGCTCCTTCCCGAGGCTGCCGGCCTCTCCTTTCCAGATAAGTGCCGGCCAGCATCGAGGCTCTTAGTGACTCTTCAAGCTGCCTTTCTCCTCCAACGCCTACTAAATCAAGCCCGCGCTGAGAGCCACCGGCTGGGAGGAGAGGAGAAGGAGGGGCCGGGATGCTGGCGGGCTCAATGGAGCTGGCGGAGGGCTGGGGAGGCTGGGATAAAGTCACAGAGGAGGAGAGGGTGGGGGAGGTGAGCGGAGGCCCAGCCCTGGGGAGGGAGGAAGAGCTGCGAGGGAGGGTGGTAGGCCGGGGAGGAAACCCAGCAGGAGGTGCTTGGGGTCCCAGCCAGGCCCCAGCCAGGCCCCAGCTCAGAATCCTGGAGCCTCAAGCTGCTAGGGGCTTATGGAAATCCAGCGGCCTTTCCCACACTTGCTGGAGTCTGAGGATTCCAGGTGATTCTAATTAAATCGGGGCACTTTGTTTGGAGCCACCGCCCAGGTGATTCTTATGCTGTTTCATGTTTGAGGAGCAGTCTTCCCTGGGGAGGAGGGGCTCAAAGGTTGCCTCATATTAGAAGCACCTGGGGCAGTTTAACCCCCTCCCAGGTTGTCAGGGCCAAACCCAGAGCAATGACCTCACACCTCCGGCAGCAGCAATGTTCTCTAAAGCACTGAGAGGGTTCCTCTGTGCAGCCAGGGCAGAGGGCCGTTGTTCCAAGTCAGTGGCTCTGGGTGGGTAGGGGTGGTTCTGACCCCTAGAGCATATTTGGTAAGGTCTGTGGACATTTTTGGTTGTCACAACAGGTGATGGTGCTCCTAGCATTGTGGGTGAAGGCCAGGGGTGATGTTCAGCACGCTGCAATGCACACAACAGCCCCCGCCCCCGCCCCCGCCCCCCCCATCCCAGAGATCAGTAGTGTCCCCGTGGAGGAACCCAGGCTGAGCCAGCCCCGAGCCCGGGCAGAGGTCCTTGGAAACACTGTGCTGAGGGAGCTCAGCTCACAGCTCGTGTCAAGCATGCTCTGGGGTGGGGTTTCTGGGGCTGAGCTGAAGTCATGGCACGTTCACTCTCTGGGCCGAGACCTGCCTATCCGTCATCGGACCTTAGGTACTTAGAGCCGACTTTCAAGGTCCCCTGAGTCTGCTCTGCTCCAGCCAAATCTCATCCCATCCCTGCCCCTGGCCTCCTCAGCTCATTCCCCATCAGTCCTGGGTTCTGGAATGTTCCTCGGTTTGTCAACATCCTTATTAAAATTCAGGCCCCTAGGACCATGACTGCACGAGTGTGCGCTCCACCTTTCCGCCTCCCTCCCCTGTCTCAGTTCTCTGGAGAGGTCGCCACTGGCTCCTGCCTTGCGGGGAGCAGCCACGGCCTCCCTCACCTCCGATTGAGTCAAGTTCCCATCCCCTGCTTGTCAGTTTGCTTTCGAAACCACAGGTCAGTTACACTCCATTTTACTGAGGGGATCCCCCCATCGTCCAGCAGATTAGCAAACAACTCAGTTCCACATCCAAAGAGCCAGGGGTCCCCCCCCCACGGGCATGGGTATTGGCATGAGGGTAGTTCTCATCTTTGCCGGGTGTGCCAGTCACCTGGGAAGTTTTAAAAATACAAGCTCGGGCCCCACTCCTAACCAGCCAAATCAGCAACCCCGAGGACGGGGCCAAAGCCTCGGTATTTCTAAAATACAGCGTCTCTAGAACACAGGTGTCCAAACGCGCAGTGGAGCTGAGAACAGCTGCGGTGAGGATAGACACACGGTCTTCACCGGCTAGCCCTGTGGACCTTGAACACACTTGGTTTGTCAGGCTAGAGTGGCTGTAGGGGAATGGGACGTGGGCTGGGAGGGAGGCCGAGTGTGGCCTGTTTGGGCAGAACTCCCAGCAGTGCCAGCAGCACCCCTCCACCCTTGCCGAGGGCAACAAGGGTACCCTGATCGTTCTGTGAAGAGCAGGCACGGGGAAAGCCAGCTATGAGGCCAGGAACTGGGTGAAGGTATGTCCTGTGGGGGCCTGGGGACCCCTCCTCTTTGACCCACAGGAAGCAAGCTGATCCCAGGGCACTATGGAGTCCACTGCCCAGTGGGAACTCTGAGAAACTGCTGGGAACAGACAGAGAAAGGCCAGAAGTGGGAGAGAGGAGTGTACACTAGAATCCAGAGGCTATTAACTCACTGTGTGAGCTTGGGTGACATGCCCAGTGGCCTGGGGCTTCCGCACCCTCATCTGTGAAGGATGGGTTGGACACACTTGTTCGGCTTTGCACACAGCAAGGGCTCAATGCAAAAGAGAAAGGAACTGGAGAGGAGAAACAAAGTCTGAACAATGAGTTGCTCGAGGTCACACTAACTTGTGGGGCCTCGGTTTTCTCATCCATCCAATGGGCACACTTGGAGACCTCTGCCTCTACACCTCCCCTTCCGTCAGTTAACAGGCCCCAGCCACGCCCCGCTAAGCCCAGGAGCAAAAGACATCGAACAGGGTGGAAGAGATGAGCACCCTGGTCTCCCCAGGGTGAAAGGACAGCTGGGAGGTGTTGGGTTTATGCTCTGAGCCCCTCGCAGCCAGCTGGGGGTGGTGGCATCGGGACCCCACAGCCGTTCACTGCACAAGAGCCCTTGCACGACGTGGTAGACGGGAGCTGAAGCCTGGTGCCCACGCTGCTCATCCACACGCACCTGGACTTGGGCTCCATCTGTCTGGAGCAGGGAGCGTCGTCTCATCTGCACGAAGGACCTGTGTGGGCTGGTGGTGGCTCTGCTGGGGAAGGCCAGCTGCTGTCCACATCCCAGCCTCCTAGTTTCAGATCCCTGTCCTGGGCCCTCTCCCCACCCATGGGCGGGAAGCACACGCTGGAGGTGCAACCTCTGGGAAGGACACATTTTTCAAACCGTGCGAGGGGTAAATGATGGACACCCACTTGTTCCTGGGTGCGAGTGTAGACAGGACACAGGAGGGCGCTGGGGCTGGTGTGTGGGGCGGGCAGGGTTGTCGCCCTGGGTATATCCTACCTGCCCCCTGACTTGGCCCTGCTGTAACATGTGCAGGGTGAACAGGTATAGCCACCATCAGAAGCCAGCAGAACTGCCATGGTGTCACACACAGCAGTGAAGTGGAAGTTTCCAGGGTCCCTCGGACCTGAGATCAAAGGACTAAACACGACACACACAACTCTGGACGCCACCATGCTCTGGGGACAGGAAGCAGAAGGTGCAGCCTCAGGTTCCTCATCAATACAGTGAGGTCAACGGTGCTGCCCTCTGTCATGGAGGAAAAGGGACAACGTCTAGGAAGGGCTCGGGCAGGGCCCACTCACTGCAGTGAGCTCTTCATAAACTCTGGCTGCTGCTGCTGCTGCTGCTCCTGGGCAATCAAGGAGCAGCACCATGCCTGGGGTCATGTTTTCAGTGCTCAGGGGCTCCTGCCAGCCCTCTCAGCCCCCGTACCTGTGCCCCTGCCCCCAGCCAGGCTGAAGCTGGACGCCTTGGGGCAGGGAGGAGTCAGCCTCATTCCTGGTGCTTGAGGACCTCTCTGGCCTGCTCACTCCTGCTGGTGGGGAAACTGGGAGCCATAGGAGGGAGCCCACCCCTCATCCCGATCCCCACATGCCAAAAGCTAGGAGCTGCCAGCTCCTGGGGCTGTGACACATTTCATCACTGGGAGGGAGACAGCAAGGTCTGCTGTGTTGACCCTTTAAAGGGCAGGGGAGAAACCCAACAGAGGCAGACTCCCCTCAGCAGCCACCAAATTCCTGGGATTTGTGGCCGGGCCAGCAGCTGTGGTCCAGACCTCACGGGGAGGCCACCCCTGCCCACTGCCTTCCTAGCTCCTGGCGGAGATACACGCTCTCCTGTCTCCTTGCCTCTGCCTCCCACCCCTTGTGCTGCCCGCTCTGGGGTCTCGACTTTTTTCAGATAAGCCAGACAGGGGCCCTCTCCTCCTCTTCCCATCCCTATCCCAGCCACTCCTGGGCAAATGGAGCTGCCCTTTCTTTTGGGGTCAGAGAAATGCAGCGGAGGCAGGAGCCTGTAGGCTCACCAACTCAGCTGTCCTGGGCTGCCAGCCAGCCTGGGACGTGGACTTCTGAGACTCATTCATCAGAAGACGTCTTGGAGCCCAACTGGTGAAGTCTCCTGGAGAGGAGGCTGCAGATGCCCCTGGCCAATCAGCTCCTTTGGCCACCATCTTGCAGGAAGTGGTTCGTTGTGACTGCGCAGGGTAGGCGTGTTTCTGTCATCCCATCACCATGGAGGTGGAATGGCGTCTTTAGAAAACAGCTTGCCCCCTGGTCTCCCCTGGGGAAGGGCCAGCTCTCCTCCCCCCAGGGCCTGGGTTCCAACAATAGCCTTTCAGCAGGTGTTCGCCCGCTCCGTTTTCCCCACCTGAGATGCTAGATTCATCTCCTTCAAATGACACTTAGCTGCCTCGAGTCTTTTCACACGTGCACGTGCACACACACATGGGAGAAAAACAACCCTCTCCTCCCTGTCCTCAGGGCCCTCGGGGATTTGCAGTCAGTGCTGGTCCCCACCACACTGGCCTTTACTTGGTGCAGTGGGCTGTGCCCTGTTGAAGTGCAGGAATTTTGGAACCTCTAGAGCATAAACTGGGAGGCCCTGCTCCAGAACACACTGTTGGTTGGGACCACCTCCGAGTCTTTCCTCTCACAGTGCCCGCCCCCTGGAATGCTCTCTCTCCATGACTCCCCCTCACCCAGCCCCAGTGCCCCCAGTTCCATCGGTCCCCCAAAACCAGACAAAGAGAATGCTGATGGCCGACTCCCTTTGCTACACACACCCAGCCCACCGTGGGTCTGGCTCACGGACTCCTGAAGTCCCGTCCTGCCCTTTGGTGACCCTCCTCCCAGCCGGACTGGGTTAACTCAGTGCAATTCCAGCCTCCTCTGAACCAGGCCAGGGTGAGCTCAGGTTCAAATGCCAGCTCTGTTCCCTAACAATGGTGAATCCCCAGGCAAGTCACAAGACTCTCTGAGCCTCAGGTTCCTCATCTGGAAAATGGGGACGCTGCACGCACCTCCCCGAAGAGTTGCAGTGAAAATGACCAGTCCAGATGTGCTTGTAAGGTGCCTACAGCAGGGCCTGCCCTGCAGGGTCCGCGTGCATGCGCTGGGCCCTGGGAGGGAAGGGCATTCAGCCCGGGAAGGGGAGCAGGCAGTAGCTGACATGAGGGTTTCCAGGCTCAGGACAAGGAGCCTAGAGCCTCCAAGGGGACCAAGGCAGCTATAGAAAGGCTCTGAGGGGCAGGAGAGCTTTGGAGAGGGGTACCAAGTAGGTGGGGTCAGCCCTAGGGCTCTCCTCAGTCAGACATGCAGTTGGGGAGTCTTCCCAGACTGGGATGGGGCACAACCTCGTTCTGTAGAGGAGGAAATGAGGCATGGAGGGGAGAAGGACTGAGCAGCATCACTTACAGGAATGGCAAGGGCTGCCCACTTTTCCATGCCCCAGGCTCTGCACCCCAGGCCAGGCACAGCCCCCTCTGAGCCCAGCCTTGGGGTGTTGTCTCCCAGGGGTGAGAACCACAAGCCTACCCTAGCACTCAGCAGCTGGGGCTCCTGGAGCTACCCTCAGCCCCAAGGTCGCCACCTGATGGGACCTGCCCCACCTCCACTCACTGACTTCACCTTAATTAAAGGGGCCGCTCTCGAGCCTGAGCTTGGGACCCAGCCCTCACCAAGCAGCCCCACAGCCCCTGTCACTCAGAGCTGGCTCCGGGCCCACTTGCAGCCTCTTCTTTCCCAATTAATCATCATTATCAAACACCTGGCGCTCATGCACTGCGTGCTCAAGGCTGAGCCTTCACGCACACGTGTTTGCTCACAGTGGTCCACACAGCCTCCAAGGAGGGGCCTTGGCACAGGAAGGGGCACAGAGCACCGGACAAGCTGCCCAAGGTCCCCAAGCCCCTGGTGGTTTTACTGCAGAGCTCCCCGAAACAGCTTTGCTTCACACCCCATCAGCTCTGCTGGTGCCAAAACCCTAAAATCTTCACCCAGTGCAAGAACCAGAAGGGTTATTTTGTGGTTGGTACCCCACTGCCCCCATCAAACAGAGGGGGCCCCAGGCCCCAGAGGGGTGCGCCTCATCCAGGGTCCTGGGGCCGTGTCTCTGCCAGTCTGCCCAGCTGCGGGGCCACCTCTCGGAGGTGGGGTTGTGGAGCTCAAAACACACAGACAAGGGGGGTAATTGTTGCCAAAACACACCCAGAGAAGACTGAGTTCTCCAGCCAAGACCCTGGGTGTGCACAGGGTGGGGGTGGAGGCCCCAGCAGCCCCCAGCCCCCATGCAGGAGCCTCCACCCACTTGGCACCAGCAGAGCGCCTGGCAGAGAGGAGGCACTTGGTACGTGTTTGTTAGAATAAGTGGGGGAGAGCAACTGCCGACATGCTGCCCGAAAGGTGCCTAGAGTCCCGTCAACCAGATGTTTCTCTCTGGCGATGTCTACACTGAGGGCCCCACACTCAGGGCCTTCTCTAGGGTTCCGTGAGCCCACGAGGAGCAGGCAGCCACAGACTGGCGCGCTGCAACAGCCTGCACCCCCACAGGCCAGGGCGAATCCAGGGAAGACGGCAGTACCCAATCTGGGCTTCCAGAAAAACCTGTTTCCTTTAGGTCAGGGGCAGCCAGTCACATTCACCTGGAGGAACTTTGAAAAATCCCAATGGCTTGGCCACTGTCCTGAGTCAACCACATCAGAACCCGGGGATGCGGGGGGTGGGAGGCTGGCACCACCATTTGTAAAGTCTCGCTGTGACTCACTGAGCTCCTGGTGGGGGGAGAGTTGGAGGCTAGAGTGGGCTCACCCCCCCACAGTAATTACCCTGGCCCCACTAGCATGTTCCAGCTTGTGATAGCTAGGCAAATAAATAAACAACCATCCCAGCAGGACCAGCGAGCACCACCAAATTAGGGATGCAGAGTCAGACAGCTTGCCTCTCAAGACATAATCGGTTTAATTGCAGGGCCTCGGCGCAGGCCGGGGTGGCAGACTGCTGCTGCACTCCCATCCGTTTTATTAAAATCCAATTATTTGCACTGGCCGTGGGTCTCCAGCAGGGACAAAGAGGCATCTCCAACCAAGGTCAGACCTGACACGGGGAGATGGGTCCCTGGGGTGAGGACACTTCCTGCCGCAGGCACCTGGGACCGGGTCTCTCTGGGAACTGGGAAGGGGGTAGGGCAGCTGTGGAGGGGCCTCTGTGGTTTCAGGGCCCGTGGGCAGCATGGCCCTGGGCTTCCGTGACACCGCTGGTCAGAGGGAACAACAATGCCATGGCTACGTGACAGCTTTGTGTCGCTGTTGCGGACTGAACATTTGCATCCCCTCGGATTCAAGCGTTGAACCCTAACCCCCAGCACAATGGTATTTGGGGGTGGGGCCTTAGGCAGGTAATTGGGTTAGATGAGGTCCCCAGGGGAGGCCCCCTGGTGGGACTGGTGCTCTCACGAGAAAGGAGACTCAGGACGGTCCCGTCTCGCGTGCACAAAGAAGTCCCGTGAGGACCCAAAGAGGAGGCAGCGGTCTGTGTGTCCGGGAGCCGGCCCTCGCCAGACATGGAGTCTGCCAGCACCCTGACCTCCCCCCCCCGCAGCCTCCCAAACGGGGAGAACTCAACATCCGTTGTTCCAAGCCCTCCGGTCTGTGCTGTTTTGTTACAGCAGCCCAAGAGAGTTGTAGAAGAATTAAAACACACCAAGTAAATGCACCAAGGCCCACTGATGGCAAATGGACAAACCAACTGTGGTGAATCCACATGACAGACCACCAATGGGCACCCAAGATATGAACGCCAACTGGGTGGACTGCCACAGCGTGCTGAGAGCAGGAAGTCAGGCGCGAACATCTTCATGCCAATGCTTCCACCTCAGTGACACTCTAGCAAAGACAATGCTGCAGGGGCAGAGAACCCATCTGTGGTTCCGAGGGCCAGGGAATGGCCACAAGGGGCACCACAGGGTTTTCTGGGTTGGGGGAAGGTTTTGTATCTTGACTGCGGTGGTGGTCTTACCGCTGTATACATTGTCAAAAACTCACCAAACAGTACACTTAAGGAGGGTGAAGCCCTGATCAGTGGCTTAATTGGTTGGAGCATCATCCTATAAACCAAAAGGTCGTAGGTTTGATTCCCAGTCAGGGCACATGCCTGGGTTGAAGGCCAGGTCCCCAGTAGGGGGCATGCGAGGAGCAACTACACATTGATGTGTCTCTCCCTCCCTTGCCCTCTCTCTAAAAATAAATACAATATTTTTTTAAAAACCTAAGGAGTCTAAAATAGAGCTGGCCACAAAGTGAACCTGTGAGAGGGTGCACAGGGCCAGGTGCAGCTGCGCAGTTCAGATTTTGTGCAAAGGGGCTGGAGGGAGAAGGCCGCTGGGGCTGAGGCCCTGTCCCCACCAGCGGATCAAGTGGAGAGCCCAGTGAGCAGGGTGGCAGGAAGGGGGCCACTGATAATTCGTCAGCCAGCGGCGGCGCACCTCTCTGTACTTCCACAGTATTATTATTGTCATTGTTGTCATCACCAAATTCTCCAAGCAGCTCTGCAAATCCAACCCTACATTTTACAGGAGGCAGGATCAGAGAAGTCAAGCCATCTCTCCAAGGTCACACAGCAGCAATGCAAAGCCTGGCACATGGGGCCCAGAGCCCCGACCCACAACTGCTGCTCTGTGCGAGCTCCTTCCAGTCACTCAGCAGTCTTTGCTGAACGGAAAACAAGGCAATTGGGTTTCACAAGCCTTGTTCCCAGAAGGCAAGGAGTCACCACTGGGCTTACATTTCCAATCAATCTTACTTGGCAAACACTCCTCCTGTCATCTGGGCCTTGTGGAAACTGCCTTCTCAGGTGACCCTGAAGCCAAAGGTGACTTGATGGGACCTGATCTCGAACCTCGGGCTCCCCCAACCTCATGCTGCCACCCTGCAGCGGGCTGCTGGCCCAACGAGGGCCCTGAGGCCTCCCTACCACCCCTGGCTCTGTCGTTCGGGCTCTTCCAGGCCGGCACCATCCGGAAATGTCGGTTGGGCCGGGAACAGCTGCCTGGCGCCTTCTGACTGGCTCAGATGTGGTGTGCGGGAAGGAGCCCTGAGCCAAGCGGCTGCCACTAGGTGAATCAGGCCTGCCATCAGAGCCACAAAGACCAATTAAAACGAGGGGAAAAACAGCCTTCCGATCTCCCAGAGCACCCCGGCCAGCTGCTCCCCGCTCCCATCTCGCCAGCCCCTCGGGGCCGGGGGCTTGGTTTCCAGCTTGCTCCCTCCTGCCTGGGCCACCTGCCTCTGACAGCAGCAATATTGCTGCCCGCCTCCTAAGCCTCTGCTCTGGCTGGTGAGGGCTGAGGGGCGGAGGCACCAGGGAGGCAAACAGCTCCCGGATTTTCAACTCAATTGCTGGGAGGAGAGATGAGAAATTGCCTTTCTGACCCAAAACCGGAGTTCACAGCTGCACTTCATTACGGCTTTCTCCAGGAGGCCCTGGGAGAGGCGCAGCGAGGGAAGGGCTCACCTGTTAACAGCAGCTGCGCCTGCCTCTTTCATAAGCACGTTGGTGGTTTCCTGCCCAGGGCTGCAGGGGCAGGGGGTGTGGGCGGCACGGGGCAGGCTGCCAGCAGTGCCCCCAAAGCCCAGCCCTCCTCCCTTCCCCCCACCAGTGTGCATTAACTCAGCGGATGGAGGAAGAGGTGCCAGATAAGTGAGCAGGAAAGACAGGAAATGGGCCAAAGGTCTGGATCTGGTTCTTTTTAGAAGGTGCCAGAAGGCAAGGGGCAAGGGTGGCACCCTTGGGGTCCCACCTCATTTCTCTGGGTCCCACAACCACTTCAGTGGGCTAATATGTACCATGTGCCAGGTGCCTGGAGCATTGCCAAGTACACAGTAGGTACTCAATAAATGCTCTCTCCCTTCCTCCCTCGCAGCTGGCTTCTCCATGCTTCTGAAATGCCACCGTTCAATATCTGACAGTTATTTAAAGAGCACAGGCTCCTCAGGACCAGGGGTTTTCCGCCTTGCTTAGCTGCACGTTAGAATCATCTGGAGAGCTTATGGAAGGATCTGGAAGCCTGCTGAAGCCACCCTGAGGCTGGGCCCAGGTGCAATGCACAGTGAGGCTGAGACAGTCAGCCTGGGATCTTTCTTACGTGGCCTTTGATGTCTGCACACCCTTTTCCAAAGCAGGTAATGGGCAAGGGACCACTGAGGGGCAGCTACGGAGGGAGGAGGAGCGCCAGGCTTCAGGCGGCTCTCGCCAGCCACCAGGAAGCCGTGCCCTTCCCCGCAGGCTGTGCCTCCCTCCCTTCCATTAAGATTTGCGCTCATGTCTCCAACAGAGAGCCAGAGCAGGCCCCGAAGAATTGGACGCTGCCCGAGCCCCCCCACCAGGAGAGAGCACGTTGTCCTGGCAGCGAGAGCTGTGTGATGCCAGGCCACTCGCTTAACTTCTCTGGAACTCTGCCGACAAGACTGGGTACTGGCTGGGCACAGATGGCCTCAAAGCTGTGCCCGGGAAGGCGCTCACACCTAAAATCTCATCTCGTTTCCTCTCCCATGCATTTCCTGAGCTCTTCCCAGTCTGAGGGGAAATGGGGTTTTGACCCAGGCCCTGCCCCTCGATACTTCCGTGATGCTAACAAAGCCCTGGGCCCTGCAAGGCCTCCATCTGGGAAGTAGAAAGATGGACCCACCTCACAAGGTCATTGTGAAGGTGACATGGCAAGCACCTGGCCCAGCAATGGGGACAGCTGGTGCACCCTGAGCCCCTGCATTTGCTGTCCTGAGCCCTCACAGCATACCCATGTGGCAGTCCCATTTTTCAGATAAGAAAACCAAAGTGCAGAGAGGTCACTTGTCCAGCGTCCAGTGGTGAGGCTGGGATTTGAACCCTGACCTTGGGAGCCCCAGCTCCTGTACCCCACCATGCTCCTGTGGCCTCCTTATGGCACCTTCTCTTATCCTGCACTCTCCTACCAAGATGGCCCTGGTGCGGCCAGAGCTGAGGATGTCCAGAGGAGGAGTCCTTGTGGGGAGACAGGAGCTCCCACAGTGCCCGCAGGCACGAAGAGAGTGGAGGGGGCTACACCCCCATCTATGCCCTCCATTGCCATCCAGGGGGTCATGGTGAGCGGCCCACACAGGGCCCGTGCCTGGGGAGCTGGCTCCTGTCCTAGCTACAAATAGAAGGGCCCAGTGCTGGGCACGAGGCACAGGCAGCACTCTTGGAGCTGGAAGGGGTGTGGAGGGGGTTCGAAGGGGCTGCAGGGGGAGGGAAGGGGACAAAGGAGGTGGAGGGGACAACCAAGGAAGTCATGCACCCGCAGAGAGAAAAGAGGTCAGGTGGGAACAACGGAGGCTGGGCCTGGGAGGCCCCTCGGGGGGCACAGATGAGGAAACTGAGGCTCAGAGAGATTAGTTAACCTATACCATAGTGCACAGGAAGCTGAGTGGGACAGAGCTGGGCCTCCGCCGGCTGCGCCTTCCTCCCCTCCTCGTTCACACATTTCTGGGGCTGGGCACAGCAGGTCCCTCTACTGCATGTGCTGAGCACAAACCATGGGACTTGTCATCTCAGTGTCCAAAGGAGGAACGGCTACCACCACCACGAGCCAACATTTATTTGTGCCTACTAGGCACCGGGTACGGGTCCAGGAGCTTCAAGTGTATCATCTCATGTAAGCCTCTCAACAATGCTGCGACGGTAGTTCTACTATGACCCTCCTTGACTGACTGGGAAACCGAGGCCCAGAGCATGGCAGCTGCTACCCATGGTCCCAGTGCAGAGCCCGGCTAGCTGGCTGGCTCCTGAGCTCCCACCTTCACCCACTGAGCGGAGGGAGAAACAGGGGCCTTGGTGTCCTGGGAGAGGCCACGTTCTCCCAGCAATGGGGCCCCTCTTCCCAGACGTCAGCCCACACAGCTCCCTGCCCTGCAAGCTGCCCAAGCCAGGAGGGGCTCTTTGGAAGCCATAATGCTAGTGACGAGGATGGTGGTGGTGGCTTGGATACCAGCAGCTAATATTTACATAACGCTCACTGTACGTAAGCCAGGCACAGTTCCAAATGCTGCATGTACAACCATTATCCGTGGACCCTCCCCAGCTTATGCAGCATTATTTGCCCATTTCACAGATGGGGCACCCGCAGCACAGAGGACAGGTGGCCTGCCCGAGACATGTGACCGTCAGGTGTCATTGTCTGCATGTGCATCCGTCAACTGGAGCCCAGGGGGCTGTGAGATGGGCCCCCTGCTGCAGAGTGGTGGGGGCAGGCCAGCGCCCCCAGCAGGGGGCAAGGAGAACTCTCCCACCAGCCTGGAGAGGGCCGCTGCTGGCGCTCTCCCCGAGAGGCCAGGCCTTGCAAGGGAAGCAGAAATCTGTCGTTAACACAGTGCCAAACCCAAAGTGGCTGCTCCCGAACTGCAATCCAATAAAAGTGCGACTTGTCTATTTATCATCCTTGGGGCTTTTTATCACAGTGCAGATGGCTGCTACCTTTGGAAGGCTCAGCAGCTCGCTGCCAGCCGCCCGCCACGCAAAGCTTAGCTCAACAGAATCTGGGCTTGCACCTGTGAGGGGCCACGTAAGGCAGCAACCGGCACGCAGGGTCCTCTGTCTCCCCCCTCCGTGCTCATATCCCCACTCTGTACGTGGCCGATGGAGCAGGTAGCACACTCCCACCTCTGCAGCGCCAGCAGCAGTGGCCGGCTGCACCTGGTGTCGTGCCCCTAATTACCCCAATGGCAGGTGCTCCTGGGAAGGAAGAGACAGCAGCGAGGAGCCGCTCTGGGGAGTGGAGGGGGCAACGGGGGCTGTCTGCATGCATGGCACCCCATGCCCAGTGCCAGGCAGCTTGAAACAAGCGGCCCCACGGGGCACCGCCGAAGATCCAGGCTGGAGGATAAAGGCTGAGAAGATCAAAGGCGAGAAGTGAAGAAAAGTCAGCAACCACACAGCCAGCCTCCCAGCGAGCCTGCTGCGGGGAAGCCTGAGGAACTAAAGCCGCCTCAAGATCACTGGAGGCCAAGACGGGCTGCTGGGGAGCAGCAGGCACAGCTGGGGCCCGATACAAGGTCCCAGGGGGAAGGCACAGAGGAGGGGTATGGTAGGATCCTCGGGGGCATTGAACCCCTCTGAGCCTCCATTCCACACCTGAAACGTGGGCCTGCACATCCACGTGCAGGCTGGGCTAGAGGAAGGGTAAGGGAGTGTCCAGCTCAATGATGGACAGGAGGTCAGGCCTGAGGCTAGGTGCCACTTCTGGGCCCTCCCAGCAGCTACAGGTTTGTATCCAGAGGAGGCAGCTTTTCCCTCCACACAGAGCCCCAGCTATAGTATGTATGTGTGTGTGCGCGCGCGCACATGTGCGTGGGCGCACACGCGTGCAGGGACTGAAGGGTTCGCCCCACCCAGCCTGCAGAGGGCCAGGGGATGTGGGGGACCAGGGCACAGCGAGCCACAATCTTTGTCCTCCGGGCCATAGCATTCTCAGGAAATAGAACAGCCCCGCCCCGCCCAGGTTTCCTGGCTGCTCTGGTCCACTCTTCAAATAAAGCAGACCAGGCAGCTGTGAAAATGAAAGGCCCTCTGCATCACACCTCGTGGGGGTCCAGCCGGAGGAGGCACTGATCTGGAAAAGGCATCAACCATCTCTCCTGCCGCGGCTTTGGTCTCCCCTACAGGACTCGAGGCTCCTGTCATCCCAGAGGAAGCTTTCCAGCTGCTGAGGCTTGTGCACTTCAGGTCAGCTGGAATGCCCCTCCCTGGCCCCAGAACCCACCTGCTGCCCTCCAAGGCCTTACTTCATTGGAAGAACTCCAGGCCCGCTGCAAATGTTATTTCTGGTTGCTATAAGGGACCACAAGTGAGCCCCATCGCCCCCTGAGCAGAGGGGGAAGCTGCAGCTCAGAGACATCAGGAAACCTGGGCAAGGTCACCCAGCCCGACGCTTTCCTGCTGCCTTCCAAATGCTAGGGTTCTGTCATCCTAGCCACCCCTCTAGGAGAAAGTGGGGGCTTAGGGAGTCTGTGTGCGGTGCCTCGTCTTCCAGCTAGAGGACGAATATGTGCCACACCCGTCCTGGAGGTTCGTCTCTAGGTTTGCACTTTCTGTAATAACAGTGAGATTTTGCCCACAACGATGCTAGCTAACACGTATGAATGTTAGCACAGGCCAGAGCCACATCTAGGCGGGCCACACACATTTCCTCATCCGACCCCCCGAACGACACCAGAAGGAAGGCACTACTGCTGTGTTTATTTCACAGATGGGGGAGCAGCACCGAGAGGGGAGGGATGACACCGGGTCGCAGGGCTGGAACCGGCACTGGGACCTGTGGCCAAGGGCCTCAGGCCACGCTCTGGACCACGTGCTGCAGTGCGAGGCCCTCACAGGCCTGCTTCCAACACAGCTTACTTCCCACACAGCCTGGCCATGGCCGCCAGAGCTGCCTGTGTCAGGGACAACAGCACCTGGGATTTCTGGCCTCCAGCTGTAGCTTTCTCATGGTGGGGAGGGGGATGGGTAATATCAAGTCACTTGTCACCTGAGAGTTCATTCAAGGTAGCCAGCCTGCGGGGGGTCACACCAGGAGGCCTGTCCTTGCCCCCATGAAGCTGCACCCCACCCCCTAAACAGGAAACAGACTGTGGTAGTGTCAGACTTTCTCCTGGGGCAGGGTGGGGGAGCCGAGGGCCTGGGTGTGATAGGCAGCGGTGTGCTGAGAAGGGAATGGAGGCTGAACGGGGTTGGATAGGGTGTACCCCAAGTTCACATCCCCCTGGAACCTCAGAATGGGACCTGATTGGGAAATCAGGTCTTTGCTAGCCAGCACTATAGCGATGTAATTAGTTAAGGATCTTGAGATGAGATCACCCTGAATTTAGAGTGGGCCCTAAGTCCCATGACTAGGGTCCTTACGAGAAGAGGAAAGGACAGAGGGAGACTCAGACACAGGGACAAAGCCACGTGAGGACAGAGGCAGAGAAACTGGAGGGATGCAGCCGTGCAGTGACCAGGAGCCAGAAGAGGCAGCAACGATCCTCCCCTGGAGCTTTGAGAGGACCAGCACCGCCCACACCTTGACTTTGGACTTCTGGCCTCCAGCACTAAGAGAGAATACATTGTTGTTGTTTTAAGCCACTGAGTTTGCAATGTGTTATGGCAGCCCCTGGACACTGACTCAGGGGCTGTCAGGGCCGACACCACCCAGGAAAGGGGCAGGGTGCTGTGACAGTCCCCCCCTGCTGTGACAGTCCTCATCCGACAGGATGTCGGACAGGGACTCCTCGTGGGGACCACATGGGTTCCAGGCAGATATGAAATCTGGAAGAACAGACACATCACACCTCTCTCCTGCCCCAAAACTCCTGGATGACCCCTCGACACCAGACACTGCCCACTGCCTCCCTCAGTAACTTCTGCTGTGGGGTTCAAACCCCTGCTTCCCGACACATTGGCAGCTCTGCCCTGGCCTAGGAGCCCATCACCCCACCCTTCGTGCATTCAGTCAACAAACGTTTACCAACCACCTACTAAGCACCTCGCCCTCTTCCAGATGCTGGGGAAGCAGCAGAAAATATGATAAAGTTCCTACCTGCCTGGAGCCGATGCCCAGACAGGGAGCCAGATGGTAAACAGGCAGAAGACTAATGCCATTTCGGCACCCGAAGACTGCCATGTGCTAGTGGGGGGTGGGGCACAGAGCGGCTGCGTTAAGGAGCGATGGTCAGCAGAGGCCTCCCTGGAGAGACGGTAAGTGAGCTGAGGCCTGAGGCCCAGGAGGAACGGAATCCTGCACAGAGCTTGTGGACGGGAGCGCCAAGCCAGTGGAACAGCATGTGCAAAGGCCCCGAGACAGGAATGAGATCTGCATGTCTGAGGTCCAGTGAGGCAGTCAGCCTGGCTGCAGCAGAGGCTCCATGTGCAAGGTGGGGGTGCAGCTGGATAGAGCTACTAGGGGCCAGAGAGTGAGTAGCCTTTAAGCATCATCGGGGCTGGGGTTTTACTCCAGACCACAACCCAGCAGAGGTTTAACTACACCCTAATGGCCTAGGGTAACTATCCAGCCCAGACTTGTTCCAGGTCATCCATTCATTCAATCAATCACTCATTCATTCATTCATTTGTTCAACAAACATTTCCTGTGCCAGGAACTATGCCAGTGTCAAGGACTCGCTGGTCAACAACACGAGGGAAATCCATTTGCTGCAGGCTTATATACTAAGGAGCAAGGCAGATGAGGCATTAACAGATAAATATGGCAACTTGAGGGGGCAGGATGGGGAGAGAGGCCAGTGTTCTGGGAACAGACTTTGCTGGGGGGGGGAGGGGTGGGAGCCAACTGTCGAGAAGGAGAAAGAATCAGCTCTGAAGCCCAAAGGGAGGGATCTAGCTTCAGCGGGCTGGTGACCTTGAAGGGCAGAGCCATCTGTGGGCGAGCAAGTATGTGTGTGTGTGTGCGCCTGCGCACGTGCATTTGTGTGTCCGTACGTATGTGTATATGGGTCTCTGCACGTGTATCTGTGTAGACTGTGTGTACGAGAGTCTCTCGGATGCACACGTCTGTGTGTGTCTGTGGACCTCCCTGCATGTGTGTGTGTTCACACACGTGTCTAGGCCTGTGGTTGGATAGAGTTTTCACCAGGCAAGTCTGGACCTGAAGTGAAGGCTCTTCTGGGCCCATCCCCCTAACGACACAGGCCCAGAATTACTAAGTGCCTTAGAGTGGCACCTGGTGTGTGTGTGTGTGTGTGTGTGTGTGTGTGTGTGTGAGAGAGAGAGAGAGGACACACACACGCCTGCAAGTGCCTCTGAACAAAGTCCACCCTCTACCTCTCAGGCCCACCACCATCTGTCTCCAGACCTCCCTCCGCTGAGCCATCTGAGCCGGCGGGGGGGGCACCCCCACCTCCCCGGCTGGGGGAGCCAGATGGCAGGAACCAAGGCCTCATCTGGCCCAAAGGAGGCCGCAACGGGGGCTGCTACCCCTCCCCTGAGCCCTCAGCCACGTGGGTCACAGGGCAGGCGACCACCCTCATCCTTGGCGCCTCCTGGCTGTCCTGACCCCTGTCCATGGGCCCCATGGCCACTGGCCTTTGGCTGTAACCCCATAAATCACGGCCCAGGTCAGGGCCCATGAGGGAGCAGGACTGGGGAGGGCACAGCCCCGGGGCCCACAGACAGAGCAGCTGCCAGTGACCCAGACAGCCCTGGTCGGGGCCTTCCAGGCCCAGAAGGGAGGTCAAAAGGGCCCAGTGTTGCCCTGGGCTTGTGAGTGATCCCCACCTCACAGGGAGGGCACCTCTGACCATGGGGCTCTGGGTGACAGGCTCGAGCCAACACCTGCCCAGGTGGCCCTCGCAGCTGCCTGCACTGGCTGGTGATTCCCAGGCCTGTGTCTGTGGGCACTGGGGAGTGTGGGCACGGCTCGTGGCCTCAGCCCTGTGTCTCCACGACGATTTTACAGGAGAGGCCTGGAGAGTCCTGGTGGCAGCTGTCAGCACTTGCAGGCGTGTGCGCACTCTCTCTCTCTCTCTCACACACACACACACACACACACACACACACACACACACCAGTGCCACATTAGAGGCTGCAGAACCAGTGGCTGGGTTTAAGTTCTGCCTAGCTGTGAGGGGTTGGGAGGATCCAGGCCTCAGTTTGCCCGTCTGTAAAAGGGGTAACAGCATCTCCCCACTGGGTTTCTGTGGGAATTAAACGGGGCAGTGCTCAGGACTGGGCTGTCTGTCACTCGGTTGGGCTGTAGTGGATGGCAGCTGTTATTACCTACCTGTTCAGAACCTGGGGTGCACCTGAGGGCACCAATAGAACAGGCACAGGTACCCCCCTTCCTCTGCCACCCTGGAGGCCCTGGAGACCACTGCTGCCCGCTTCTCCACTTCACTGGGTGAGGAGGAGGAAGGGTCCAGAAAGAATACGAACAGGTGGTCCTTCAGTGGCCCTCGGGCTGGACTCGAAGCCCCTCACGTCAGGTGTGTCGATACATTCACTCACTAATTCATTCATTCACTCACACACTCATTCCACCAGTTTTACAGCGTGTCCACCCTGCGTTAGGCGCCTGGCAGGGGATGCAGAAATGAAGGGAATGTCAAGAGGGAGGCAGAGCCAAATACACAGACTCCTGTGCAGGCAGACACACTCACAGAGAGAGGTGAGTAGCCCTGAGGATGCAGAGAACAGATCCCCTCCCCACTCCCAGGCCTGGGGCAGTTTCCCAGGAGCGATCATTGAGCTCAGACTTAAGTAAGATAAACCTACCAAGAATAGGTATTATTTATTGCATCCAACCTGTAACTTAGTATCACAAAACCCTATGATGTGGGGCAGGTGCTGTTATGATGTAGGAAACTGGAGGCTCAGAGAGGTTCATCCACTTGCTCAAGACCACACAGCTAAAGGGTCAGGATTTGAACCCACAGAAGGTCAGCCGTTAAACAAAGCCATGAGGGCTCTAGGGGTGGCAGTCAGCCTTGCTGACACCTGACAACCCTCCTCACCCCCGTCCCCCCAATTCCTTGACTCCTGACATTGGGAAGGGAAGCCAAGAGGATTTCCTTCACAGGTGGGAAAACTGAGACCAGGCAAGAGGAAGGGACAGCCTGAAGCGCAGGCACTGAACAGCCGCACTGGGACTGAAACTCAGATCCCTTCCTGGGCTCTGAACCTGGACACCTTGGGGGTCCCCTCCGGCTCTCCTCCGGGATCCCTTCCTGGGTAGAGCCCAGCGCGCTGTGCAGACGCGTAGCTTCGCCTCCCCTGGGCTTGTGGGTGCCCACTCTCTAGATGACCTTACTTCATTTTTCTCCTCCCTGGCAACTGACGGCAGCTTCTCGGTTGGCAGGAGGCCGGGTCTGGGCAACATCAGGCTTTCCAAAAACAAAACTGAAGAGGGGAAAAAATCCTTTTCAGGAGGCCAGTTCTCGTATTTACATGTAAAAGGGTCTCCTCGCTGCTCCCGCCCCTCCCCCACTTCCTCTGGGGGCGGGGGATTATTTGGAGGGCCCTCTGGGGGCGTCTGTGACCCGAGGCGCCTCTTCAGGGAGCAGGGCGGAGGCATCTGCGGCAGGGGGAGATCACACAGCCAGGAAGGGGGGGGGCCCGCGGGGGAAAGGGAGCCGGACTCGCGCCCCCGCCTCGGGAAATTTCATGGGTGTGGTAATATGTGGGACGGGCCGGCTGCGCCCGACCTCCACCCCCGCCCCCACCATCTGCTCCAAGGCCAAAAGTCGCAGGGGAAGGTTGTGGGGGGCGTGCTGCAGGCTCCGCTGCGCCGACCTCCGCGTTAACCTCCCCTCCCACCCTCTCTTTTTTAAAGCAGATGTCTCCTATTGATGAGCTCAAGGTTCGCTCCATCCCGCCCCCACGGACCCCGGGCCGCCTACTGCAGCCGGCGGCGGGAGGAGGGAGCGCGGAGAGGAAAAGGGGTTGGAGAGGGGGGCAGGGGGAGTGGGGCGGAGAACCGAGCAAGCCAAGCTCACTCTCATCTGGGGCCTGCGGGTTGTCTCTCCAACCTGGGGAAGGCCGCGGCGTGGGGTCCCAGCCCAGGAACCAGGCGCCCGGCCAGCGGGGCCCCTGCCAGGAAGCCGTCACGCCCCCTTGGGCGGGCGGGCCGGGAGGCCGGCGCCCACGGGCCCTCCGTGGTTTGGGCCTGGTCCAGCTGGCCAAGCCTGGGGCTGGAGCTGGCTCCAGGGGACTCCCGGGGAGGGAGGTCAGTGCCTTACCCTCTGGGCTGCTGAGGGTAGCAGCCCATTCCTTAACCCTCTAGGCCCAGACTTCCATTTCTTACCCCCATCGAAGAAGGGAGGCCCACTCGAATGCGGACCCTGGCTTTGCCCAGTGGCTCGGAATTCTAGACAAGGAACTCCCTGGTAAACATGAGATGTGAACCCCCACCGCCACCCCACCCCAGCTGCCGGCTTTGATGCCACCATTTCAAAGCAAGCTGGAGCTGTAAATACTTCTTAAGGAAGAGGGCAGGCTGACAAAATCGCAGTCAAGTGTCAATGACTTAGCCAGTGCCGGAGCCAAAACTCAGGTCTAGCATTGGGCTGGGCCAATTACCAGCTGTGAGGGCTGAGGCCAGTGTCTGGAGCTCTCTGGGCACTTCCCCTGCTTGCAAGACCGGGATGAGAAAAACTATCGTGCAGAACTGATCCATGCTGACACCCTCAGGGAATGCTTTTGGAAACGGGGAGGAGGCAGCGAAGAGGAGTTGAGTACAGAGGGCACAGCAGTGCAGACAGCCCTTACTAACTCAGGGCCCCCTGAGGGGCCCAGCAGCCTCAGACCCAGGCTCCCTGCCTGGGTTGGGGGAACCCACAGAGCTTAAATCAATGTCCAAAGCCCTTCCCTGGGGTTCAGGACCCGGGAACCCTAGACCCTTCCTGCATTATGGGGCAGCTGAGGAAACCAAGGGCTGGGCATGGGAGCCCACAGCTGGGGATGGAATATGGGTGGCCCAGTCCCACTGGCTGATGATGGAGCACGTACACACCAGTGTGTGCACCCACCCACAGCTGGCCCCGCCCCTAGTCCCAGCATCCCGTGTGGTGGTGGGGGTGCGGTGTGTGGAATGGGGCCCGGTGCACCAACTTTTTAGTGAGAATCCTCATGGGTGTGTGGGCCCTGGTCAAACCGCAGTCAGACCTCACTGCGCAGATGAGGAAACTGAGGCAGAAACCTACTGAAAGACAGAGCTGAGTGGTACAAAGAGAAAATTTCAGGGCTCTCCCCATTATTGGCCTGTCCTGCAGTCTGTCTCACTGCCGGCCCTCTCAGATAGCCAGCAAGCCCCCAGATTACTCCTCAAGACTTCCTGAAGGGGGTGGGGTGGGGTTAGGGTTGGGGCAGAGGGAAAGCACCTCATTGCCCCCTTAGCCCCAGCCCTTCCCATAGTACCCGTCCAGAAGTCAGCGCTGAGCGCCTGCTTTGGGGGCTTGGACAGATCCAGGGCACCAGCCTGGTGCGCACAGGACTCCAGGGGTTTCCACTGCCCCGGTGGGGGTAGGGGTGGAAGACGGCATCTCCAGGGTAAGGACCCAGCCCGGGCCCACCTCTGGGAGACTGATAGGTAGGATGTGTCTCCTACCTCTGAGCATACCCAGCCTGCTTCCAGCCTGACCGGGACAGGGATCGGGGGCCAGGGGCCAGGAGGTGGGACTGGCCACAAAATTGGCAAAATTAAAATGCAGGGTCCCTTGTTCAAAAAGTATTGAGTATTAAGATGACAATACCAGAGCGTGAAACCAGGCGTGGGGCCCTGGGCGACCGCAGAGATCACAGCGGTGAAGCCCCGTGCTGTGTGGCCAGGGAGGAGGGGAGGGAAGGTCTTCCACGGCACAGGCTCCCCCGGCGGGCTCCCCCGGCGGACGGGCAGCGATGGGTGGGCACAGCCCCCGGCCAGTCTGACGCGCTGCTCTGACACACCGGTGGTGCTTTGGGCACACAACTCAACCTCCACGTGCCTCAGTTTCCTCACCTATAAAATGCAGGCGATGGCCCCTTCCTCACTGGACTGTTGGGGAAATTAAAGGTGTTGCGTACACATGTAAGAGCTGGCACAGAGTAAACACGAGGGGGTGTTATTAATTTTTATCGCCTTGCTGCTATTATTACTACTGGCCCCGCCCTGGTGACCTGGACCACACCCTGGGTGATGCTCAGGGCCTGGAGGGGATCACAGGTGTTCTTTGGAAGCCACAATATGTCACAGGAGTGAGGACAGGGTTCTCAGCTCTGCTGCTAATAAATCCCTGACTGGGGCAGCTCCCTTCCCATCCCTGAATCTCAGTTTGCTCCTTGGTTCAGTGAGGGCTTGGGCCACAGGCCTTCAAACTGACACTGCTCTTACCAGGGGTGTGATGAATTATGGCTGCTCCTTCCCCTCCCGGGGGCAACGACTTCTCCCCTTCCATTAAGTCACCTAACCAAACTCCATCCATCCCCCCTTCCGTCCGACGTCCACAGACGCACCGCTCATTCATCCGTCCACTGTCCAACTCCATGATCAACATCCGTCCAACCGCCCGTCCACCAGTTCATTCACCCAGTTTCATGTGAGTGTCCATCCATCCAACAGGCACCCAATCATCCATTCATCCGCCCACTCAACATCCATCTCTCCATCCACCACCCAACCTTCATCTGCTCGTAGGTATCAGTGCTAAGCAAGCGGGCCCCGGAACCCGTCAGGAGTCTATGGTGAGTGGACAGCACGGAACCCTGGGGGTGGCCAGCGATCAGGGTCAACAGTGTCTGCTTGGCTTCTCTCTGTGAGGCTGGCAGAGGGTGGGGCAGGTGTCTTAGGGGTCAGAACAAAACAGGATGCAAGGACCGAGGTCAGGCGGACTGAGGTACAGGCGGATCACAGGACTGAGTCTGTGTCTGGTGAGCCGACTCCAGGGGTCTCGCCTCCCCAAGGCTCCCTGTCTTTGTCTTTAAAAGGGGCGTAAAAGCTGCCTCATTAGGGTTTCGTGCAGCCTAATTAAGGAGAAAATGACAGTATAAACCAAGCCAGAGAGTGGCTCTAACCAAAGGCAGGCGGGGCTATCTGCTTGCATCTCATAACTCGCTGTCGATAACAGCACCAGCCTTGAGCCCCCCGGACCTGCAAATCCCCTTCCAGTTTCCCCAGAAGGGTCTCTGGGGATTTGTCAGCGTCCTAGAGCAAACTGGAAAAAGCACACGATTAAAAACAGGGACCCTCCACCCACACAGTGTGACAGCTCTCGACCTGGAGAGCCCAGGCTCAATCTGCACTGGTCAGACAGACCTGGGTGCAAACCCCTGCTCCACCACCAACGGTGTCCCGGGGACACACTGCTTCCACGGCCCCAGGCTCAGTTTCCTCATCCATCAGTTACAGGCGTTTCAGGCTTGGAGGAGGCATTGCAAAGAGAGCCTGTGAAACACCCGCCACACGACTGTCCCTCAACAAATGTCTGCTCCCATCGGAAACGAGGGCAATGTAGGGACGCTGGTGACTGGGAATGCCTGACAGTGCACTTCTAATAGCAAAGGTGCAACAGCAAACAGCATGTGCAATAGAGCCCACAAGTGACACCCGCCGCGACGTACAACGACTGAAATGCAGCATGCGCACACAGCGGGACACAGGCACGGCGTGCGTGCACGTGGGCCAGGCCTGGAAGGGAACAGGCAGACACGAAAACAGGCATGTGGAGTCGTCGTGTTCTGAGACACGCAGCTCAGGTGCTCAGGCGCCTGGAACGCAGCAGAAAGCGGCAAGGGTGCCGAGACTGACTACATTTCCAGCTGCTTCTCGCCTTTCTCCCACCCGGCCTCTGCCTGCCTGTGGCGCGGATGCCACCAAGCATTCCTACCTCAAGCAAGCAGGTTTCACTTTAGCACAGACCTGAATTTTGATTCCAGGCGCGTCCCCAGTTCCCTGATGCCACCCTCCTGCCTCCCCCATCTGGGTGTGCCCACGTCAGCCAAGGGCGAAGTGTTCTGGAAGCACTGCCATATCCTCTGCATGCTCAGAACCTGATCTTGTGACACTCTGAGGGCTTTATTAATAGCCTATTAGGGGGTAATTCATGCACTTTGATGAGAAATCATCTAGTGGTAGTTAACGGGGGAGGAGGGTTGTAGGGCCAGTTGGGGGGTGTCGAGTGGGGGTGTCACCTCCAATTCACTTCCCCACACCTGCCCAGGTGACAACAGCAGCGAAGCCCGCTGAGCTGGCGTGTGCGGCGTGTCTGCAAGGCGCCCTCCTGACAACCCCGCCATCATTAATCTTGATGAATTTTCTGCTGAGTATACTTCCAGGGCTTTCAAACCGCTTGCTAATTGCAATTAATCACTTACCGAAACAGATGTCAGGAACAATGGGATTGGGAAGGCTGGAGGCTTGATAAAGCTGTCAGGAGAGGGTGCGTGGGCAATTGGGGTGCTTGGGGGCGCCAGGCACCCTCTGGGCTCTAGGTGGCTAGGATGCCAGGTGATCCACTCCTGCCAGGTGGACTCAGAGTGGAGCAGGACTCTAGGAGGCCCAAAGGTGGGTTCCACGGTCATGGCCTCGTGTCAGAGGAGAGCCAGCAGAAAGACACCACAACACCCAGAGGCCACTTCCAGCCCTGATTCCCCAAAGTGTCCGCCCTGGGGCCAGCAGGCACCTGAACCAGAGAGGTCAGCTCTGCCGCTGTGGTCTGCAACCGCCCATGGGGTTCTGTGTGGTTTTCGCCCTGTGGTAACTAACATAAGGATGGAACCTTCACATTTGTTGCCAAAATTTAAAAATCAGATTTGACAGAAAAACCTGGACTTCTGGCTTCTCTTGAAAAAGGCTTTCACCCCACGCCACCAGGGCGCGGACATCTGCTGTGCCTGAGCGAGCTGCCCCACTCCTCCATGGACAAGACTGAAGGCTGGCTTTTGCTAAAGACCCTTCCACGAACACCCAGTGGCTCGGCTTCTGTACCTTCCTCCCGAGGCTGCCCTGGTCAGGCCAGGGGAGCAGGCGTTGCACACTGACACCCCGGAGCCCCCTGCGGTTCCGAGCCACGCCTCTGGGTTTGGGTGCCGGTCTTCAGCCTTTGCCACATGGACCGCTGTCCAAGAGGAGCTTCAGAGATCCTCGCGAGGTGGTACCCTCGGAGGGGCTCAGACCTTCTGTCAGTGGTTCTCAAAGTGGGGTCTCCGAGCAGCAGCATTCTGGGGAGCTCGTTACACATGCAGATTCTCAGGCCTCGCCCCAGACCCTCTGCGCCCAAGGCCCGGGGCTGGGAGGCAATCTGCGTCTGAGGGTGTCCCCAGAGGATTCCGATGCTGTCGGGTTTGGGACCTTGACCCAGGTGGAGGTTGCGCAGGTGTGCCCTTAAGACGCGTGCCTTCGACTAGTGTCTCCAGGAGGTCTCTGCCCCTAGGCGGGGATGAGATGGCGGAGCCTCACGGCTCCGTTTCCCAGGGGAGCCACCTGGCGCTCCAAGTTCGCTCGGCAGTAAGGAGCATGTTGAGATTCAAACTGAGGTCTGTGGGACATGCTGCAGCCCCTGCTCTGTCTCGCCCTCCTCAGCCTCTTCTTCCAGCATATGAGTTGAGGATCTTGGAGTCACGAGAAGTAGGGGAGAACGTGGCTAACTCAGCACGCTTCCAGGCACTGTCAATGTCTGGGGCCAAGGGGACATTTTTCTGTTGTTGGTTTTTCCACCCGTCCATCCATCCGTCCATCCTCCACCCATCTCTCTCCCTGCCCAGTCATCCCGTCATCCAACCCTCAACCGCCCGTCCATTCACTGTGCACGAGTTCTCTGAGACTGTTGGGTAAACCCGTGGGTCCTGGAGCAGGAACGTCTCACGTTCGAATCCAGCCCTGCCACCGCTGACTGGACGATCGTGGACGGGCAGGGGACACCACCTTTCTGGTTTCCTTATCTATACGAACGGACAGGTCTATAAGATGTTAGCTCCAGGGGGTTGCAGTGTAGGAGGTTCAGATTCCTACTTGCCTCTTACTTGCTGTGGATTCGTGGCCACGGTAAGTTCCTTTACTTCTCAGCCTCAACCTCCCCATCCACACTCTGGGAACAAAATTGTCCTTTCTAGCATGAAAAGGACAGGGAGATAAGACTGCCCAGCACAGCTTGATAAATGGGGGCAGGGTGATTTTAGGAAGGTGGGGAGGGCAGGCTGGCCAGGCTAGCCTTGGATGGGGTTTGGGGGTGGGGTGTAGGCGTGACGACAGGTGGTCCCTGCAGCTCAGTGTCTCCCTGGGCATGCTGCACCCCCCCACCCCTGCCCCCGCCCCAGGTCCCTGCAGGAAGAATCCACGCCCCTTCACCACCTAGAGGCTTGCTTTGGTTCTTGAGCATTATCCTAGTGGTTCCACCCCCTGCCTCCCTCACCGGACCCTGCCCTGCCCTTCCTGCCCCGTAGGGGTTGTTGTTTCTAGTTCTGTTTTTCTCCCAGTCTCAGCTCCAGCCCGGAAACACCCCTCCCTCCAGAACTGGCTCCCAGCTCTGTGGGTCCCTCCTCTGCTAAGCTTCTGGCTTCTAACAACGCCCCTCCTCCCTGGCGTTGGAGGTGTCCTGCTTTCCGCAGGTCCTACCTGTTAGCCTGTATTGCCTTCTAGTCTTCCAACACCTGTTTCACCAATGCCCTGAATTAAATCCTCTCCGTTGAAGTACCTCATGTGGTTTCTAGTTTTCAGCTGGCCCCTGGCTGAGACAGCACAGAATAGGCAGCTGTTCAACAGCTGTGACAACGCAGGAGCAGCCAGGGACACAGGGCACTGCCAAGTCACCTCCTCAAAACGCCAAGGAAGGGCCAACTGGAGCCCTGGGCGTAGCCGCAATCCCCAGGGTCCCCTGACCCAGGCTGGCCCCCGGGCGTGCTGCCCACCGGGCCCTCTGCTGCCGTGCTGTCCTCTGGGACCAGAGCCCCACCCGCGCCGCCTGCACAGGAGGCAAAGGCTCTGCCTGCACCCTGAGGAGGCCCTGAAACGTGTTAAAATAAATATTCTGCAAATATGATGTTCCATATGTATGACTTCGTGGGGTGATGATTTTCCTACTGATCGCTGTAAGTGACAGCTGTGCGGGGAGCGCTGGAGACACAGGCTTGGGCAGCCCTTGCCGTGCCACGAGGAGGGGTAGCGAGGGGGCGCCAAGGCACGGGAGCATCTGGCGACTCGGTGCGCCCGAGGAGCCCGGCGCCTGTCAGTGATCGGTGCAGGCACATTAGCGATTCCGAGGGACGGTCGGAGCAGGTGTTCCCAAGCAGTCTGTTCGCGATAATTACTTTTAGATTGTTATAAAGTATTTAAGCAAGATCCTGGAGGGCTGGGAGAGAAGGAAGAGGGGTGGAGGCTGGGTGGTGGGCTGCGCCGGGCTGAGGCCAGCCTCTGGGATTCACAGAGGTGGGCAGGGGGGTGGGACCGCAAGACACAGGTGAGTCCCAATGCTGGTGGGTCAATGAGAGGCTTGTACCAACCAGTGCCACTGGGCCGGTTGTTAAAATATGAGCATCCTTCCCTTCTGCAGCCCCAGACCCCAGCAGGCAGCTTTCAGGAGGCCTGGGCTCTCTCGGGAACCCTCAGTCTCCCCATGACCATAAGGAAAGGCAGGGGCCATGGACAGAGAGGTGAAATACCCTGACAGTCCCCCCTGACATTGCCTCTCAGCCCTCCACTCCCGAGCAAGAACAGAGCAAGAACAAGTGGAGCCGGCGTGATGAGGGTGGGTCTGAGGTCCCCTGTCCTGGCCCAGTGCTGAGAGCACAGAGACGCTCAAGTCCTCCCTGAATGACTGAATGAATCCCAAATGAATGAATGAGTGAATGAATGGGTAAGTGGGAGACAAGAATTGTCTTCCTGGCTCCTTCCAGAAACCTCAGAATTTTCTCTGTTTGAACAAACAACGGCTCTAAACAGTGTGCTAGTGCCCAGGGTACTGGGTGCTGGGTGCTGGTGAGAGGGGCTCTGATCTCAGAGGGTCCTCAGGGGCTCAGGGAGGCCTCCCCCCAAGAAACCTGATGACACCGGGGCTGCAGGGGCCCTGCCCTGTGGGCTGGGGAAGAGCTATGCAGGCAGAAGGAGGAGCAGGACCGACGGTGGCGGAGGATGGACTGACAGGCCGACAGATGCACACAGCCAGCACAGCTCCCGCAGCTGGGCTGAGAGAGGATGCGGCCCCACCCTGCCAGCCCCTGCCCTGATCAACTTTCTCCTGTCTGCAGCCCCTCACCCTGGCACTCACGGAATCCACAGTTCTGGGCATGGAGTGAGTCCAGAGCACAGCACTTTTCCTGGGGAGTGTGCCCAGGCCCGGGGCAGACTGGATGAGACCCCTCGCAGGTCGGGCTTCTTCTGGGGAGATTTTAGGAGTGCTCCTAGGGGTGCAAGGCACAGCAGAAGGTGACCACGCTCCAGGAGCAGCAGCCCCGGGGCCCCCAGGGTGTTCCTGGAGGGACCTGACCCCAGCACCTGGCCTGAGGGGTTGGGGAGTGGGCAGTGGGGGCCAGTGAAAGTCTGCTACTCGGACAGGCTGGCTGTGCAGAGCTGGGAGTAGCTTCCCAGTCGGTGGGGCCGTTTGCCCCCTCCCTGCAGAGAAGGGTCCCTTTTGGCCATTTCTGGGTCAGAGGATCAGCAGAGGGGACATCACTTCTCAGTGATTCAGATTCTTGCTCCAGAGTAACTGACTCTGCCCGCTTGCCCTCTGTGGTGTTTAGCCAGGAGGCACCTGGGGCTAGCCACACCTGAATGCCCCCCCCCCCCCACCTCGGGCAGGGATCAGAGAGCTAGGGCTGGGACCAGTAGTGTTTACAGCTGCTATTTAAAATCCAGGCAAGTTCAATATTAGCTCGGTGGTTTGTGCCATCTGCTGCCAAGATAAAGCTGCAGGGCAGTGAGCGGGGTGCCCTGCCCCACCCGACCCACTGGAGCCCAGAGTGGCCGGGCCTGGTTAATGAGTAGCCAGCAGCCTCCAGCAGCCCCTTCTCCAAAGCCTGCTTGCCAGAGTCCATCAAGGCCAGCTCAGGGCAGCAATGCTCCCGCTACGGAGAACTGGAGAGGCTCCTTCCCACCCACCTCAGCAAAGAAGCCAGAGCCCTGAGTGCCTCTGGGGCCCTGCCCGACCTGCCCACTTACCCACGGCCTCACCCGCCTCTCTTCACTCCAGGCTCTAGACCCAGCACCGCTGCACCTGCAGTGCCCGCCCGGGCCCTCCGCTTCCTCACTCCCTTCAGGCTCAAATATCACCTGCGACTGCAGCCCCCAACTTGTGCCATCCCTTGGCACCCTCAGGATCACTGTTTCCATGGGTCTCCTCACACCCCACCTGGCATTACCTATTAATTTGTATACACGTTTATTTTCTATCCACACTCCTCCCAGAGGGGCAGGGTCCTTGTCTGCCTTTCTGTTTTTCTTGTTTTGGCCAGAGCAGAGCCAGGCACAGAGTGGCTGCTCCATACACACCTGTGCCACCAGCCTGGACTCCCAGCCCAGTACTCCTCCTGCCCCTCCTTCTTCAGTGCCTCCTCCCACCACCCTCTCCCAGGGAGGCCCCCCCAAGCCTGCCCCAACCACTAGGTCCCCCTCCCCCGAGGGAGGAAGCTGATGGCTCTCATTTAGTGGCTCAGTGGGGACACTCCCAGCTCCTTCCCCCATAGAGCCTCTCACTGTCAGTCTTGCCGGGAGGGGAGCCTCCGTGGTGGTGCGTGTAGGAGGATCCTGACAGCCACCCGGTGGAATTCATCTTTTATTCATGCCAATAATGTAAACGGTATTGTGTCTGGAGCAAAGTCACTTAACCCATTAGAAGAAGCCGGCGCTGCATCACAACCCCAGATGGGGGAGGTAGGGGCTGAGGCGGGGCGACCTGGACCTCAGATGCGCCCTGGGGGACAGCTGGGCTCAGGGGTCCACAGATGGGCTGCCTGGCTTCCAGGCCCAGCTTCCCCGTGCTGGGTTAATCCCGTAAATAGGTAGGGTCAATTCTGAGCATTTCCTAAGACCATAAGAAAAGGGTGCCCCCCAGAGGTGTTCAGCAAGGTCCTCGGGATGACGATCAAATGCCTGCCTCGTGAGTGCCCTGGGGACTCAGCGAGTCACTGGGGAAAGAAGGAGAGCAGGGCCTGGCCCGAAGAAGGTCTTCTGTGAATGTTACCCATTATTGGCTCTTTTAGGAAAATAGCCCTTGGGTCCCCAGGAGATCATTGTCCAAGCAAATAGTGAGGATGGATATACAGCTAACCTCTCTCTCTCCACCTCTGGGGAAACAGGCAGGATAAAAAGTGATACCTGGCAACACACACAAAAATCATTTACAAGGGCGGGTCTGCAGAAAGAACAGCAGAGTTGAAGACACCTGCCTTCTCTCTGCCCAATCAGAAAGAAGAGCTGGCCAACTGTTTGTTGAATGAATAAATGACCTTGCTGAGGGCCCTGTTTGAGACCTGGCTCTCTGTCCTCTCTCTGAGACCTGGGCTTATGGGCCTCCTCAGGCTCAGGGGCACCAGCTACAATGAGAAGACGCACACCCTGACCCCAGGCTTTGTCAGCCGAGGATTAAATGAGAGGCTACAGAGAGAGCATCACAGGGGAGTCAGAACCTCAGCCCGCTGTGCCTCCTCGATCCAGGGCCTGCCCCTCTCTGTGCCTCGGCTTTCTTCTTGTTGAATAAGGGGGCGGAGCTGATGTCCTGCTTGTTAAGCTTTTTCGTGTGGTGCCTCTTCTAGAACTGGGTGAGATCGGGAATCAAGGTGGCCCTGCGGAAAGCAGACGTGCGGCAAGGTGCCCTGGGCCTCTATCCTCCCACCGTCTGGGGCCCAGGCCAAAGGGGTTCCCAGATGCATCCATCTTGGGCCCAGAACCCTGGGGGACCTCGTCCAGGAGAAACCTGGCCTCCTCCTGCACCCCAACATTCCAGGCTCTCTATTTCCCAGCACTTTTATAGGGCCCGATGCTTGTCAGGCACTGTTCTGAACACTCTACATATATCCACTCTAATCTTCCTGAGGGCCCCTTAAGTAGCTACTGTTATTATTCCTACTCTACAGAGGAGGAAACTGAGGCCCAGAGGGTCAGGTGACACAACCATGGCCCAGGCAGGAGGCCGCAGGTGTGAGGCTGGGACACCAGCAAGAGGCCTCCAAAACACCCCCTGCAGGGCCGGTCATGGCGCAGTGGCGCCCTCCTGTGGAGACCTGCAACATCGCAGATCTTGGGCTTGGGCCTGGTGGGAGGCTCTCATCCCGGACTCAGGGTGACAAGAAGCCAGCTGCCTCTTGCTCCCCTTATCCTCTGGCCAGCAGTGACTGATCACAGGAAAATAGACATGGCTGAACCTTGGGGGACAGGCGGGTGTCCCTGGTCGGTGGGGACTCATTTACTTCCATCGCTGGGCAATCCTACTGGTCAGCCAGAGGAGGCCCAACTGGGTAGGACAGGGAGAGCACACAGGCCCAGGTGGAACCAGGAGTCAGGGGCAGTCGCAGCCCTGGAACCACCTGGCACCCTCGACAGAAGTGGGACGTGTCCTCCTGCTGATGTCCTCTGAGCTAAACTGAGGGGGAGGATGGCACCAGCTGAGGCTCAAAACCTGCTTGGCCTGGGGTGAGTTTCCCGTGGCTGCTGCTACCAAAGACCATGAACCACGTCACTGACAAACCCAGGAATCTGTTCTCTCACAGCCCGGAGGCCAGGAGTCCAAGAGCAAGGCTGGGCAAGGCCACTCTTGCTGGAGGTCGGAGGGGAGGACCTTCCTGTCTCTTCTGTCTCCTTGGGGCTGTCAGTAGCCCTGGCCCCTTCACAGGGCCTTCTTATGGGCGCACCAGGCCTGGGTTTAAGGCCCACCCTCACCCAGCATAACCTAATCTTAACTAACTATAGCTATAAGGAAGACCTTATTTCCAATTAAGGTCACATTCTGAGTTTCCAGGTGGCCATGCATTTTGGGGACACTGTCCAAGCCACCACAACCCATGTTCAGCAATGACTCAGGCCCCAGTGTGGCTGCTGCTAGCGCCCAAGGCCGTGCCTGACCTGATCCCCGTGGCAGTGTCTGCATCCTGCCACTGGCTCCTCGTCTTCCGCCCCAGCCGCACCCCCAAATGCACACTGTTTCAGTCTCCAAGCCTCCACCCACGTCGTCCCCTCTGTCTGGCCTGCCGTTCTCCAGTTTTCCATGCAGAGAACTCCCTGGGCCTTCAAAGCCCAGCTCCAGCGTCACCTCTCTCTGGAAGCCCTCCCTGAAATCAGGTTGGCTCTGTTACCCTCAGGATCCCTGCTTATCATGCTAATCTCTGCCACTGTGACAAGCATACGGGTTACTGCCTGCCGAGGTGACTGTCAGACTCCTCCAGATGCTGGAAGGGCAGGGGACTCATCTGTTTAGGTCAACATTCCAGCCCCACACACAGGCCTGGGCATGTCAGCAACTCGTGATAACTGCTGGCAGAAGGAATGACCGAATGGTCCCAGCTGGGTCTCAGAGGGCCCTTCCCTGGTAAGACCTGTCCCTGACTGTCCTGCTCTGCTCAGCACCGCACTACTCTGGCCTTTCCAAGATGTTCACCCCTGTCTGCAAATCCCAATCACCTTGGAACCCTCAACACCCAGGACAGCCTCACCCTGATCGGTTCCGTCGGGACCTCTGGGGGTGGGGCCTGGGCATCAGAGAGATTTTAGAGTTCCCAAGACGGCCTCAACAAGCACTCAAGGCTGAGAAGCCAAGGGAAAGACTTGAGGGTCCTTAAACCCTGACCCCCACTTGAGATGAGGTCTCCTAATGTGCCCACAGCACCCCCTAGAGTGTGACTCATCCATTGAGGAGGGCCAGTGCAGCCTCGCTGCTGTCCTTGTGGTGACCACGACAACATGCCCCATTGCCAGCACGCTCCAGGACTCAGTGCTCCCCAACCACCGCCACTCCCAAGGTGTCCCCCGAGGCCCCCAGCTTCACACACCATCTGTGTGCTGCAGACACCTGCATTTATAGCTCCAGACTCAAATACCAACTGCCAATTGGATCTCCACTTGGATGTCTCACAGCCTCCCTTATCTTGGCCAGAATGGAGCTCTCCCTCCTCCCCATACCTTTGCTCCTGGCAATGCTATCCTTCCAGTTGCTCAAGTCAAAGAACTTGGATATTTCTTAAGTCTTTCCTCTCCTATTCCACCTCCAATCTGCCAGCAAATCCTGACAACTTTGTATTCCAAATGTACCCTGAATCCAGTCACTCCCTCCAAAGCTACTACTCTGGCCCCAGAAACCATCGTGGTCTTGCCTTGATTATTGCAACAATCTCCTAATGGTCCCCTGCTCTATTTTTGCCACCTAAATCTGTTCCCCATACAGCAGCGGGGATCCTGAGTCAGTAGCCTGGAAGGGGGTGACACTGGGGCTTTCTATCCTCTCAGCTCTGGAACCTCATCATCTTGGTGGTACCTGGCCCCAACATTCCACAAATGGTGGTGGCTCTTTTGTGTTGGGAGGCTGGAGCAGTCAGAGAGGGCTTCCCGGAGGAAGTGCCAAGTGCTGATCTGGATGGGGAGCCAGGAGGGAGATGCGCAGTCCAGCACAAGCAAAGAACCAGAGTTGAGAGCAGCAGTGTGCTGGGAAGGCAGGGACTGAGCAGCAGCATCTGCTTCTGAGGCAGTTGGCCGTCAAGGGCACAGCTGGGGGAGCCCTCGCTGCAACCCTGAAGCTGGCAGCCCCAGTTCTACAACTTCACTCTTTGCCTGCTTCACGGTGGCCCAAAGACTCCTGTCCAGCTGCTTTCCAGCAGCCCTGCCCCACCTTGGCCTCCTCTGGTTTGGTGACTCCCAGTGGGCACCTGGGAACCTGTTAGAAATGCCGTCTCCAACTCCGCCCAGACTCACTGAGTCAGAAGGACTGGGGTGGCTCCAGCAATCAGGATGCTAACCCACCCTCTGGGGCTGCCAGTGATGGTGGTATTTGAGAGTCCCTGAGGTAGCCCGTGGGAACCTAGTGAATGTCAGGGGTGCAGAGCCCCATCCGTTGCCAGCAGATCTGGACTCAGCCTTCCAGGAGTGCCGCTGGAGCACATGCACACTGGAGCGGCCTGGGCCGCCCAAGGGGGCAGAGCCAACAACCCCACTCAGGGAGCCGCTCCAAGCCTAGACTCCTGCGGCTGTTCAGACACACCTGTGCCGGCTGTCCTAGGACCACAGGAGGTCACAGCCGAGGAAGTCAGAAAACCTGTCCTCCTGCAGGTGAGGACACGGGGGTCAAGAAAGTCAAAGCCACAGCTGAGCCAGAGCTTGCGCTCCAGGCCTCCTGACGCCGCGTCAAGTGGCTCCACGGGGGCCATGTCACCCCCGGGGGAAAGTCAGTGATTCCTGACAACATTTTTGGTTGTCACAGCTGGGGAGGTGACCGGGGATGCAGCTTGACATCCTCCAGGGCACAGGATGCCTACCTCCAAAGAAAGATCCAGCCCTAAATGTCACAGCACTGGGTTGAGAGGCCCTGGGCTCCTGCAGGTTCCTCGGCCTCCAGGCCAGCTCAGGTCCGGAACTCAGTAAGCCCACAGAGGTGTCCATGCCAGGAGCCCTCAGTTCCTGTCCAGCTCCCAGCAAGCAGGCCCACACAGCCGCTGAATTGTCCAGGTAGGGTCTGATGGTGTCCTCCAGGTCAGGGAGCCACCTCGCATCACCACCATCAGCCTCGACCCCCGGAGAGCAAGCGCGTGCACACACCCCCGAGACGCAGCTGACTGAGCCCCTTCCTGGAAGGAGCTGGGCCCGAGTTCTAGCCCTGACACCCCACCTGCTCAGAGGTGGGTCAGCCTGAACCCGCTGCCCCCATGCCACTCGCTCCCACTCGGGGCTCCACACGGAGAACCCATGGAGCAGAATCACACAGCCAACCTTCAGAAATTGGGCGGCCCCTCCCAGCCCCGGGTTCCCAGCCCCTCCCCCTTTTCCGCTGGCGAGCACTGGTTCCAAGAGCGGTTCATATTTAATAACGCAATTTATATTCCACTCTCAACATAAACTATTGTAAAGGCGCTCTAATGTAAAAATACATCTGGCTTGTCAATAGTTTATCTTCTAGATCTGCATCTAAATCCCTGGGCCTTTTTGACTTATGGCTGCACCACTGTCTAATGAATAAAAAGGTGCAAATTATAGGCCCGGCTTTAATGCTCATCATAAAATTAGACGATAGTTGCAAAAGCTGCATTCTCCTGCCCACGGTGCAGCGATGGCGAGCCATAAATAAAGTGTATTTAATGTATCCCAGAGCTGTGCAAACCCAGGAAACAGTGCGTTATTGCCTGGCCTTCGATGGGTCCGCCACAAGTTCAATGAAGTGATAACGGATCCATCATGTGAATTTATGTTAACTGTCTCCTCGCAAAGCCACGGCCTCAACACTGTAAATAGCCTGCAATCCTTCCAGCAGGCCTGCCTGCCAATAAAACTGTCACTGCCGGGCTGGCGGCGAGCACCTCAGGACAGGGGAACGAGCCGCTGAGTTCTGGAGGCCGTGGGGGCGCCCCTCCCACCCTCCCGGCTCTTCTGCAGGTCCGTCAGCGGCAAAGGAGATGAATCTTCTTGCGAACAGCAGATCCCCATGGCAGGGTCAACAGAGGCCGGCCGCTGTGGAAAGGTCTGCCGGCCGCGGCTGGTGGGGAGATGGCGCCAGGCAGCCGGCTGGTGCCTCCGTGGGGGCTGGGCTGGGAGCCTGGCTTGGGGGCCTGGTCACTGCCCGCCCCAGTCCACCAGGGCTGTCTCTGGGACGTGAGGTCAGTGCAGCAGCGGGCCGGGCCGGGCAGCTGGAACAGCAGGTCCCTGCCGTCGTTCGGCTGCCCGCCCGCCCGCTGTCGCTCACTCGCCGTCAGTGTTTTATTTAGCACCTTCCGTGCTGACATCTCCTTCGGGGGCACAGCGGTTGAGAAGACAAGATTTTCAAGTATAAAAATTCAGTTGTGCTGATAATATCTGTGCGCATCCCGCCGACAGGGGTTCTCCAGGCTCTGAAGCCCCGCGGCGCCAGCCTCAGCACCTGTGTTGTTCAAACTGCGAGTGGAGACCCGCGGCGGGGTTGTGGAATGGCCCCGTGGGCGGCGCGAGAATCTCCCTTCCCACGGCCCAAAACAGAATAGACAATGCCCGAGTCCACAAGCTTTGTTTCAAGGGCCCATGAGTGCGCATGCGGCTGGGGTCACGATGTAAATTCACACTCTGGGTCATTCCTATCAGGGGCCCTACCCCCGGAGCTGCGGACACGGGCCTGTCAGGGACCAGGCTGCCAGGGAAGCTTGCCTGAGCTCCACCTGCCCCTGCATCTCGGTACCCTCCCACCCTGCTCCCCGACCTGGTCTTCCACAAGACCTGTCCCTGGGGCCAGAAAGGCCGGGGACCACTGATTTGCACAAAAGTTTGAGAAACACTTGATTATACCAGTCATTTGGCAATTAATGCAGTTCCTCAATATAGCTTTCTTGACATATGGGAGTTTTATAAAGTACAGAGCCTGTTAAGACAGTAGTACATGCATGTAATTGGTGCATGTGTACATGTATATACATGTGCATTACTGTGCTACTGTGACATTCTTCTGAGTTAATAAAGCTACTGCAATGATCAGAACCTGTGTCTTTTCCCACAGGAACAGCCACAAGCCTGCGGTTGCCCGGCCCCATGTGCAGCACAGAATACACGTACTGAAAACGACTTCATCGATGTGACCTCAAGCAAATTTGGGAGATGGGAACCCCTGGGGCCCGTGGGCACCACCACCCTGACATCAGGGGCCAGCGATGCGAGCGATGGAGAATGACGCTCCGCATTCCGCAGGCTGAGGGGACCGCCGTCCTTGGAGTGACAGCTGAGGAAGGCAGTGGCATCAGTCTTGAGTCTTCAGCGACACGCCTTTCGAGGGCCCAGGGACGCCCCTGTCTTCCTCCCAGCTAGAAGCCCCTGAGGCCGTTCATCTCCCCGCACTCCTGGCCCCCGATGGATGCCTCCTTCCCCACACCCAGCTACCGCAAACGTGCCCTTTCGGGACACAGGAGCCCCCAGGTCCCTGCTTCAACCTCCATGTCTGGGTGCTCAGAAGACAGGGGTGGGGTGGCATCACTGTGGAGTTTGTTAACTACGCAGACTCCCAGGCCTGGCCCTGTGTGCTCCTGGGTCGGCACCCCTGGGACTCGAGCCAGGGTCCCTGCTACCCACCGAAGTACTACAGCCGCTGAGCGTCACTCCGGGTTGGCGGGGCACATGGCAATACAGGGCTATGAAATGAGAGCCAGCACACTGACCCCAGGGTCAGCCATGAGGCAGGCAGAGCAGCAGGGGCCAGGAGGGGTATTCCCTGTGGGTTTCTGGTGGCGGCAGCAGCAGCAGCAGCAGAGTGGAACCTTCCAGAAGCCAGACCTCTCATGAGCAGAATTCTTACTTCATACGTGTATGTCAAAGGCTCAGCTCTGTAACCCGCACCTGAGCAAATACCAGGGCTGCCTTCACAGGCGCGTGGCACCGGGTCCGGAAGGACAGCCCCCGAATACGTGCCGTCCCACCCCCAGAACTGGTGACTGTGTTACCTTATGTGTCGGAAAACAAAAACAAAAAAGGAGTGTTTGCAGGCGTGAGGACACTAAATATCTGAGTTAGGAGAATCAGCCTGGGTGCACCCACGTGCACTGTTATAAGAGGAAGGCATTTCCCTCAGAAACTGGTTTAATTTGATGTACCCACATTTACGTTTCTCGATTTTAAGAAAAGAGGGAGGCAGAGGGAACTTGTGATGGGCACGCAGGGGAGAGGCCACGGGAAGACGGAGGAGGAGGCGGAGACAAGAGGATGCTGGCCTCACAGAGGGAGCGACTCGGCCACAAGCCCAGGAGCACTGGCAGCTCCCGGACGCTGGCAGGGGCCCCGACGGATCCCCGGAGCCTCCAAGGAAGGCAGGGGTCCTGATTTCACCCCAGTGACACTGGCTCTGGGCTTCTGGCCTCCAGAATTGTGAGAAAATGAATGTCCGTTGTTCTAAGCCACCGAGTTTGTGGTCGTTTGTCATGGGCGGCCCAGGATACTCTTTCAGGGCCTCATGTTCCAAAGGGTCTAGTGCTTGAAATTTAATGCTTTGTGGTCACCATCTTAAAACTGTGGTTTTTAAAAAGATTTTACTTACTTATTTTTAGAGAAGGACGGAGAGAGAAAGAGAGGAAGAGAAACATCAATGCGTGGTTGCCTCTCACACACCCCTCACCGGGGACCCGGCCCGCAACCCAGGCATGTGCCCTGACTGTGAATTGAACCGGCAACCCTTTGCTTCACAGGCCGGCACTCAACCACTGAACCACACCAGCCACGGTATAGTCTTAACAATTTTACCTTTGGCTTTGTGCCTTGTAAATGAGGTCCACGGGGAAAACAGTATGCACAGGGGCTTGAAACCTCGGATCAGTGGTGGTCCAGCCTCCCATAGCCTCTCTGAGCCCGCACCCAGCCTTCCTTCTAGAGCAGCAGCCAGGTTGATGGTGGACACGGGGAGGCTCACCTTCTGTCGTCACCTCCACCCCAGTCCCCACTAGCACGCCAACCCAGGAGCCCAGCACATCCTGGGGTGGAGGCTGTGATCCCTGCGAGTGCCCACTCCACCACAGCCTGCCACCCCAGGGAAGGCGACACTGATTTCACTTGGACTGGGATCAGTACGTGATGGAGCCAAGCCTGACAACCAGAGTTCCAGCCAACGGTGTGGTGTCCCAGAAACCCTGGGCAGCTTCCTCAGGAGTGTCCCCAGACTGCCCCCTGCGCCAGCCCCCAGAGAGCTCCTGGACCTGTGGAGGCAGAAAGGGGCTGCCCAGCATGCAGAGCCAGAGGCCATGTTTCCGAGAATTAGGGTGAATCCCTTCTCCTGCTCTGCCCTGCGCCCAGTGCAGCCGGTTCCTGAATACCCCTCCCTATGGCAGGCAAGGGGACGTGCCCTGGCCTTGCTGGTGCTCGGGGACCATCACTGTTCCTTAGGCAACAGTCCCTCTGGTCTCTACTGACTCTCTGCGGCCTCTCCGTGGAAACACTGATAATTTTATCCTTCCCTCGATCACACGATACATGCATTGACACTACAAACTGAACACTTTGCTCTCGCTGCGCCCAGTGTAGGGACCGCTTTGACAGGGCCCCCGTGCCCCCGCCCCTGGTGTGTGTGCCCCCGCACTGGGACCCAGCGACCGGCCTTCACTGAACAGAAAATGGTGAAAGTGATGGAATGTCACTTCTGAGGTTAGGTTACACAGGCTGTCGCTTCCGTCTCGCACGCCCTCTCTTGCTGGCGCACGTTCTCCTGCCTTCTTGGCCTGCTCACTTCAGTAAAGCTGCCACGTGGGAGAGGGCCATGTGGCAAGAAAGCGAGGGTGGCCTCTAGCCAACATCCAGCAGGGGACTGAGGCCCTGGGTCCAACGGAACCCTGCCAATAACCGTGTGAGCAAACTGGGAAGTGGTCCTTCCCTGGTGAGCCTCGAGACCAGACCGTGGCCCCACCAACCCCCGACCACAGCCTGAGAGGGCTCCTGAAGCAGGACACCCCGTGAAGCTCTACAGAGATTCCTGACGTGCAGACATGTGAGACAATAAATGCTGTTTGGAGCCGCTAAATTTGGGTGTAATCTGTTACACAGCAATCTATAGCTAATACGCCCCGCCAGACATTCCCAGGGACACCTTCTTTGGGACACACCACCCCGTGGCTCCACAGCTCACCCTCGGTTTAGCTTGCGGGGGGCTCTGCCTCCTCGCCCACACTCCCATCTCCAGCCTGAGCTCTTGTGGGCTCAGCCTGGTGCCGGCTCTCAGTCGGCAGGGCCCGTCCCAGCCGGCATTCTCATCTGGGAGGCTGGCCTCCACCTCCAGGACCAGGCTCACTCCTTCCAGGCCCAGTCCTGTCTGCCCTGCACAACCAGCTTCTCTAATCGGCATGTCCCCCAGACCGCTCAGCACCTCTGGTTCAGTGGGGAAAATACCACAGCCCTGATGACAGGCCACATCCTGGTCTCAGTGTCCACTGGCTTGTTTCGCCCCCCCACCGGGCAGCCATGGATAGACACTGTAAGGCACCTACTATGTGCTAGAAGCTGCGCTTACAGACAAATGGCATAGGATTCATGCCTCCTCTGGGCGCATATTCTCAGACTTGGGAACTGAGAACTACGAGAAGACAGTCACAGACTCAACACATCTGGGCTCCAGTTATGAGAGACGCAGCATGAAGCACTCACTGTTGTCCCCAGAGGGGACATCTGTGCCGATGTGACTGCATGCAGACAGGCTCTGAGTGCCCGGAAATGCTTGTGGAAAGGGTGGTTATTTGGTAACCAGAATATGCACATGTAGGTTATATTTAGATGGCCGTAATGTGGCGAGCACAAGGTTTAGAAGTTCTGGTGGAGAACTGGAACCTGGACTGAGAAACGGTGCTTTAGTAGCTGGGAGTCGCCCTTTGGATCCAGCGACACGAGCTAAATGCTAATGCCTAGAATGTTAAGGACTCTCCAGGGGAAAGCACTTCGTGGGAGGGGGAGGGACTCAGCGTCTGCAAAGGGGACTGGGAAGCATGAGACATCCAGACCAGGGCGTGCTCATGGGGCCTGACCCATCGGCAGCTGCCGTTTCCAGAGCCCAGCCAGACTCTGAAGACAGAGGAACATGCCAAATGCAATAAATACCTGGACGGCACGCCCTACCCCTCGGCCACTCGTGCATACAGTAGGTGCTCCATAAACACTCACCGGTATTTAGAGCCTCTTGCACGTTCCCTACCACCTGCCTGAGCACTCAGCCTCCGGGCGCCCCTACACCCTTTCTTTCGTTGGACCTGGGCGGGCCACTCCCACCAACCTGCGGCCATGGCCACCGAGTGGAAGGCCTGGGGAAGCGGCACCTTGGCCACCTGCCCGAGGAAGGGGCACTGCTTTCAGGACTGGTTATCGCCTCCCAACCAGAAGCCTATGCCAGCTGGGTAGGGCTCCTGTCTCTGGGCCAGCTCCTTCCCCTGGCACCTGACTTCCGGGCAGGCACCCAAAGGTAGGCAACCCTGTGCCCTCTTGAGGTCATCAAAGCAAATGGGGCCCCCTTCTGGCTGGGGCAGCGGCCTCTTTCGTCCTCCCTGCCCAGTTCCCCACCCACCCCACCCCAGTCCTATGGTCCTAGGGATGCCCCAATAATAACAATACTAAATCGTCAAGGCCAATTCTGCTCCATTTCTATAAATAATGCAGAATCTTTTTATTTACTGACAGGTTGTAAAAGTATCAGGGAGAAGAATGGGAAATCAGGAGCTGCTGAATAATGCACAATGCCCGTCTTTGCTCCCTCTCCCACCTGGGCGGGCCCCACCGGCTGCCCCCGGTGACCGAGCCTGCCTTGCTGGGGCTCAGGAAACCAAAGCTCCTGAGCCCTGGGTCCTCCTCCTCCCCATTCGGATGGTCACTATTTGGATGCCACATGGAGATCTCGGGGTCGGTCTCTGGGGCCTCTTGGAGCGCAGGGTCCCCAGGTTTGCACCCTGACTGATTTGGTTATTCAAACCAGGCCTCGGGCCCTCCCTCCTCTCACACACAGGTGTTTGCACGGTCAGAGCCAGGCCTCTGCTATACCCCTCCCAAGTACACAGACACACAACCACACATACAGACACACAGAGACGTGTACATAGACCATCACACACAAATACACACCCACACAAGACACACAGACACATACCAGACACACATAAATATACACATCACACAAACTACACACAGAGACACACGCTCACGCACAGACGCATCCATCACATACAGCCACACACAGATACGACTGCACAAGATACACAACCACACAGACACACAGACACATAACTAGGCACACAATCACACACGACACATAACCCTACAAAGGGACACAGACCTGTGTAATCACACACACACAGCTGCACAGACACGTGTGCACACAGACAGACACAGCCACACAGACATACAGCTACATACGGCCACCACAGACACAAGATACAAAACCACACACACGCACAGACGAACCTTGTCTTTCCATCTTATTTTTAACCCTCACCCAGGGACATGCTTACTGACTTTAGAGAGAGGGGAAGGGAGGGAGAGAGGAGAGAACCGTCGACACTCGAGAGAGACATGGGTGATTGTCTCCCCTACACACCGACCAGGGACCAGACCCGTAGCCTGGGCATGTGCCCTGACCGGGAATCGAAACCTCAGCCTTTCAGTCTGTGGGGCAACCACCGAGGTGCGCTGGCCAGGGCTTCTTTTCTCACATTCTGACGATCACAAAACCTCAGCAGAGTGGAGGGGGCTGGTGGAAACTTCGGTGGATTGTCCTGTATTTTCCTCTAGACTTCTGAAGAACTAGTATTAATTATCCAAGGTGCGGGCTTGGTGACAAAGGCACAGTTGTTAATAGTCGGAGGCTCAGTGTGGCCTTAACACAAATCCCCTGCAGGAGGGTGCTCGGGGCTTGCCCTGAGCCTGCTCGGGGCCGCCACCTGCAGCTGTGGGACAGCCTGAGCAAAGCCCTCTGGAGCTGGACCACTGCTGGGCCTGGGGGCCAGAGCCCTCTCAGCAACCCAGCAAACAGGGGCCAGGGAAAGCTTCCCACCCACAAGGGCTATTCTAGGAGCTTTGCACATATTCCTTACTTGTTCCTCCGCCCAACACACTAGAATGTCTGCCCCATAAGGGTGGGGGCTGTGTTGCATTGACTGCTGTGTCCCCTGTGCCCAGGACAGTACCAGGCACGCAGAAGGTGCTTGGTGAACAGGCCCTGACCCAGCCTGGCTGCCTCCAAGTCTCCACCTCCTGACCTGGGTGGGACAGAGCTCCCACACGCCTGCCTCAGTCCTTCCACGCACCCAGCAGGAGCCTGCTACTCCCACGTGGTGACTCATTTAATCCTCACGGCCGTCCTCATTTTACAAATGAGGACACTGAGGCACAAACAGGTGACTCCAGTTCCTGAAGTGCCGGCTCCAGCGCACTCCGGAGTGCCCGGTGAGGCCTGGGGCTCCTGCCAGGATGCACATGGAATCATCCTGAAGCTTGAAAGTGCACCATTGCCTGGGGCCTGCCACCCCGAGATTCTGAAGAACTGGTGCGAGGGGCAGGGCCTTGGGAACTTGTAAAGGTTATTCTAAGGGGTGACCCAGCTCTCCGGGGACATGTGCTTCTGCAAACTTCCTGCCTCCTTCTGTGAGGGCTTCAGGGGAGAATCCCAGGGGGAAGGCCTGAATTAACATCATATCTGCCAGAGGGGCCCCTTCCACGCCATTTTGGTCCCTAAGCCCAAGGCCGACAGGTCCTCAGAGAAGTGGGTGTGATGCTGACCAGGGGGTGAAGCTGACGGTGTCCTTGAGCGGGGACAGCTGGCTGCTCTGCCAGCAGGTGGTGCCGCCTCTGTTGCCAGAAGCTTCGGGGAGCCCTGGGGGCTGAGTCAGAAGCTAGGATCCCTGCCCGGAAGGTGACTTTGGAACCTCGTGAGTTCAGATGTGACAGCTTCAGGATCTTGGACGAGCCCTCTGTCTCCAAAATTAGACCCTCCACAAGCCTGGCCACCAGAGGCCGTGAGCTCCCAGCAGGGAGGTGCAAGGAGACCCAGTGCCACACACCTGCCTGCGGGGCGGACTCACACACTCGGGAGTCCTGCCGTGTGGCTCTGGGTCCAGCACTCCGCCTTTCTGAGCCACTATTTACAGCCCTTTCTGGGAAAGGGGAGAAAACCTCCACCATGCCACAGGGCTGAGAGAAGGCATTCGAACCCCTGCCCCAGTGTGTGAGAAACCAAGCCTTACCCCTTCTCCTCCCCCACAGCAGGACGTCACAGGGAGACAGGGAGCTGGGAGGTCCTGGGGTGTTGGCTTCTCCTCTCTCCCCCACTGCTCAGCCAGCTGGAGAGGGAGCCCCTCTCTCTGATTTCACGTCCCTGTTCTCTCCTCCCTCTCATCTGATGTTCCTACGCCGTGTGGGGTCACGGGCTCCCCGGAGAGGGCACCCCATCTCCACCCAGACAGGAAATGAGCACCCTCCAAGGCAGCAGCCCAGTGCTAAAGCATCCCAGCTGTGGCCTCCTCTGAAGCCACTCCTGGTTCCAGGCCCCAGTGACCTCCAGGGGCCCCGTCCCATGTGGGCAGCCGTCGGGAGAACTGGGAAACATCCGGGACACCCTGAATCATGCACAGCCCCTGCTTTCCACACTGGGGAGAGGAGGAAGCTGCCCAGGCCCTGGGCCAACTGATTTCCTCAGCCAGTGCCCAGCAGTGGGCAGCCGCCTCTGGCAGCTGCCTGGCATGGGAAGGCACCGGCAGACCACAGGGGTAGAGAGACACAGGGCGTGGCTCCTCCCGTATCAGACTGGAAGTGGGTGGAGGGAGGAGGGAGGAGAAATGATTGGAAGTGTTTTGGCATCACAGTTACAGCAAATCTGCTCTGTTCTGGAGCTCTAGCCAGGGCCTGTCTGCACGAGGGCCTTCCTGTCCCTTAACACGAGCGGCATCTACTCACTCCCAGCAACGCCCCCCGCCCCGCCCCAAGTGCCTGAGCTGGCGCAGAAGAGGCTGTGCTTCACCCCGGGCTTGGGGATGCTGGGCAGCAGGAGTGGGCGTACCTATAACCACCTTCTTCTCACATGGAATGTGGGCTATGGGAGAGCAGCACAGACCAGAGCTGGCAGCAGCGGCCCCCCTCAGAGAGGATGCTCTCCACAGCCCTATCGATACCTGAGAGAGAACATTCTAAAGGAAGAAAACCCAGGGGCAAAAGGAGGGAAAACCTGAGAACACCCGATGCTCAGCGGACACAAGGAGCCAGAGGGCAGTGCCACCCAGGGCACGGGCTCTTGCCAGCCCAGGAGACCCCAAGTCCTGCAGGACTCCCTGAAATACCCCTTCTGTGGGGCCTGGACGTCTGTGGTTTTCTTTCTCCCCTGGTCTATTCTGGGCTTGCTCTGCTCCTGGCCAGGCTGGGACAGGAGCTGAGGCTCGGCAAAGGCAGGGAGTGGCCAGGAGGAAGCCGGAGGAGGCAGCCAGCGGACGATTTAGGAGCTGTTCTGGGCAGTCCCTGGAGAGTGTGGGCGGGGAAGAGCAGAGGTGATGGATGGAAGGAACATCTATTAAGGGTGAGTCAAAAGATGTGAAGGGTTTTCTTAGAAGCCCTGGTGAGAAGGGCAGCTCAGAGCTGCTGTGGTAAGGACTGGGCACGGCGCCAGGCCCAGAGCCAGGGCCGCAGAGCTGGCCTGCCCACTGGGAGGACGTCTCTGGCCACCGAATGTGCCGGGCTGTGTCCAGCCCAGCCGGCCTGCAGGCTCTGGAACGCCCTTTCGCATTCCTGCTCCACCCCTGGGCCCATGGGCCCACTCTCTGGCCTTGGTTTGCCCACCTGTAAAATTGGAAACTCATGTCACTTTTCTCACATGGAAGAACCCGGTGCAGAGCAGGGATGTGTGATCATCTCACTTTTTTCCTTTCCTTTCTGACCTGGATTCAGGGTCTGCTCCGACTCCCCCCACACCCTTCCTTCCTGCTCATCGCCCACCTCGCTGTGGCCAGAACCTCCAGCCTCACTTTTTCAACGTATTCAAGCTCACATGCCGCAACTGAGAATGCCCACCTGCTCTCCTCCACTGGCTAATTCACATGTACATCCTTTGAGGACCAACTTGAGTACCACCTCCTCCAGGGAGCCTTCCAAGATGCTTCCCGTCAGCCCCTATTTGAGCCTCCAGGGTTCTCGGGCTGGGCCCATGCTGAGCCAGGAGCTGGTGCCCATGACCTGGGGCCTGCACAAAAGGTGTTCTAGGGGCCTGGGGAAGGCTGGACTTCTGGAGGCGGTGGGAACAGGACCAGAAAGGTTTAGTGTGCTGCAGGGAAAGGGATGCGAGGGGTGCAGAGGGAGGGGAGGAGAGTAGTTGTCCAAGACAAACCCAGCAACCCACAAAGTGGGCACAGGAGAAGGGCCCAAGGGCAGACCCCTCAAAACTGCTATCCCAAGGACCCACCAAATCATCGGTTTGAGGGTGCCCCGATCGTCCCCTTCATGTTAACCTGGGGAAGGCAAGTCTGCACCCTCCACAAGTGTTTGAGAATTCTCCCTCTACACCCATCAGATTAGAGCAGTGTCCAGCGGGCGCAGGAGCCCCAACAAGTATGAAACTTTAATGAGCGCTAATGGCTTTGCCCTACTTTGTGAGTGCCAGGCCTACATTTACAAACATTTAATTTCTCAGGCCTTGACCTCTTTCCTCTCCTGCCGGCCCTCTCTGGCTCCCACCCTCACAAATGTCTGTGGGCACCAGGTAGAGCGGGAACCTCCGCGGATCACCTGACAGCTGGAACTCCTTGCCTGTGACTAAATATTCATTCTCCCAGGAGAAAAGCAAAACTCAACCATTAACCCCAGAGCCAGCAGCCAACAGCCAGGACTGTCAACCTGATGCAAGGGACAGTGGCATTTCATTAATTCCCTTACTCCCAGGAAGACTGGAAGAAGCGTGGGGAGGGCCCCTTGTGGGGTGGGATGGGGAGGCACATTTTGCTGCTATCTACAGGTGAGTGGCCCCCTTTAGGACTGAAACTCCCCAAGCCCAGCACTTTCCCAGGGGGCCCAAGTCGGGGCTATAGGGCCTGGGTGCGGGGGGTGGCAGCCAAGCCACTGCTGCCCCCCACCCCCCCCCCCCCGTCGGCAGTGAGGCCCACCTGCCAGGGGCTGAAGGGACGGGTGTGGGGGAGGCAACTGCAAACTCCTTGGCTCAGGCACGGTCGCCAGGCGGAGGGATGGCCTGGTTCTGGACCGGAAGCCCTGAAAAGATCAGAGCCCTGGAGTCGATTGCTATCTCACGGGTGCGGGTCCCGAGGTCTCTATGGGACTGCAAATCACACGGCAGCCTGAAGAAAACTGTTCTGGAAGATTCCAGACCTGTCTCAGCCAGTGACAGATGGCCCTTTGGGCCTCGGGAGTCATCTCTGCAAAACGATGTTAACAAAACACACTCCCAGTTGCCTCAGCAGCTCTCCAGCTCCAAGAGGGAGGGAGTGGATCCCATGGGCACTTATCAAGCAACTACTGTGTGCCAGGGATGGTGACACTGACATACCCCCTGGCAGGACTCCAGAGGGTGACGTGTCAATCCCAGACATCAGGTCGTGGTGCAGACCAGCGCCTCCCCTCTGTGCCCGAGCAGCCAGGGGCCCCGGACAGGACTGGAGCTTACGTTTTCATTCTTCGGTAGGAGGCAGCTGCAGCACTTCAGCTGGGCCTGTTAGAAGCAATGACCGCAGGCCCAGTGCTGGCAGTGGCGGCAGCAGCAGCAGCAAAGTCTGAGTGGACCATCTAGCTGACCCTCCCTCCTCTGACCAGCCTTCAGTCCTGTCAAAGGGAGGAGGCTGAGCCCAAAGATGCAGGGAGGGGAGGGGAGAAGCCCAGGCTCAGCCAGTCCCACCAGCATGCAGCTGCTCAGAGTCACATGATCCCATCTGGGTACAGGAAGGGTTCCCAGCCCAGCCAGGGTCAGCTGACTTGGACACAGTCACCCCTTCTGGCCTCAGGCTCTATCCCCAGGAGATTTGCAGGCTTCTGAGAGGCAATGCTCCCCAATGGTTAAGGAGGCCAACTGCTTGAGTTCTGGTCCCTTCTAACACATCCTGGCTATTTGGCTGGGCCTTAGTTTTCTCATCTGCAAACTGGGGACTGTGGAAGAACCAACACCCTACTAAGATTGCTAGACAAAATATAGGAGGCCCAGTGAAAATTAAAGTACAGATAAGCAGCAAGCAAATTTTAAAATGTAACAGCTTTATTAAGATTTAACTCACATAACAAATAATTCACCCATTTAGAGCATGCAACTCAATGATGTTTAGTATACTCATAGAACACGCCATCACCACACACAATCCTGGAAAACATCCGTCACTCCAGAAAGAAGCCCTGTCCGCACGAGCAGGCGCTCTCCTCCCCAGCCCCTGGCAGTGGGCACAGTTTTAGGGTGAGTTTGTCCCATGTGTTATACAGGCCCCCCACTGGGGACCTGGGGACCCTTTGGTTTGCAGGCTGGCACTCAATCCGCTGAGCCACACCAGTCAGGACAGTAAAATCTTTTGTTAAAAAAGAAGTTTATTTGGAACTTCTAAGAAGTGAGGGAGTGGAGCAGGGAGACTGAGCAGAGGAGAGTCAGCAGGGGCCACGGTGAGCGGTCCTGCTGGGGCCCCTCGAAGACGAGTGTCCCCACGGAAATTGAGGACGGGGCCTTTGTCCGGCAGCGCCTTTCCTTCCTGGGTAGGAGCTGCTCCTGGGGACGTCAATCTCCTGTCCTCAGTGGAACCACGTGAGCTCCAAAAGCTATGGAGGGGTGGCAGGGCGGGGCGGGGGATGCTGTGTATGGAACTCTCCAAGCTCCGGGTTAGGTGGAGGAGAGGCTGGCAGCAACCCCAAAATCTACCACATTGACCTGGGGCAAGTGTGCTGGGGCAAATGGTGTCCCCTTCAAAGTCATGTCTACCTAGAATTCGACCTCACATAGAAAGAGGGTCTTGGCAGATGTGATCAAGTTAAAATGATTAGGGTGGATCATACTGGCTTAGGGTGGGCCTAATCAAATGCCTGGTATCCTTATAAGAAGGGAAATTTTGGGCCCTGGCTGCTGTGGCTCAGTGGATTGAGCACCAGCCTGAGAACTGAAAGGTCTCCGGTTCAAATCCCAGTCAGGGCACATGCCTGGGTTGCAGGCCAGGTCCCCAGCTGGGGGCACGTGAGAGAAACCAATTAATGTTTCTCTTTCTCCATCCCTTCCCCTCTCTCTAAAAAACAAATAAAATCTTTTTAAAAAGGGGGGGCAGGGACAGAAATTTAGACACAGACACTCACAGGGAAGACAGTCATATGAAAGCAGAGGCAGGGATTGGAGAGATTCGGCCACGCGTCAAGGCCGCCAAGCAGCGCCAGAAACCCCAGAAGCTGGAGGAGGCAGGAAGGCTCCTCCCCTGGAGGCTTCAGAGGCAGCGTGGCCCTGTTGACACTCTGATCTCAGGCCTCTGGCCTCCAGGACTGTGAGAGGATACATTTCTGTTGTTTTAAGCCCCCTGGTTTGTGGTCCTTTGTCACAGCAACCCCAGGACACTCCTACAACAAGTCACAAATCTCCCTGCCTTGGTTTCTTCAACCGACAAAAGGGTTAAGAATGCTAGCACAGAGGGTGGCTGTGCGGCATAAAAAGCATTTACAAACCTAAAGTGTTCAGCGCAGCGCCCAGAATGCACTCAGCCCCGTGCAGGGTTGGCTGCAAGACTGCTGCTGTGTGGGTCTGCTTGTTCCGCCCCAGCCCTGCTGGAGTGTGCTAGGCTGACAGCCGGGGGGTGGGGGGGGGGCCTGGGGAGCTGACAGCGTCAAACCAGTTAAGCAGCCCCAGCCAGGGAGGCTGGCGCCCTTGTTCTGTCAACTCCAGGGGCGCCAGCGGCGGGCCGTGAAGGCTCTGTAATAAAGTGGACCGCTATCAATTCCCCGTGGGGCCCAACTCTCCTCCTGGCCCAGCCCAGAGCTTAGCATTCTGCCAGCATCTCACATCTCGAGAGTGCAGACACCAAATGTAATGTCATAACATTCGCAGTCCAATAACCTTTGCTTCAGGAGACAGCTCTGGCTGTCACAGGAGCCTGGAGGTAAATATTTCAGCAGGCGGAGGCCAGAGCGGCGGCTCCGGGCCAGGCTCGCTGCGGCAGCTGTGGGGGGACAGGCACCGCAGGGGAACACTGGTGTCAAACTTCAACCCGTTAAAAATACATGCACAGTAAATCCAAGGCAAGTAAGCAGGAGAGGCCGAAGCCAGGATAAAATATGAGTAGATACAAAGCCAGACACCTTTATTGTTCTGAAATGTCTTCCAACAAGTTATGGGACCACAGCTTGACCCTAACCTGTCATACTGTTATACGACAGGGCACAGAGCTGGCTCTTGGAATTAGGACTCAAAGGGGACTCGCTGCCCTCACCAGGCGGTGGCCTGGCCTGCCCACTGGAGTGCAGGTCCCCCCACTCTGCAGGCTCTGACCCTGGCTGTGCTGCCTAAGGACCCCACACTCTGCTGGGCCTTCCCCTTGGTCACTTGAATGGTGTGCCTGTGACCTCACAGAGCTACCATTACTCAGTGTTTATTGAGCACCTACTATGCACCAGCAATGGTCACAGATTCTGGAGACACAGAGGTCGATCTGAGGATGAATCTCAGTGTACCCCCAAGCACAGCTGCTGGCATTCTGTCCCCTCTTTCCCTCTGCAGGCTCCTGCAGTGCCATTATTTCCTCGTGGGTGAAACAAGCAAAGAGCCCGACCCTGTGGGGTCTTTGTGGGGCTTCAGCACCCCATGCACACAAAGCTCTCAGCTCAGGCCCACCCACCACATAGTGGCTTGCGTGTGACATCCCTTTCTGGGCCTCAGCTTGCTCTTCTGTAAAATGGGGCAACAGAAGCACGCACCCTACAGGGTTGTGAGGACTCCACGGTTAACAGAAGTGGAGGCGTCAGGGGGAGGGCTCAATGACTGGTCAGAGTCATTCTCCCTTACACAGAAGAGGGACCCTGGAGGCCCAGTCAGCAGAGGAGGCTTCCTCCTCCGTTTTAGGGTCTCCAGGACAGAGACAAACGGTGGGTGGGGTGGAGGAAGAAAAGCAGAGAGACATCACCTGAAGGAGCTCTGAGCAGGTGTGGTACAACCTGCATGCAAATCTGATGCAAACGGCACGTGACGCCTCACCCCCCACCACATACCCTGCTCACCGTGCGCCCCCTGCAGCTTCCTAGGAGGTTCTGCTCAACCAGACAGCCTCAGACCAGGCAAGGCAAGCCCTGACTGGCGCCGGGCAGCTGGGAGACCTCCAGGACTGAGTTCCCTTTCTTGATCAGCAACAGCCATTTGAAGGTTCAGAGAGAGCCCTCCCCCTTGTAGGGTTCGTGACACCCTTGTGACCTTGCCTGGAGCTGTTTCATCTGACCCATCTTCTCACCTACCCTGTCATAACCCAGCCTCCCCCGGGGAGCCACCAGTTGCCTCGCGCTGACCCTCAGTGGGCAGAAGTGGCTCATGGAACAGCAAAGACACCCAGATGCTGCCCACCTTCCTCTCACCTTCTCTTCCTCCCTCCCACGCAGCCACCCAGCCACCCATCCAAATATCCTTCCTTTCATCCAAATATCCATCCAAACGCCAATCCTTCCTTCTTCTTTCTACCCACCCACCTACCCTTCCATTCACCCATCTGTGCAGCCAATGAGAATGAACTCAGCACCAGACCCCGTTGCATGTCCTGGGGACACACTAGCGAACCAGAGATGCACAGCTCTCACAGTGCGTATGTTCTAGCTCAGGGAGATTAAAACAACACACAAACGGAAATCAATGAACAAGACAATTTTGGATAATTAGTGTCGAGTATGAGGAAGAAAGCAAATCAAGGAGAAGTGAGAGGGAGTGATTCGCTGGGGGAGGCAGTCAGGTCAGGTGGCCCAGAAAGGCCTCGGGAGGAGGTGATGTTTGAGCCGAGGCCCAAGGGCAGAGGAGCCAATCACGCAGAGTTCCTGAAAAAGGGCATTCCAGGTAAAGAGGACAGCAAATGCAAAGGCCCCCATGAGAGCTGGGACCGCAGGAGGCCGTGCGGGTGGGGCTGGTGGAGCTTGAGGGTGGTGGGTGAGGGGCAGGGTGGGCAGAAGGAGGGACACCTGGGAAGGGACAATTCTGGGAAACTGGCAGGTGCGGGACTCAGCAAGGGTCTGGGGGAGCTCACACCTTCCTCAGGCCTGGGCAGCTGGTGTGAGAACCTGCAGCGGGAGTCCCGGACCAGCAAAGCCATTTCTCGAAACCATGGTGGTCAGACAGGGAGTGGGAACATGCCAGCGACACTCCTTGTGGTCTTCGAGTGGTTCCGGAGGCCCACCCTCCAACTGCCAAGAACGCAGCAGAGCTGACATGAGAGGACCCTACGTGTAGCTCTGTGTGTGGCCCTGGTAGACCCGGAACCTCAGTGCCACAGCTGCCCCACACTACGCTCTGTCACTGCAGAAGCAAGTGGAGTACGTGGCTCACGCAAACAGGCCTGGCCCAGAGCCCCCTGGCCAGGCCTTCTGACCTGCCTCTCTTTTCTGCCTCTGGCTCCACACAAGTGCTCACTCAGCAGAAGCACCACAGTGCTAACTGGTCCAGGCTGAAGCCAAGAGCACTGTCCACCCACCAAAGGGCCAGAAGAAGGGCCAGGAGAAGGAATCTCAGGCTCACAGCCAGCAGTCAGGGCAGGAACCGGGGTTCCCCCCCAGCCGGGCTTGGAAATATGGGAGAGGCCAGTCATTCCACTCTCGGGCACCCATTTCTGGAACCCAGCTGGCAGGAGCGACCATGGTGGCCCCTCCCAGAGCCCCCTGGCCGAAGCTGGCAGGTGGGGTGCTTAAAGCGAGCCTAGGGAGATTGCTCTGGCCCCCTTCTCACCCTCAACATCCCATGGGGAAGACATCCATTCACGAGATCCTCAGCAGAAAGTTCTGGAAGGAGCTTCCCAGGAGGACAGCATGGGTGGGGGAGCCCCATCACACAGAGTGCTGACTCTGTGAAGGCTCCCTTCCTAGGCTTTTCATGAAAAAGCCAGTCATCCTCTCCTTGTCACTTCATGAGTGGAGAAACTGAGGCCCGGAGAGGGTGAGCACCTCCCGGCGGGCCATGTAGCTAGGGTCAGAGCCGGCACTGTGGACCAATGACGATGCGGCCGACACCAATAACTGGTCTCACTGCTGCCACGCTCCACACCCTGCGCTGCTCTTAATCATGTCACGGTCAGGACTCGTTCCACCCTCACCGAGCTCCACTAGTCATCACGTTTCACATGTGAAGAAACTGCAGCAAGAGAGCATGAGGGGCGTGCCCACTTACCTAGCAAGTAAGGCGGTGGGGCTGGGCTTTGAACCAGGCGGTGGGGCTCCTGCCTGCCTTTAGAATCGGCTGCCCTACCACTGCTGGGCGGGAGGGCTGTCCGTGTGGGGGTGTCTGCTGCAGTGTCAGCTCTGTGCTGTTGAGCTGGACTGGGACGAATGAGCACGTGGGGAACCCCCCTAAACAGGGTGGGAGGTGCAGGTGGTGCCTGAGCTGCTGTCCCATCAACCCTGACTTATCATAGAAAGGCTTTGACCAAAGGGCCAGCTGTCACACGGCCGCTGGGAGCCCCAGACAGGCCTGCACAGTGACGCCTGCTCTGTGCGCCCTCAGGGCACGGGGATTTGTCCCCTCAGTTAGGAAGAACTGTCCTCTCCGACACGCCCCCCAGAGTGGGAGCCAACCATGAAAAGCTCCTGTGGCCCTCTCCCACCCTCACCCAAGTTCAGGGCCCTGGCAGGCCCTAGCCGGAGCTGGAGCCATCCTGGCCCTGGGGGTCACCAGCGGTCATTCTTAATGGCTCCACTCCTCTGTCCAGCTCTGTCTCCACAAGGGAGTGATCTATGACCCCATTACCGCCGAGGCCTCTGAAGGCTCCACGATGGATGACCAGCTGCCTTGCGAGAGCGGGAGGCGAAAACACACGCAGGTGACAAATGAACTTCATCAGACTCCCCGGGTCTCATTATCATCCATCAGCAGCCAGCCCAGCCCAGGGAGGGGGTGGCCACTTGCCAGGCGAGGGGGCTGTGGACACTCCCCTCCTCTGCCGGGTCCACCTGAGCCCTAGCTCTCAGCCTGGCCTCCTGCTGTGCTCCACGGGGGACCCGGAGCAGGCGCCGATGACCAGAGCTGGGGGCAGGAAGCAAGCGTCTCCCACTGGGCCCTGACCGTGCTGCCATGAATCCCTGGCCAGGCATCCGGGCGGCAGACTGTAGCGTTGGAGGCCATGCCGTGAGGCACACAGCTGACATGTCGTCCCCTGGGCCCTGGCTCCTGGCCTCGGACAAGCAGCTACCGGCCGGCAGCAACCCACCCGAAACACCTGCCGAGGCTGCCCTGCCCCGCTGGGCCCAGCATGTGACAAAGGATCTCTTCAGCACGAATGGGCTTGTCTCCCATCTGGCAGAGCAACCTAGGGCCTGAGGCAGGTGACAGGGAGCCAGCAAGACCTTTAAGAGAGGAAGCCGTTGTGCAGGCTGCGGGGGTGGGGACAGGTGCCCAGCAGCTAACCTGGCTTAGTGGGTGCAGAGTGGGCCCCTCTGATGGCTGACCTCCCACCCCCTACTGGTCACGTGTCAAAGAGCCCCCAGGGTATAGCAAAGGCCCATGAGCCCTGGACAGGCCTGTTCTGTGTCCCCCTAGTCCCCACCCCTTTGGGACCAGTTTCAAGTCGCTCCACTCCTCCTTGACTGTGCGTGTCCCCTCAGGAGGGCCTGGCCTTAATTAGCTGGAGCTCATCAAGGTCGAGGCAGATGACGGCTGCAGGGCATCCAGACTGTTCCACCCACAGGCACAGCCTCTGTGGGCCGAGCTGCTGCCTGCACAGGCCCCAGCTTGCAGGAGGAGCAAAAGCGAGACCTGGGGGCCAGGGGGACCGGGAAGCACACTCTCTGCTCATGGCAATACCAGAGACTACTTGTTCAGTGTCTACCCTCCGCAGACCCCATGCTGAGCTGCTGGCAGGAGTGCGAGCCCCCGCTGAGGCTGCAGGATGGGCGCTGTGTTAGTTCTGGTTTGTAGGGGCAGAAATGCAAGTTCAGAGAGGTTGGGAGGATGGCCTGAGGCCACACAGAAAGCAAGCAGCAGCGTTGGGAGGGAAACTAGCCCCCACCCTGCCCCTGCCAGCTCTGTCTGAGGGCACACCAAGGGCCTCCAAACTCAGCCCAGGCCTCTGCAGGGCCAGGACTTGTGTCTCACTCTGTCCTCGCAGAGGGGGGTTCTTGGCCAGTGCGAGGCACTTTCCTCCTCTCAAAGGGGGCCTCTCGGCCCTTCAGTCAGGGGACCTAGGCTGGGGCCCCCATGGGAGCGCCCTCCCCTTCCCAGAGCCTGCCCCCACCTGGGGAGGGAAGCGACACTGACTGCTTCTCCGTGGAGAGGGAGTTCAGGGCCAGGTGCTCTGTGAAGCTGCTGGGGAAAAGACGGGCTCCTGAAGTGGAGGGACTGTGGCGCTAAATGGGTTCTTCGGGACAACGAGAGGGGTCCGAACCAAGGGCAGGGTGGCAGCCAAGCGCTATGGGAATGGCCAAGGATCAAGGAGAACAGTCTCAGGGCCGAGGACACAGTGCTGCGGCCCCACGCCACGGGCCAGGGACCAGCGGTCCACTCTGATGGCGCCTCTGCCGTCTGGAGGTGGGTGGGGTCCTCCCACCCCTGGCTGGATGACGCTCTGCCCTTGAGGGGGGCCCCTTTAAGGGCAGACACCTATCACCTCAGCCCCACCCTCGAGACCCAGCTGCTGTCCCCTCCCAGTCTCAGCGCCCTCCCCAGGCAGACAGACACCCACAAGGCAATTAGAGGGAAGCCTGGATAGCCCACAATGGGCAGCTATGCAGGAAACTCGCTGTGACCCAGGCTAGTGGAGAGAGGCGTGTGTGTGTGTGTCAGAGAGAGACACCATAGCAATGTGTGCACGCTTGCATGTGGGAGTGTGTGACTGTACCTGTGTGTGAATACACATGTGTGCTTGTGTACTGGGGACTGTGGTGCCGATGTGGGGAGCTGTGTGTGCCCATACCAGACCCAGGAGGGCACAGTGAACGGCCCAGGAACAACCCTGGGCCAGATGGTGGGAGGTCTGTCCCTGCCCCCAGACGGGTCAGCACGGAGAAGGAGGGCTTCTAGGGTTTCTGCTCCCGTCCGGAAGCACGTTGACCTGCTCTGCCTCTGTGCTCAAAAACAGGACAGCCTGGACCCTGACCTCGCGCTTCCCCAGAGTCCAGGGGTCAGCTCTGCAGCCCAAGGGGTCTGACCGTGGAAGATTTAGGAGTCACCGCACATCCTCTCAGACACACGTGCTCACAGCAGAGGCCTCGTGACTGATGAGCCGTGGAAGGGGAGAAAACCCTGTCCCTGAGGGTCTAAGACTATAATGGGGCTGGCCCCCATCCCACCCAGGGCTGGGGATAAAGGAAGGGCCGGGATGCCAAGATAAGAGTGGGCTTGGAGTGACCAGGGAGGGAGCAACAGGCAGCCGAGATAAGCCCCGGAGCCGCCTGTGCCCCTCGGGCCCTGCGGCAGTGTGTGGCTGGGAGATAACCACACTTCTGGGGGCCTGGGGCCTTGTGATTGATTAGCGGTGGACAAGCCACCCGGTCACCCACAGGAGAGGGGATCAGCAGAAAACAGGGGCTCTCAGGAAGTCCAGGGGACCCAGAGAGGGGAGCTGGCTGGGAGCCCGCCCTGCTGTCATCTGCTCCTGGGCTCGGGCGGGCTCCCTCTGACACCCCTGTGGGCATTCACTTGGCCTGCCCACAGGCCAACAAGGGGCTCCCAGGCTGCTCCGCCGGACCTGACACGGAGAGGCACCCACCTCCGGCTTGTTCTGAGTGACAAGTCTCCAAAAACAGACACAGCGGCCTCAGGCTTACCCAGTGGCCTCCAGAGGGGTGCTTAGCACACACGAGTCCTCCCAGGCCTGGCCATGCTCTGGGCCCTGTGACCCTGAGAAGCGGACACAGGGCTGCCAGCCTCAGCTCAGCGTTAGCAAGGGCTGCCATGGTCTGTGTGGCTCGAATCCTGGCTGTCCAGCTGCCAGACCTTGATGTCCTCATCAGCAAAATGGGCTAATGCCACCTACCTCTTAGGATGTTCTGAACACTGAACTGGCACCTAGGAAGAGCTTTACATATCCTTATCAAAGAAAATGAAGTTAATAGTATGACCTAGCAGACTCGGCTCCTAAACATGTACTCAGAAGAACTGAAATGGATATTCGAGGTTGAACTTGTATGCGAATGTTCACAGCAGCATGATTCACAAAAGCCAAAAGGTGGAAATGGCCCAAATGTCCGTTATGGAAGAAAGAATTCACGCAACGCGGTCTCTCTGCTCGATGGAATACTATTCAGTCATGAAAAGGAATGAAGCGCAGATTCTCGCTGCATGGACAAATCTAGAAGACGTGATGTCAGGTGAAAGGAGCCGGGCACACAGGGCCACACAGCACAGGTCCCATTTACGTGACGTGTCCAGAAAGACAGATCCATGCAGACAGAGTATGTTAGTGGCTGCCAGGGGCTGGGGGCGGGGCAACGTGAAATGACTATTAATGGCTATGGGGGGTCTCCTTCTGGGGTGCTAAAAGTGTTTGCTTCTAGGAATCAAACCCTCAAACTTTTGGGGTACAGGATGAAGCTCCAGCCAACTGAGCCACATGCGTCAGGAGTGACAAAAACACTTTCGCACTAGATAGTCGTCACGGCTGCACCACATTTTAAATGTACTAAATGCCGCTGAATTGTTCACTTCAAAACAGGCAGTTTTATGATATGTGAGTTTTACCTTGATTAGAAAAATTAAATTAGCATGCATTACAAGGACTTTACCAGACAAGCAGCAAATTCCCACACCCACCTGAAAAGTCACAGGTCCCCGGATAAAAGGCAAAGAATGGGAGGAGAGTCTTCCCCCAGAAGCAGGGCAGTGCCCCTGCTGGGGGGCGGGGAGGCTGGCTTTCAGGCCAGACGACGGGTCAGGGGGTTGATGCACACACGCTCCCGCCCTCCAGTGAGTAGTAATTGGGTCTAATTAGATCTTGGCCACACCAAATGAAGCCAATTTGTTAACGGTGTTTATGTCAGGATTTCGAATCGCCACCATCTAATGCAGAGCGCAGAGCAAAGGTTTAAGGTCTGACACTTGAGGTGACCGTGATGAGGAGCTGTGGAGACGGGGTGCACCCCCTGAATGGAGTGGCCAGGACAGGCAGGAGTGCCTGGGCAGTGGGGAAGAGGACCCTTCAGCTCGCCTCACCCCTGGTTCCCCACCCCCTACTTTGCTTGTGACCTTGACTGAGTGGCCCCCTAGGCTTCAGAGCCATGGCGGTTAATCCAGGGGCTCAGGGAAGAGATGGGGGCGTTTCAGTGTCTCCACCTTCAGATGAAGCCCTAGGGCACCACCCCGCCCCCACCCCGCAACCATCTCCCTCTGTTTCTAAGAAGACCTTGACCATCCCCCTTTACACTTTGAAATCCTTCAAGCCACAGCACCATCTCTCCTCCTCCAGGACGCTCTCCCGAGACTGCCTCAGTGGTGTGTCCTTACCCTTCTGGGTGACCAGAGGGACTTTAAGATGCCTGAGGATAAGACCCCTACTGTGGTTCAGGGATGTGGTCACCTTCCATGTTAGAACTTCCTGGCCAGTCCCAAGGTCCTTGTCATCCATAGGATGCTCGGGAAGTGACACTGCTCTGACTTCCCAAGGATGAACACCGATGTTCTTCTGTCTCTGGATCTGGAAACCACGCCCCTTGCCTACCATGCCTGGCGGGGTTGGGGCGTCCAGTAGGTGTGGATGGGGCAGGAAGGCCAATGGGCTGGTCCCTTCTTGAGTGCCATATACCCTGGACCCTGCAAAGGTCTTCCCTCCAGGGAGGAGGAGCAGGAGGACACCATAGCAGCCCTCTTCCCTTGCCTCCTGGGCCATGGCCATGGGTCTCTGGCCAGGAAGGGGGTGCAGCAGAGGGAGCGCGTGCCTGGGTCAGGGGCTCCAGGCCCCTTCATGGCCCTGCTGGTGGACTGGCAGCCCACCAGGAGGCAGGGGCTAGACCCAACAGCCTGAGCGGAGGGGCAGCATGGAATGCCCCCCAGGAATGGGGCTGCTCCTTTCAGCAAGGCCTGAGACGGACCATCCCAGGAAGCACCTTCTATGTGCCGTGAGCACCCACTCCGTCCCCTCAGGAGTAAGGTGCGGGTGCCGATCAATAATCGATCAGAGGAAAGGGTAGGAAGAAGCAGCTCCTAGTCTTCTTACTCTGCTGACCCATCTGTGCATCCGTTCGCATCGGAACTCACTGTGCTGGGCTCCGTGCCAGGTGCTGGTAGAAGGAGCGGAACAGGCTCAGAGTGACACACGCACTCTCTTGGAGCTGCCCAGCCAGTGGGGACAGCAGGCGATAAGCAAGGGAGATCTGGGGAATACGTTACTGGACGGTGGCGTGTGTCCAGCACACCCCAAAGGAAGGACGGGATGGGACGTGGAGGAGGTGGGTGTTGGAGCGAAGTGGTCTGGGAAGCCTGCAGAGAATGTGGCTTTGCCTACGGATCTGAGGGAAGTGAGGGTGGGCCTGTGGCTCTCTGGGGAGCAGCCAGCTCTCCCAGGGCCTGGGGGGCATGCCTGGAGCACGAGGGGGCACCTGGTCTCCTTCGAGGCCCAGAGGGACTGAGGGTCTGTCCAGGCTTGCCAGCCAGTAAGTACCAGAGCTGTGATTGGGGGCCAGACACTTTTGTTCTCCAGTCCTCTCTGACTATTTGCACTGGTTGGGGAGAGTCCGATTCTGCTACCCCCATCCCTGGTTTAGCAGAAGGTCTCCCTGGGGGACATGATGGCAGAGGCACTAAGTAGACGTCCCAGCACAGCCAGGGTGTGTACAAGGTCACAGGGCGCAAAAGTCGTCCAGACCCCAGTCTCCTGGTCTCTGAGATGGGCTAATAAGTGGGCCTGCCTTGTCAGAGGCCTAGGGAGGACCAGAGAGTGAATCTGTGCAAAGCACGGGAAGCGGGCCTCTCTGTCCAGCAAGCGCTCAACACACGTGAGTTGTTCTTGTAACTGGGAGAGCTGAGGTCCCTCTGGCCCTCACGGGGCTGTTAGAGGCTTGGAAGCCTTCCCATGGCTCGTGGTCCTGAAACGGGCTTCCAGGCTTTGACCCCAGCCCCCCGCCACCACAGCCATCCTCCAGATGCAGGTGAGGGCTCTGGCTGCTCCCGAGAAGACCAGCGCAAACGTGGCCAGAGTAGATTGGCAGCCAGGTAAAGGGCCCAAGTTCCCTGAGCTGGGGAATGTCTCAGAGTCTGGAAACTTGACCCTTCCTGACCACCCCCAGACCCCACTACGGAGAAGGAGGCCACATCAGGGCCAGCAAGACGTGCCCCGGCCCCCACTGGCCTCCTTTCCATCCAAGCTCCTTCACCAGCCCACCTCGTCCGAACCCCCAGGAGATGGGCTGAGGTTCCCAGGGAAATCCACCAAACCACATGTGCTCCCAGGCCTGCTGGGGCACAGATGACCAGGCTGATAAGGCCTCTCCCAGGGGACAGGGCTGTTTGCAGAAGGCCTGAGATAAGGCTGATCGGCCACCACCGAGCCTGCCTCCTCGCCAGAACGGAAGTTTCAGCACAATCTCCACGGGGTGGGGGCGGGGCCCACACCTCTCCCTCAGCTCCCAGGAAGTGAGAGGGGGAGGCACCCTCTGCAACCCCGCAGGTGTTTGTGAATCCAGGGCTCACTCCTGCTGCCCTGTCACCCACAGGGGACAGGGGAAGTGAGCCCCAACTGTCTGCCTGCCAGAGGACGGGAGGCCAGCAGTTTGTACCCAGGACCTGCAGAAAATCAGCATTTTGTACCTACTGTCTGAGAGCTATCATGATCTCATTTAATCCACCTGCAACCCTCCACTTCTCAGATGAGCAAAGGCACAGAGACTCAGTAACTTGCCCAGTGTCACACAGTGAGGACAGGTTTTGGTTGGCGCTGATTCCCAGGTTCTGTGTGGCCGGCAGCCACACGTGAGCTCTCCAGTTAAGCCTTTATACCTTGGCCGGGAGGGCCAGGAGGCAAAAGGCAGAACGGGATCGGGGCGGGGAGGCATGGCACCCACCCGTTCTGGTGAGATGTGGGTGCCCGTGGTGAATAGGGTGTGCAGGATGTTCTGAAACGTACAGATGTCCCTCCGGCCTTTGGGGGTAGATACGGTTTCCTGCAGCCCCCAAGCCCCAGCACCATGTGGGGCCCCATCATCCATAATCGTTTACACACGTCACTGCCACCAACATTCCAGGCCTATGATCAAAGGTAACCAGGATTCCAGACCAGAAATCAAAATGTAGCTGGCGGAGAAGGTGGGTGGGAAGCCCTGGGCCGCTGCACAGCTTGGCCTGCACGGCCCCCCGAGACTGTGCCCTGCACGACCCGCATGATGGCAGAGCAGCCCGAGACCCGTGGGCCCCCAGCCCTGGTGATGGCGGCCTCGTCAGGGGTGTGCTGATGACCTGCGTCGCCTTGGACATGACCTCATTCCCCAGCACAAAGCGGGCCAGCTCTCCCTCCAAAAGACCCCTACTTGAGATCCTGCACTCCCCTTCACAGTGTCCCCCTTGCCCGGCCCTTGCCGTCCTCCCAGTGAGACCCCCACTCACACCTTGTGCTGCAGGGACACCTGTGGCGTGGCAGAACCTGGGGTGGGAATGAAGTCTCAGACATCTGCCGCCCCTCCCCCACTCCTGGGCACACCTCCAGCTCCTGGCTCTGGTGGTGACAGCCCGCCTCCCACAGATCCGAGAACAGAGCCAGGCTGTGTTCATGTGTCCCCGCCAGAACCGCAGGGCGGGCGGGCAGGAGCAGAGCCGCCACCCCACATCGCCAGGCCACAGGCTCTGTCTGTGCCCGAACCTGCCATTAGGGAGACGCAAGGCAGCCAGACCAGCCCACCCAGCCACTGAACTCACCCCAGGCCGGCCCCGGGGGGCCAGGATGGTCCCCAAGGATGGGGGAAGGGGCGGTGGCTGAAGGGCAGAGCTACAGCAGCAGCAGTATGCATACCGCCCAGCATCGCCAACACCAGTGAAGATGGAAGTCCTTGGCCACCCCCATTCTGCAGATGGGGAAACTGAGGCGCATAGAGGGTGGGCAGAACTGCCTGCGCAACCTGGTCTCTTAGGCCATGCTGTTGGCCATCCCTCCACGCTCTGCTTCCTGGGGGCAGGAGGAGAGAAGCCAGAGAGAACACACCTGCTCTGTGGTGGGGAAAGGGCGCCTGGGGACCCAGGGGGCTGAGGACCGTTGCTCAGGTCCAAGGAGGGGAAAGGGAGGCTGACCTGGATTGTAGAGGTTGGTGCCTGGTGGGGGTTTCTGCTTCCGAATCGCTGGACTGGCCCTAGGCCCCATGTGCGCCCAGAACAAGCCTACCACTTTCCCGAGGCTCCGCTTGCTGCTCTACGAAACACACTGGAGGCTTGAGAGCCCACATGCAATGAGTGCTGATAAACGCTTCTCCCCTTCCCGCACCCAGCTGGGTGAGGGGGACAGCAGGTCAGAGTGCCAGAGGTCAGGGAGGGTGGCATTTCTCTGGCCATTTCTGACCACAGTGGTTCTGGGTAATGGGGCTCCACCTCACCTTGGTGGCCCGCCTCCTACTCTGGGCCTGGCACGGGTCAAATGTGGTCCTCTCTGGTGCGGTCAGGGTCCTGAGATTCCTGTGTTTCTTCCCACCTGGACTATGGGTGGCCCAGTCGGTGACACTGGGACACAAATGGTCCCAGACAAGAATGGCAATGGCAATGGGGACAATGACAACCAGGGTGCTGACAGTTCACCCGGCAGAGCCGGGTTGTCCTGAGGGGCTCACATCCTGACCCCCTTCATCCTCAGAGCCCAGACCAGCCAGTTTATGGCAGGAAGTGGCCCAGAGAGGTTGGGCGCCTTGTCCATGTCACACCGCTCCAAATGCCAGGGCTGGGGTCCCACCCAGGCCACCCAGGGTACAGCCCCACTTTTCACACCCTACCTGGGCAGCAAGGGGCATCCGGGGTGGCCTCTCAGGCCCCACAGGAGACAGCATGGTGCCCCTGTCACTGAGGGGAAGGGGCAGAGTCTGGCCCTTGTCCACTGAACAGTCCCTTCCCCACAAAGGACAGGAGGCTTTTTCTTACCTCAGGAGAGGGGGTCTGGGGTTCTTAAAGATGGCCTTGGGGGCCTCTCCCTCCGCAGCCCCCACTGAATGAGCAGATCAAGTGTGTCCCATCTGCGCTCCTCCCACCCTCCAGGGATGGTGGGCCTGGCCAGCTGCCAAAGTCACTGTCTGCTTACTAATTCCCTCCGCTCCAAGCCACAGGGGCCCCCTCGCCTGCTGGGCCTGCGAGAGGTGCACCCTGACACGCACACAGAAGCATACCCACACCACACTCAGGGTCACTCACACACACTGACACACACACACACACACACAGGCCATCCCCAGAGAGATGGGGTCAGGAGCCACTGGCACAGAAACCTGCTTGAGCAGTCTGTCCTAAGGGGCCAGAAGGGAGGGTGAGAGGGAGGCCTGAGGAGAGAGGCTGGCCCTGCCATGGCGGTGGGTGACCACGGTGGGGGTGAGGAGACAAAAGCACAGTCACACCTGGCCCCAGGCGCCTGCTGCCAGTGGGCCAGGGTCTCCAAGCCTGCCTGGGGAGAGAGGAGACACAGCATTCATTCATTCTTCATTCAAGGCTGCACCCACCCACCTATCCACACTCCACTATCCACCCACCCACCTGTGCTAGAGATGCGTCCTGAGCACTGCCATGGGTGGCCCCTTGAGTAGGCGGCCGCCGGCACATCAGAGACCCCCGACACCACTCTGGTGCCAGGAGGACGGAGGCAAGGACAGGACACTTCCCAATGACAACGGTACTGTCATGGAACATTTGCTATGCACACCGCCTCACTGAACCCTCACAGTGCCCCTATGTGGGCCTCCCAGCAGCCCCACTTTACAGACGAGGAAACTGAGGCTCCGCTAGAAAGAAGCACATGCAAGAGTCTGAGCTTTTAATCTTTCTTTTCCCTCCTTCCCTCTTCCCTCTTTGCCTGTTTTGTTTGACAAGAAAGCGAAATAACTAGAGAAGGAAAATTCCAAATAGCTAATGATTGTGTTATAATCCGGGCAACTATATATCCTGATTTGCCAGGGACGGACCCAGTGTTCACCTAACATTCCCACATAATAGATAACGGTGCACCCTATGCTCTCAAATGTGCCCCAGTTTAGAGCTAGTGGAAGACAAGTAAGCACTCTTCCCACTCTAGAGCTGAGGAAAAGATGTAATATTGAAGGAGGGGAAGAAAAGGGAGGCCCTGAGCAATCACAGAAGGCTTCCTGGGGGAGGCAGGGCTGAGCTGCACCTAGAGTAAGGGGGCTACCAGCCCCCAAGGCCCTGTGCCCACAGTCCAGGCCAGGACTCAGCTTTGTTTAGGATGGTCTGGGTCTCAGGGAAATGGAGCCTCGGGCTTCTTGGGGTGACTCTGGCACCAGCCGTGCAGCCCAGCAGGTGGGGCCAGGCTGGCCAGCCAAAGGAGTGGTGACTGGGCCGGAGGCGGGGCTGTACCTCAGTGATGGGAACGGAGAGTCCCTGCTGGCTGCTGGCTGCTGGCTGTGCTCCCAGCACCCGTGGGGCAGGTGGGGCCTGGTGGTGCTGCCCCAGCACCCCCTGAGTGGACAAGGCGCCCCATGTCCTGTTACCATGGGCACCTGGTTGCCTGGCACCTGCCTATTCCAGCAGGTCTGGGGTTGTCCTCAGCCTGGCAGAGCACCTGCGGCCCGGAAAGACATAGTCCGCTGTCCTTCCAACCAAAGCCATGCAATGATTCTGGAACCTTCTGAACTTCTCAAAGTTCAGGAAACATCTTCCTGAGTGGGACTGGACTTCTGTGACTGAGGAGTCACCTCATCCTGTGTGGTGTTCAGGAAGCAAGCTCTGTGCCACACGTTGCATCCCAGGTCTGCCACTCAACCAGCCGGCCCTGTGACCACCGGCACGCCACCTGACCCCTCTGGACCTCCGTCCTCTCATCTGGAGCACGGGGGAAGGAAAGACCAGCCTCTACCCTGCAGGGTGTTGTGAGGACTCAGTGACCTGGCGAGGCAGGGCCTTGGTGTATACAGCAGGTGCTTGCTAAACGCCGACTGCTACAGCCCCTCGTGTTGCACAGCCACGCTGCACAGAGGAGGAGAGACCTGGATCTGAGACTCAAAAGGAAGACTTCCCCATCCGACCTCTGCCCCTGCACAGCCTCTCCAAAGGTTTAGTGGATCCTACTTGACTGCCACTGGGGACAGGAAGCTCACCACTTCACAGTCGGCCTGCTTGTGATGATGGACAAGGCAGTGTGCTTCTGTTGCCAGCATGCCCCTTCTCATTAGGTTAGATTCAAGCCAAGGAGTGGAGGATCAGGACCAGAGTCTATGCCTCCCACCTCCCAGCCTGGGCCCCTGCATGTCACCTGTGTTGACCGAGAAGCTGGCTATGAGGGCAGGAAGGGGGAGGTAGGGAAGCCCTCGCACTCTACCTGGTATAAGAACGAGAAGCTCCAAGGCTTTGGTGTCACCTATGCCATGCACACCTGTGCCCCCTCAGGGTCTTCTTGGAGGCTGAGACCCACCCCACGTGTCCTTGGCCTTTTCCACCTGCTCCTGAGCTCCCGGATCTAGCAGGCTCTTCTCCTAGCCCCTCCTGCCCTTTCTTCCACTTTTGGAAGCAGGAGGCAGCTTGGCAGATGGGTCATCCAGGTTCTGGACCTGGCTCTGTCCCTGGCGTCTGGGTAGCCCTTGGCAGGAGAGCTCCCTCCTCTGTGCCTCAACTCCCCTCTCTGTAGGGAAGGAGCGTGGATTCAGCGACCTCTATAGGCGACCTGGCCCCCAGGGAGCCACCTCTTCCCTGTGCCCCTGGTGACGGGGATGCTGGCAGGTGCCCAGTGCCGGCCCCTCACTAGCCTGTGCTCTGTAACGGCGCAGTGGGACGAGGAGGCTGCCGATGGCAGGGGCATGAGGAATGGGACCGGGGAGGGTGCCCAAGGGCTGTGGCGCTTGTTGCCATGCCTCAAGGCTTTGCTATGCCCCCTCCAGGTCCCCTGGACTCGGATGGGGATGTGTGGGGACATGACACCTGGCCCCTGGGCCATGCTCATGCTCCACACACACACTGCGGTGTGTGCCCCTGCAGCCAGGGCACGCACCCCTCACTGAGTCACAGCTCAGCATTCTAGTCCCCATCTCTGCTGCTGGAGTCTGGGCCCTGTCCCAGAACCCACAACCCCTCCACTGCTGGACAAGTGGGGCCGTTCCAGGGAACTCACCGGGCAGGAGCATTTTCCACTTGGGGCTCTTCTGGTCCATAAGAACTGACCGTCCCGGCCCCTGGCCCCTGGTCTGGCCTGGCTGCCTCAGAGCAGCTCCTTTCGGCCTGGGGAGGGATGAGGAGGGTGGCGCAGCAGCTGGAGGAGCCGAGAAAGACTCTTTCTCAAGTCTGCAGTTCAGGTTCAAGAGCAAACTCCCAAGAAGTCAGTTGAGAGAGAGAGAGAAAGCATGCAAGGGAGAGCAAGCCGCAGCACAACCACGCGGGCGGACAGCAGGCCCTCCTCCAGCCCCCCTCCAGCCTCCACCCGCTGGCACACACCCCTGAGCTGCAGACAGGAGCCCCAGGGCTCTGGAGGGTGGCGGGAGCTGGGAGCTGCATGGCCACTTCCTGCTTTCCCTGCAAACTCGGGCCTGTACTTCTCCTACAGGACCTAGTGGCCCGAGGTGTTCACTGCACACGGGAGAACTGCTGTGCCCTGGGGAGAAGAGAGGACCCCAGAACCCAAGGGGGGTCTCACATAACCCCCCAAAATGGCACCCTTGTTCATCCATATAATCATTCAACAGTCGGTCCCATAGATGCTGTAATGCACCCCAAGCAGTAGGAGCCACCCATGCGGGCACTCCGGAAGTCATCAATGCCAAGGGCAAATGCCAGAGAGAAAAGGCCAAGGACCACTTAGCTTAGGAGGTAGGAGAGGGTGCAGGCTTCATGCCCTGGGCGAGGGGGTGCAGGTGCTCTGCGGGAGGCGTGGCTGGAACAGCAAAGAGGAGGCAGGGAGAATGCTGGGACTGGGGAGGGATCAGGCCCTGTCAGAAGGAAGAGGGCTGATTAGTGGGCAGAAGCAGGGGGCAGGGGAGGCCACGGGCTGAGGGAGATTCCAGGGAATGCCTGCCCCAGACCTGTGGGGTCTAGTGCCCTACAGAGGAGCTCCCTGGGGGATTGGGAGAGGGGAGGGAAGGGGAGTGGGGGAGGGAAGAAGCCTACTGTCACTGGGGTCTCAGCTCTTGGGTCTCCCCCCTGAGAGACCTCCTCCCTGCCTCCAAGCGTCCAGAGACCCAGTGCCAGTGCTGCCTCCCCCGCCGGAGCCCTCCCAGCTGCACTGCACTTTCTCCCATTCTGCCCCTTGTGACAGCCCATCTAGGCAGACTTGGGGGCAAAGGAGCTGGGCATCCCCTGGGGGTGGGCAACACAGCTCAGTGGCCTAATGCTGCTGGCTGGGTGCCCAGTGTGCCCGAAGGTGGGACCGCAGGCCGCTTCCTGGGGCGTGGTGGTAGAAGGCTAGGGGAGAACCTTATCTGGGTCTCTGGGGTGGACCCCCTCCCCCACAGCCAGGGTGGGCAGCAGCAGGCAAGGGCACTGGGGTAGAGTCTGTCCCTACCCCAGTGGCTTTGGCCCTGTTCTCAGTGCTTTGTTGCACCATCTGCTGGGCAAATGCAAAACTGCATCTGGGACCTCCTGAGGTGGGTGAGAATCCAGCTCCTCCTGGACAACCCCAGCCAGGGTGGCATGGGGACCCCCATTCCTGTTCTAAATATGTTGGTTAGTAACTGAGGTCATCCTCGCAGCCACACCCTGCGAGGACGGATCTGTCATCATCCCCACATGCACGGGTGTCAGCTGGCCCAGAGTACACCTGCGGGGGCTGACCCGGTTTAAAGTGGGTCTTTCCCAGCTGCATGGCCGTAAGGCTTCAGGGCCAGTCCTGGCAAAGAGCCTGCAGCTGTGCCTGCTTCAGTGCCGGCACTCAGTAAACGTCTGCTTCCCAGCGCAGTCCTCACTGGCCTGCCCGTTCCTGTGTCTCGAGCACGGACCCTGCGCCCACAGGCTGCACAGCCAGCTCAGCCCGGCGGGATAACTTGTGTGACTGGTCAAATAGTGGTCTCCCAAGACTTCCACGTCCTAATGCCCGTAACCAGTGAGTGTGTCATTTTATATGGCAAAAGGGACTTCAAAGCTGTGACTAAGTTATGCACATTGAGACAGGAAGTTATTCTGGGCTACCTGGGTGGGTCCAGTGCAATCCCAAGGGTCCTTCTAAGCAGGAGGCAGGCGGGGGTGCACAGAACGTCATGACGAAAGTAAGAGTCTGGAAAGATGCGGGGCCGTGAGCCAAGGAATGCAGGCGTCTCTGGAAGACGCCCAAGGAAGGAAGCAGATTCTCCCCTGGAACCTCCGGGAGGAACCAGCCCCGCCTGCACCTTGAGTTCAGCTCAGGGAGACCCCTGTGAGGCCTCTGGCCTCCAGCCCATAAGCTAATACACTTGTGCTGCTTTAAGCCACCAACGTGGTGGTTTGCTACGGCCACAGGAAACTTATAACCAAGAACAAATGGTCCCCAGACTCACAGCATCTGGCGTACAGTGGTCGCTCTGCAAATGCTCTTCTCTATGTGTGTGATCCAGGGACCTCGCAGACCCTCCTCAGGGCGAGGGGAAGGGCCAGCCATTCACAGGAGACCTTGAAGTGTCCTTGACCCTAATACCGTCACACGGAAACCTTGGGGGGAGAGCAAGCAGCCTGTCGCTAGAATTTTGTACTTTAGAGCAGGGCCCTGGAGAGGAAAGAAAGGTTTTGAAATGGAGTAAGGACCTGCTTGGAACATCAGCCTTCATGGCCCAGGAAGTTCAGGAAGACACATGCCCTCTCTGCATGTAAGAATCGTATTTCCTCTTTCCTTCCCCTGGCATCCTGTCTCCCAGTAACCGCTGACTGAAAACCATGCATTCACTCAACAAGCATCTCCTGAACAGCTATTATGTGCACTGTGTGAGGCAGTGGAGAGAGGAGGAGGACAGTAAGATACCATCCCTCCCTCCATGGAGATGGCCAGTGTGCTGAGCATGGGCTGCCTCAGGGCGTTTGCACTTGCTTGTCCCTTGGCCTGGAACTCTCTGCCCAATGTGCCTCCTCAGCAAGGCCTTCCGTGCCCACCCTGTCTAAAGTCATGGCCATCACATATCCATGTCTCCTACCCGACTTTTCCTCAGGGCACTTGTCACCGCCTGGCATCACGCACTAACTTGCTGATTCATTATTTGCCTTTCTCTTAAATGAAAGTTCTTGGGGGCAGGGTTTTGTGCCTGGCCTGTGCACCGATGTGCCCCGCCCAGTGTCTAACACAGTCTTTGGCACACTGTAGGTGCACAGTGGGTATCTGTGGGCACAGGCACATGTGAATGGCAGCGCGAGGTGAAGACAGACGTGTAAATGGACAGTCACAACTACCCCGGATCGGAGTCACGGCGAAGATACCAGCAAAAGGCGCTGGGAGAGATGCCCAATTTTCAAACGGTTTCGGCTCTCAGTTCAGAGGTCATGGGTGAAAGTCAGTGTGAGCATAGCGAGAGTATCACGAATGATGCTCTGCAAGCCAGTTAAACTCATACGGTGCCAAACTGGGATGGGCCAGGCTCCTGAGGGCCAGCTTACCAGCTGCAACCCCTTTCCACGGGGAAAGCAGGTCAGTGACAGGTACAGCCCTTGGCAGGGTGGTAGGCAGCTGGGCCGCAAGCCCAATGCCTTCGGAGGGTAGTCCGTGCCTGAGCACAGGCCACCGGCACCCTGTCCTGAGCCCCGGAATGGATCTGTCCTCAGCTCAGCTGACCTCTTCTTTCCCACCTGAAATCCTGACCACAAACTTAGTGGGAAAGAAATTATAGACTGCAGGGCAAACAGACCCTTTTAACAGCAATTTTGCCGGGGATAAAGAGCTGCTTTTATCTTTATGCCATCAGGAACCGCATTTAAATCAGTGCTCAGTTTATCGGTTTATTAAGTTGCCCAAGTTAAATTCTTTTCTATTTTATGGAAATCTGAATCAGTAAGACAGACACACAAAGTCACACGCTAGCCCGGGAGACCAGCTGAAAGCAACCAGACCTACGTGAGCAGGGGCAGCAATAAACAGAGAGTGTGGGGAGGGTCTTCATGGCCCAGCATGGGAGGGGGCTGGCACTGTAAGTCCCCACCAAACATCCAAAGAGGCTTCTGGGGGGAGATGGACTTACAAGAGCCTTCCAGGCTGCTTAGGCTCCTAAACCTCCTGCCCTGATGTGCAAGCTCTGAGCTCCCAGTGTCACAAGAAGTTTCCAAGAAGATAAACACAGCACCAGTTGGACAGAACACTGACTTCGGATCCCAGCTCAGCTGGAGACTCACAAGGGGGGAGAGAGAGAGGGATAAAGGGAGAAGGGAGTCACTCATGCTGCGTGAGGCGCCTCCCCATTAAAGCTGGGAAGAGGGGGGCTTACCCACAGGGCTGGAGAAGCTGCAGCCGCACCCGGGGCCTGTGCCCTCTGAGCAGCTGCTGCCTGGAAGCGGGGACAGAAATCCTCCAACGCCTTCACCCAAGCACTCAGCACCAGTACCTGCTCCAAGCGAGGCCTGCCAAAGACTTCTCGGGGCCCCAGCCAAGTACCCAAGTGGAGGCCCCGCCTGCCTGGCCAACAAGCCTGACCCTGGCCAGCTGGGAGCCTGTTTGCCCAACAAAGAGACAAAAGCCTTTGTGAGGCCAGGACTTCCGGTGGTGACCAGCTCGTGCCCTCAGCTGTTCCCACGCGCCAGACCCTGTGCTGAGCACTGCACATGGATCAGCTCCTGGATCCTCACAACCAGGGGTAACCGAGGCACACAGAGGCTGTCTGCTTAATAACAAAAGCTTGGAAGGAGCAGAGGCAGGATTTGAACTCAAGGAGTATGAGTCTGGATTTGTGTGCTTGAAGATGTCCATACCCTAAGTACACCCCCAAAACACGTATTTAAACACACGGCCAGAGACGAAAGGAGGAAAAAAACGAAGCAGGACTAGGGCAGACGTCACTCCTATAGATATTCAACTTCCAGGCCTCAGGAAAGTGGCTGTAACTAGAGACTCAATCTCGGCCCGGTTTTCTGTGACCTAACCCCAGCCCCAATGGGCTGTTGGCGGCTCCCACTATCTCAGTTAATAAAGGTATTATGAACCACTTTAGAAGGCATTCTGTCACTCGGAAAGGACACCCAGGGCCACGTGGCACAACTACGGGGCCACCACTCAGCCACACAGCCCGCAGCCCTGACCGCCTTGCGAGGAGCACCTGTACAGAGGCTAGAACGAGAGTGGTAGCCCCTGGACTTGTGCCCTGTGCAGCCCGCAAGACCTCGCAAGGCCAAGTTCCTGGTCACCATGCTATGCTACAAGGAAGGTTCCGCTTGTACCATGCCTGCTTGCAGCAGCTAAGCTTTGGGAATTTTCAGAACTTTGCAAAAGTTCCGTGGCTGGGAGTCGGCAGTGCTGAGACTTGGAAAGCTGAACCTGGTCTCTCACAGCAAGCCGCGTCCTTGCTTATCCCCAGATGCTGCTGTTTCTCTCCCAAGGAGGCTGTGACAGCACAAAGACAATTGCTCAGGAATGCCTGTTCCCATCAGCTGGTGATGAATTAGGAGTGTCCTCTCGCTGGATTTTATACTGCGTGCAAGTGACACATGAGAAATGGATCTTCCTTTGACCAAAGGCTTACGAATATTGGAAAGAGCTGCGCTGGGGGCTTGCCATCCTCAAGGGAGGGATGCCTGGAGGCACGATTTTGGTTGCACCCTTCTCCCACCAGCTGGAGACCTGTGGTCAGCCCCAGGTTCGTGCCTTGCCTGCCAGTTCCTCTGCAGCCCTGAAGCACCACTCCTGCAGCCAGCAAATGACCGCACCCCAGGTGCGCACTCTGAAGGCTGTGCTGCAGAACGACACAGCCTCCGCTTTGCAAGTTGGAATGTGTGTGTCCCTGGGGCACTTGACCCAGCCACCAGGCCCAGAACAAGGGTTCCTGGTGGGACAGCTACTTTTCCATGGCAAACACCGCTGGCCCCATGCATCAGACATTTATGCAGGGCTGGGGGTCAGAAATGGACTGCAATGGGCAGTTACGCCCCAAGGCAATAGATGCATCCCCCGACCTTCCCACAGCCCCTGCCCTTCTCGAAAAGGCCCAGACCAGGGGTGGAAGCCATCAGCGCAGGGCAGAGGACGAACAGTGGGGAAGACCGAGAGGGGTTGAGAGCTCTGGAGAAAGAAGGCGACAGGCTTCCGTGTGTGTGTGTGCGCGCGTGCGTGTAAGAGAGTCCTGGTGCCTGTGTGTGTCTGTGTGTCTGTGTGTCTGTGTGCTTGTGCGGGCTTTCTTGCATGTGGTGCATTTGCTGGCTCCGTCCCTGTGTGTCCGTGTTTGTGTGTGTGCACGTGTCTGAGTATGCTCACCCCTGGACCTGCCCCACCGTCCGGCTGGCGGTGCATCTCTGGCCCAGGGGCTGTGTCTGCCCACCGGATGAGAGGTGGCAGGTGCGTAATAAACCATTAGTCACTGTCATGTTTCTGAGCAGCAGCAGCCTCCCTGGGAGGGGCTGACAGCGGGATGGAGCTCCTGGCTGGTCTCTGGCTGTGAAGCTGCATCCCCGCCCCCTCCGGGCAGGGCTGCGGTCTGATGGGGAGCAGCTGGCAGATGGGGGCCTAGGGCCCCGGCCCTGCCGCAGGGCAGGGGGCTTGGCCTTGTGTGTGCCAGCCCGGGGTGGGGTGGGTAGAATCCCTAAGGGTCATGGTTTTGCAGGGTATTTCCCAGAGCTGAGGGGCATCTGGGATGGAGAAGGCAGGTCAGAGTAACAGCCTTGGGGATGCTCCACGCTGCCTGGAGGGGGCGCCAGCTGGTAACTGGGAATTATAAATAACAGTGCTAACACCAGCCAGCACTTCTGGGTACTCAGGGTGCCAGGACCTGTGCTGAATGTTCTTTATGTCCTGGTTAATTTAATTCTCACACTGGCCCTGTGGGCCAGGGACTCGCATTAGCCTTCAATCCCATTTCTCAGATTAGGAAACTGAGGCTGGAATGGGAGAAGACACTTGTCCAAGGTTCCAAGTGTGCTGAGGAGCTGAGGGGATGGGTTCCCCAAAAAGTATCCCTGCCCACCACCTGCAGCACCCCCTTTGCTGTCTGACCACCCCATCCCCATCTGCCCATGAGCTCCTGGTTAGCAGGGTCTGTCCCTGTCCCGAGGCCCAGCCCCTTCCCTTGCTGAGTCCACATCACAGAAAGAAAGAGGTGAGTTCAGGGGCAGCCCAGAGGTGGGTGTCCCAGACAGAAATCCCGGCAGGAGCTCGGGGTTGGCCAGCCGCCTCCATGCCCCCCTCCCCCCACTGGCGAGCCTATCTCCTCCCAACTCTGGCCCATCTCTCGAACAAGCAGAGCTGTCAGCCAGCTGCCCACACCATGGGCCCTCACAGAGACAGGCAGGCTGGGGCGCTCAGGACACAGTCCTCTCAGGGGGCAGTGACAAGGTAGGGCACACAAAGGAACCCACTCGGAGGGGTCTCGCTGACAGAAATGTGACTCCAGGGACCCTCCTGGGCAAGAACACAGGTGTCCGCCAAGTGCCAAAGTCCAGGGACCTACTCACTGCACCTGGCACAGGGTGCACAGGCCCCACGGTCAGTGCCTTGAGACCCACACCCACAGGCCCGCTGGCTGAGCAGGGAGCCCGCCTCTGTCCCTGAGAAACTGAGGAGGGCCGGCAGTGCCGAGACGGGCAGACGGGGTCTCCGTGGCTGGTGGGGTGGGAATGAAGCGCCCACACTGGAAACCAGCGGCATTTTCTTCCTTAAGCCAAATGCCCTTCTCCCCTCTGGCACAGATGAGGTTAATATCCAGGACAGACGTGTGCCAGGACGTGGCTCATTCACAACCAAAAAACCCAGAAATGACCCCTGTGTCACCAGCGAGAGAGGGCGCATGCGGTGGCGAGCAGTGCGACGAAGGAGCAGCACATGGCCTTTGTTTGGAAAGAGCGTGCTGTGGGATGGCACAGAGGGACGCACCCTGCGGCGCCGAGTGAGGGGCCGCCCAGGACTGGGACCAGAGCCCAAACCAGCGGGAAGAAGGGCTGTAGGAGCGTCAGGGCCGATGGACCGTCTACTGCCCGGGCTGGTATAGGGCCATGGGTATCCATTATATGCATTTTCAAAATAAGTGAGTGCATACAAGAGAACATGGAGACACATAAATATGGTGCATCAAGCGAAGGCAGTCTGAGAATCGAGGGTGGTGGCTGTCCAGAAGCTGGGATTCTGACTGAAACCACCACTTGGTTTGACCCCTGAGGAACATTAAAAAAAAATCCAAACTCAAGCACGAGAGACTCCGCCTCCAGGCTGTCACCCCGAAAGTGGTGCTTGTGGGAGGAACTCTGAACCCGGACTGGCTCCGGGCCCCCCTTCCCGCCAGGGGTGGCACAATTCACTCCAGTTCCTAGAGACACAAAAGCAGCATCTACCTGTGCCCGTGAGGTCTGGTCCGGCTCCGTCCTGGCTGCTCGGCTGGCACCGGGCTGGCCCCAGCTCCTGGGCAGTCTTGGGGCCTCTGACCAGGCTCTCTGCTGCAGCACCCCGCCAGGGCTCAGGCTCCCGGGCGGGCGGGCGGACGGCTGTCGGTGCCTCGAGAGACGCAGAGGTGACCTGGAACGACAGAGAGGTAGACATGGTGAGTCTCGGCCGCACCTGCCGAGAGGTGCCACTGGGTCTCTAGACACCTTCCTTCCCTGCGATGGCCCGGCCTTTGTGGCCAGGGACTCAGCCTGGCCGGCGGCGGGTGGTAGAGGACTGGTGCCGGCAGAGCCGGCGCAGTCCCCTCCTCTCCCAGCAACCCTGCCCAGCCACTCCAGGCGGGCCTCGGGCCCGTCCCCACCCCAGCCACTTGGCTCTCACGGAGGCTGGTGATGACCACCCACTCCTTAGTCCTAAAGGTAACCTGATCTGCTCTTCAGCTCACCCAGCAGAGTGGCCATGCTGCCCCCCTCCCTGGACCCCCCATTCTTTTGTATTTCTTAAATTGTGGTGAAATACACATAACATGAAATGTATCCTCTTGACCATTTTTAAGCCCACAGTTCAGTGGCATCAAGTCCATTCATGATACGACCATCACCGCCATCCATTTCCAGAACTTTCTCTTTACTGCAAATGGAAACTCTGTCCCTATTAACCACTAACTCCCTATCTCCCTCCCTCAGCCCCTGGTGACCACTGTTCTACTTTCTCTCTTGTCGACTCTATCCTGATCACCCCGTCCCTTTTTCACATCTGGGGAAACTGAGACTTGGAGAGGGGTGGGAGAAGCCCGAGGACACCGAGACGGGGTGAGCCCAGGTCAGCAGGGCTTCGGACTCTGGGCTCTCCCCTCGAGCCTCAGGTCCTGGGCAGGAGGAGGTGAGCCCAGCTCCGGCGTGAGCTCCGGGGGCTGCATAACCAACTGCAGCTACCGGGGGGCCAGGCTGGAGGGCTGGCCCCCCCACTCCCTGATGGTGAGCTCCGGGGCCAGCGTGGCTGTCGAAAAGCAGCTTCATGTTGATCCAGTCCCCCCCACCCTGGGATTAGTGCTATAAAACCAAAGTGTCTAGGAGAGACGGATGGCTCCGAATTCCTCGGGCGAGCACAGGCTCCGCCAGCCCTGCGTGTGAGAGACGGATAAATTTGCCGTTTGTTTCCGGGAATGCTTTAAATTATGGGATCCATATGGTGACGCAGCCCAGACCACAACCCCCGCAAATCCCACAGGCGTGCTGGCGGCTTAGGCTGGAGTCAGGAGGAGGCGGCACCTTGGCCCAGCACACGTCATTCGTTCGCTCACTGGCCTGCTCGGGACCCAGGGGCTGGGGGAGCCTCAGCACGGCAGGGACCCTGCAACCCCGGACAGACCCCACCCTGGCCGGCTTCAGCTGCTCTTGCAACTGTGCCCTAATCATCTTGGAAAACTGCCAGGTTCAGGGCTGCTGTGTTTGCCATTAGTCACAGGACGACCCAGCCGGCCAGCTCCAGGGACTATTGGGATTTGAACCCAAGCAGCTGGGAGAAAACTTGGCTGTTACAAAGCAACCAGGGGCGGGAGGTGCACAGCTTTTAATTAGAGAACAGCAGATGGAAACAGAGAATACTACTGGGCAAGAAGGGGTGCAGATGACAAGTACTATAGGAGTTTGAGAATGAAAGAACTCCACAAGAGCTACGAGAATCCAGGCAGGCTTCCTGGACTAGGCTGAATTTGAACTAGGCCTTCAAGGGGAACAGCATTTGAAAGGGAGAAGGGATACAAAGGCCAAGAAATTAAAACACACGCCCCTGCAGAGGCCAATAGGGTAAACCATAAACCAGGCACTGGGTGGGTGAAAATGCAGGGGCAGCCCTACTCAGCACCAGTGGGGGTTGTTTAGAGGGACTCGAGCCCTATCTCGCCCGATCTGATTTTTCAAGAGGCAACTGGGAATCCATTTCTAAAAGCTGCATTCTTGTGATTAGTAAGTGCTGGTAACTAATCAAAAACATGTTAGAGCGTAGTGTGACCCCTCCTACACTGTGGCAGGATTGCACAATGGTGTGGCATGGCCTGGAAGTTCTTCGAAAGGTTAGAGATAGAGTTGTCAGAGGAACCCCACAGTTCCACTTCCAGGTAGATACCCAAGAGAACCAAAAACAGGTGACCACACAGAGACTTGAATGCTCACAGAGCCCTCAGTCATTCAGACGAACGAATTCTGCCAGCAGCCGGAATGAACCTGCAGGTGGTCCTTCCCCAGGCAAGCAGGTGTGAGTCAGCGCGGCGGACACCTCGACCTGCAGCCTGTGAGGGCCTGCGCAGAGGACACTGCGGAGCCGTGTGATGACAAATGCGCTGTAGGCTGCTACATTTGTAGTTGTTTGTTACGTGGCAGTAGATAACTGATACAACCAGGAAAGCGCTAGAATAGTATGTGCCCAGCTCCAAATGTTCCCTAGCACCTGGTGAGCCAAGCCATACACCAGACATGCGAGGGGACCCACGCCAGTCCTTCCTCTGGTCTAGCTCTCCCCGCCCGTCGGTATTAATGGGTGGGCAAGGCTGCCAGGCACACGTGGTGCTGTGAGCACGGGCTCTCTCATGCCAGCCTCATCTATGGTGGAGGCAAAGGTTCTCTGACAGACCATCAGACGGAGGCAGAGACCGCCTTTCTTCACCCGTCACAGCCGAATTTACTTCTCACTAATTAAAAGCAGTCCCTTGAACCAGCACACTCACTGTGTCTTCTTTCTACCAGAGCCACGAGTTCCAGGCTCCGGGTTGGCCTTGATTTACAGTTCTGTTAGGACCAGGCCTGGGAAAAACATCCTGCCCGCTGAAAGCGGCAGCATCTCGGAGCTCAGGGGGCCCACAGAATGAGCGGGGTAGGTGCTACTGTTTCCTTTACGCCTATCTCCGGGCAGGGGCCACTGCCTTTAAAGCATTAGTCAGTTACAGGAAAGGCCAAAGTGGGTGGGTGGGGATTCCAGGGTTCTTTAACATGAAAGAGGACTGCAGTCCACCACCGGACATCCTAGTGAGCTCTTGAAGCGTTGCACTCTCTCCGGGGAACAAGCGGTCTCTGAGCGCCAGCTCAAGGCAGACCCAGGGGTGGGGTGGGGTGGGGTGGGAGAGGGGGCACGCACGGTGCCCTGCTCCAGAGGGGCTGCCGTGTTGTTTTCAGCACAGTGCGATTTTATTTACTGAATTAGCCTAGGAGATCCCCACAGCTGAGGACTACTGTTTCTTGAAAAGTGTTACTGAGATATAATTCGCATGCCACACAATCCACTCATTTAAAGTGTATGATTCGATGGCTTTTGATATATTCATGGGGTTGTGTAACCATTACCAGAATCTGTGTTGCAACACTTGCATCATCCCGAGAAGGAGCCTCCCACCCTCCACTGGCAGTGGCTCTCTGCTCCCCGTCCCCCACCCTGGTGCCCACAGCCTCCTCCCCACCTCTGCCTGCCTGCTCTGGACACTCCACACACGCGGAATCCCATGCTGGGCAGCTCGTGTCTGGCTTCTTTCACTCAGCACCACGTTTCCCAGGCTCATCTGTGTGTAACGTGTAAGCCACGTGCAGCGTCCGGCAGAAGTCACGCCTGCTTGAGTGTGGTTGGTAGGGTAATAATATGGGTGCAATAATTTATAGTTTTAATTTGAACATTTCGCCTGAAGTGTCATGTGGTGTGCTTGAGTGTGATATTGTTATGTTACAGAATCACATGCTTATGATTTTGTAATAAAAGATTTTGTAATAAAAAGGGGCATTATTCATGCCAGACCCTATCTTTTTAAAAACAAGGGAAGTTTCAGTTTGGGGGCCCGTGGCAGCCCAGAGGCCGCTGGATGGAAGGCTCAGGATTTCTCTCTCCAGCGGCCTCCCTGGCAGGGTCAGGTGGTTGTCATCCAGGCCTGTTTCTCTCGCCCTCCCTGGAACCCAGCCAGGCTCCACCTCTCAGCCTCCTTGCAAAAAGATGGGCTGGGCGCTGGGTCCTGGTCACATTCCCTAGCTGCGAGATCTTTGCAAAGTGACTTAATGTCTCCCAGCCTCAGATTCCCCTTTTGCAAAATGGGAGTGATCGATAACATAGTGACTGCCTGCCTCCCAGAGGGACCGTAGAAGGAACTAGAGGAGTTGTTTTCTGTTAAAGCACCTGGCACACAGTGGGTGCTCCAGAAGTGGCAGCAAATTGCATGGCCTGACAGCATGAGCATTAGGAGCAAGGGTCAAAGTGGCATGGTGGCGGGCCCAGAAGGCCTGATGGGGAACATACTGGGGAAGTCTCCACGGCCTTGGGCAGTTTCTGCCCCAGCGGGCAGGGCTGCCTTCTAGGCTCCTCGCCAGCTGCTGGCCCAAAGCCCCAAGGCAGCCCAGAGCTCCCTGAAGTCAGGGTGACGGGATCTGTGGTGTGTGCTCCCCTATTTTTCCTGATCATCCTGAATTCTTTTTTTCCAAGTAAGCTCAAGACACACTCCAGGGAGCTGGCCGTGCCCTTCTGAGCAGAGCAGACCCGGACTGAGACCTGAGTTGCCTCTGGCAAAACTAGGGATAGTAGGCAAGTCATGGTTGTTCTGATCTCAGTGTGTGCCTCTGGGAAATGGGCCAGTAATGCCTGACCTAGATGTGCTGAGTGCCTACCACGTGCCAGGTGCCCACTGAGCACCGGACTCAGCAGTCCATTTAGTCCTCCCAATGACCCTACCTTCACTGGCACTTTGTAGAGGAGAACACTGAGGCACAGAGAAATTGAGTCAGCTGCCCAAGGTCACCCAGCTGAGCCAGAGCCAAAGATCCAGGCCAGTGTTTTGTCCTCTGTCAAATGCCTAGACCCCACAGTGCAGATGTGACAGGGACCAGACCACAGGAGACAGAAGAAGAGATGCCAGCACCCCCATTGCACAAAACAATGTGGCATCACCTTCCTTTTACCCCGAAGAAAAACCATGCACGGGCAGGGAGCCAAGTTCAGGGAGAAAAGCTGCCTCCTTCCCAAACATCAATGGCCAGCTGCATGCCTTGGCTGGAAGGCAGGGTGGGTACACTGAGGGGCACCTCCCAGTCTGGCTGGAGACCTCTGCCACCTGCCAGGGACACATAGGTCACAGGACTGGTGCCATCCACCTGGAAACGAAACAGGGGACACAGAGCAGCCTGCCATGGGGGCCCCTCTTCCCCCTTTCCTGCCCCCCCCCCAGAGCCCACCCACAAGGACAATGTGCTCAACAAGCTCTGGTGGGATTTCCTGTTCTGCGCTGTAAGCTAGTGCGTCAGCGGCCAAAAAACAGTATTTTACGCCCCTTAATTCCTTGTAACAGCTCGGTAATGGCAAGCAGAGAACTCCAAATACTGCAATAAAGGGACTTGTAAGGCTCTGGGTCAGGGGAAGATGGAGCTGCCGAATGCAGAGTCCCTGATAAGCAGACAACTAAGGGTTATTAAATGTTCGGCGCAGACCAGGCGTAATTGGGAAGTTATTAGATATGGAATACACACAGCACCCAGTAAATGAGTAATCAGGGACTAATTAAGCTTGTGCGACACAGCAGATCATGCTAGAGAGGCTGGTGGCTGCCACATCTGTGACAGCAATTAGGGGCGCTCCGGCTGCAGCGCTCAGTGGGGGGCAGGGAGCGATCATAGGCTTGAGTTGACGTGACTCGTCCCCACCAGAGTCCCCCCAGGTGTTCCCGCCTCTCACGGGCCAGGCTCATGGGGCCTGGAGGACAACGGAAGCTTAAGGGGACACAAGGACCAGGACTGGGAAAAATGAAAAGAAGGCTTTGTCTCTGGCTTCAAGTCTGGGCAGGTGATGACTCATTGCAGCCACCAGAGGGGCAGAGACGGTCATTACTGTCCACGTGGATGATCCGCGAAGCGTGTGCACAGAACCAGCTCCTGCAGCTGTGCAATGGTTCTATCAGATAGGCAGGGGTTGGGGGCGAGTATGAGCAACCCATTTTATAGATGGAGAAACTGAGGCTAAGAGGACAGACCATGGACAGAGATCGCCCAACCTAGTTCTCCTTCCAGCAGGCACAGGGCACGGCCACTGGGTTGTCTGAGCAAGAGGGAGACACTGGTGTCTCTCAGGAGGTTGTCAACCAAGCCCAGTGGAGAAAAAGGGGACAAGTGCAGTTATGTGGCCAATGAAAGACAGCACGGACTTGGGTGGGAGCGACTGCCTGAGCTCCAGGCAGGGTGGCCTTTCTCACATTTTTTAATGTCTCTGAGCCTCAGCTTCCTCATCTGCAAAAGGGGTGCGGAGAGCCATGTCCATGGTGCAGGGAGGTCAGGAGTATGCCTGGGTTAGAACCTGTGCAGCCCAGCACAGGCCTGACTCGCAGGAAGCCCGTGAATGCGCCTGTTAAAGAAAAAACGAGGGGAGGCCCAGCCCTACCTGCCACGGAGAGAACCAGGAAGTCCTGATTCAAAACACTGGGGTGGCCAGGGCCCAAGAACTCCTGGGTTCAGCTGAAACTGGGGGGCTCTTTCCGAGCCAGAGTGGAAGGGTCATGCCCCTAACGCAGGAGGAGGCTGGGGACAAAATGGTTGGGGTTTTCAATGGTCTCAGCTATGCAGGGACAGCACCTACTAAATGTCAAGCCCCAGGCCAGTGTTCGCAGGCATCAGCCCATTAGGCCTCAGACAGCCCTGATGTCTGTATGTTAGGCCCCATTATACAGGTGAGGCAACTGAAGCGCAGAAAGGGTAGGCCGCTTGCGATGTTTGGCCCACTGTGTGGACGAGCCGATAGGGCACCACATCTCTGAGATTCATACTGCAAAGGGGGAGTTTGCGGCTAATAGCACTCAGAGCCTTGGGAGATACACCTGGGCAGGTCTGGCCAAGAAGACTGGAGCCACAGGGAGGCTGGCAATACATTTGGTAGCAGGCAGGCCAGTAGAAGCTGGCCAGAGGCAGGCATGCCCAGCTTCTACTGCTTTTGTGGCTGAAGGGAACATTCTAGAAGGCATGACCCTGGCCCCCTCCCTCCAGGGATGTCTATATGGCAGTCACTTGTCCCTTGAAGGTCCTGGGACAGGGCAGGGGCCTGCATCAGAGTCCAGGCGTAAGAATACCTCCCCATGGCTGCCACACAACAGAGCGGGTGGGTGTCGCTGGGGAATCAGCTCAGGCCTGGCCAGGGTGGAGGGAGAGAGCCTCCCAAGACAGGGAGGCCGCAAGTCCTTGGCACCGGTCTCCAGGGCCACCTTCTGGAGGCCAGCAGTGGGAGCGGACTGCTCTCAGGCTGATCACTGCCAGACTCTCCTGGGGTTCCCTCTCCCATCTCTGCTGGTGCCTGCTGTACCAACTGACCTCCCCTGCCCTTCCCAGGGCGACAGCCTCCCACCAGTCTCTGGGCACACAGCCTGCCTGCTCCACCCGCAGCCGTGCCTGAGCCTGGTGATGCTCTAAAACTTGGCCTGCCGATCCCTGAGTACAACCCCTCATCATGGCATCCACTTGACTTGGCCCAGCCTAGCTTTTCACACATCCGTCATACCTCCCACCCACCTACCCCGCCAGCCACCCCTCCACCCACCCCAGCCATCTGTCTGTCCAACTGTCCAAATGTCCATGCATGCCCATGTCCGTTTGTCCATCCATCCACCCACCCATCCATCCACCCAATAAACATCTATTAAGCACCTACTATGTGCCAGGCACCATGCCTGGAATATAGCAGCAAATAAAAGTTAGAAATTCCTGCCCTCAGGGAGCTGACGTTCAGCGGGGGGAGACAGGCGTGAGGAAGTACCAAAAAGGCAAAGAGAAGGAGACAAGGAGGAGGGTGGGTGGGCACAGTTAGAATTTCCCACAGGCTGGCCCCGCTGAGAAGGGGACATTGGTGCAAAGTCTGGAAGGAAACAGAGAGCCAGCCCTGGGGGTGGGCAGCTGGGTGGGGGGCGGGCGTTCCCTTGAGCAGGACGGCCCAGAGGCAGGAGTGTGTTTGCAAACTTTTTCTGAAAAGGCCAACCAGTATTTTCAGCTTTGTGGACCAAACAGTCCCTGTTGATTCAACCTTGCCGCCACAGCACCAAAGCAGCCTCAGCCAAAGTGAGCATGAAAAATGTGTGGCTGTTCTAATAAAACTTTATGGACACAGCAATTTGAATTTCACCTAATTTTCCTGTGTTGGGAAATATTGTCCTTCCTTTCATTTTTTTTGCAACCATTTACAAACATGAAAACCTCTCTTGGTTCACAGGCAGCACGGACACAGGCTGGGGTGGGATGTGGCCTGCAGGCTGCGGTTTGCCGAGCCCCGGCCCAGAGGCAGCCGGGAGGCCTGCGTGGCGGGAGGGCTGTCCGCAGGAGGAGGGGAGCGGGCTTGACTCAGGACAGAGGCAAGGCGGGGAGAAAGGGCGGATGGGGCAGCTGCTTCACAGACACCGCCCGCTGGCTCACTTGGATCCGAATGACCCACCCCGAGGGGCTGCAGAAGGTACCCACGTGTGTCTGTACACTGAGCTTGGCACCTTCAGTGCTCCCCTCCAGGTATCCTGGAGGGGCCCGGGCCAGATGCAGAAGCTGGCTTGCCTGGTGTAAATCCCAGCCCTGCAACTGTGAGCTGTGTGCCTTCAGGGGAATGAGTCTACCTCTCTATGCCTTGGCTTCCCCACCTGCAAGATGGCGAAGACACCCTGGGCAGGCAGAGGCTTGGTTCAGGGTTCTGAGTGGAAGCAACACAGGGGTCTGTTCATGAGCTAGTGTCAATGGCCACAAGCCCCCTGCCCATTCCACAACACCTTATGACCCTCTCCTGCCTGAAATGTCACCCCCAATTCTCTCCCCTGGATTCTGCCCCTGCTTCCCTCCTTGGCAGAGCTAGACACTCCCCCAGCCCACCTTCATCAGTGCCCTCCCCCTAGTGCCACTGATTTAGGGGCCACACTTCTGCCTCCCTGGACTGTGGCCCCTTGGATGGCATCTGTAACCCCAGCCCTGGCAGATGGGGGAGATATCTGAGTTACAGAAGGAACTATGTGAAGGGCTGGGGGAACAGTGTTTTTGGCGTAGGGAACAGTGTATGCAAAGGCTGTGAGGCAAGGGTGTGCCTGGTGTATGTGAGGAAGAGCAAAGGGGCCCGTGAACCCTGTAAGGCCTCTGGCTCTCATTTAAACTGCGATGGGAGCCTGGAGAGTCCAAGCCAAGGAGAAATGCAGTCTGAGTTTTGTTTCTGTTTTAGTTTTAACTTTTTATGTTAAGATGCTTATAGATTCACATGCCGTTGTAAGAAATAATACAGAAAGATCCCACACACCCTTTACCCAGTCTCCCCGATGCTAACACCTCACAAAACCGTAGCACAGTGCTGCCAGTGGACAGTGACGCCGACGGCTCCCACATCTTACGCAGCTTCCCCCCGCCTGACCTATCCTGGGCCCTATGTGTCCTCCATCCTCTGCGGCGCTACAGCTGCCGCAGGTTCCCATGCCCACCACCACAGACGTGGGGCAGGCAGTCCTATCACCAGCACCCCTGTGACACTCCTTGGTAGGCACACCCACCCTGCCCCTGCCCCTGACCCCCAGCCTGGCAACCACGGATCTGTTCTCCATTGCTCTGGTTTTCCTACTTCACGCATGTTATGTAAATGCATTCACACAGCATGTAGCCCTTCGGGACTGGCTGCGTCCACTCAGCATGGTTCCCTGGAGCTCTGCTCAGGGTTCGGGCACAGCAGTAGTTCGTTCCTTTTGTTGTGGAGGTGCAATGGTCCGTGGCATGGCTGTCCCATAGCTTGGCGGCCCACTCACCTGGTCAGGTGGAGGGAAGCCGCCCAGGGGGTTCGGCAGCTCCCTTTGCCCCTAGCCCAGGCTCACACCCACCGCAGCCCCATCCCTGCTCCCTCCTTGTGTCTTCAGAGTCTGTACCTAGCTTCATTGCTGGCTACCCATTCAGGGTCTGCACCCTCCATTTGTGAATCGATGCCGCATTAATCAGTCACTACGCTCCCCCACCCCGCCCATCTGCCCTCTGACATTACCTCCTTTGATGTTCCTAGCTAGGGAGGTCAGCTTATTGACAGTGACCGCAAAATATGCTTCATGTCCAAATGTGGATCAGAGAGGTTTAGCAACCTGCCAAACACCACGCAGCTGCAAGACGGGCAGAAGCCTGCCCTGGTGGGAGTAAATTATCACAAGACAAATTCCAAGGGGCGGGCCAGAGCCGGGGGTGGGGGTGGGAGGGAGGCTCTGCCCTGGACTCAGCAGGGGCTCAGCTCGACCCTGCGCCTCCACCGAAGGGGCCTCGCCCACTGCAGGTGAACATGACATAATTACTGTGGAAGGAACTGTGCCGTCTCACCCAGGGCAGTCAGTTTATCAAGCGCTGACAGTGCATTAGCTAAGTGATCACTAGACTATTAATTTTTTCCCCAGCCCTTGCCAGGGGTATTACAGTGAAAAATGGCAGCTTAACCGCAGGGAAATTCTTCAGGGTGACAAAAATAAAAATAGCTCTAATTGAAGTTGATAGAAATTATACCCTTTAAAAACACACGTTGGGGCGCACTGGCTATCATGTAAATTACCGCCAGGGCAGGGTTTCTGTCACAGGGTCGTGAAAACACGATGACAGCCGCAGCAAACAGCCTCGTGGGGCATCACATCTGTTCGGCTGCCACTTGGCGGGGCCTGGCGGTGTCAGGGAGGCGGCAGGGGCAGGTTGGAGGCCGGCGTCCACCAGCCTGCCGACATGACCTCACCTGCCCAGCCAGCCCCTGCAGAGGGTCAGTGGGCAGGAAAGCACCACGGGTCCTTCTCTGTTCCACCCCGGGGGGTGTGGGTGTGTCCTGGCCATCCTCCAGGCCAGGGGCGGGACCTGGGGTAGAGGTCCTTGGACCCTTCACCAGCCATCACTGGGCCCTGTGTCCTCAAGCCAGATGCTGACTTGAAACCTACACATTAAAACATGTTATGTGTTTTCAGTTCCCTCAAATTTAGACAGATTCTGATGTTCTGGCACACAGTGGTGAGTCATCTTTCAGTCGTCAAAGAGGTTTCAATCTGGCATATGAAGAAAGAATAAATATAATGGCAGTAACATTAACAAACACAGGGTAGCATCTGCGCTGCATTCTGCACTGTTTTAAGTACTTTCCGCATATTTTAATTCACTCGGTCCGCGCACCACCCCTCGAGGTAGACACTGTCATTATCATCCTCATTCTGCAGACGAGGAAATCATATGGAGGCCCGGAGAGGCTGTGCAGCCTGCCCGGGGGACCCCTGGGGGCAGAGCCAGGAGTGGAGCCGCAAGGCCTCAGAGCCGCCCTGCCTGAGAGCCGGTCAGCCCAGTGCAGGGCCAGCCCCGACCTGCCAACACACGGCAAGGACCCCGCCGGCCTCTGTCCACTCTCGGACCACACCGCGCACCGCTGCTGCACACTGACATTTGTTTATTTTTAAAAAGATTTTATTTATTTAGTTCTAGAGAGAGGGGAAGGGAGGGAGGAGAGGGAGAAGAACATGGGCACGTGAGAGAAACATCGATCGTTTGCCTCTCACACACCCCCAACCAGGGACCTGGCTCGTAACCAGGCTGTGCCCTGACCTGGAATCCAACCGGTGACCTTTTGGTTTGCAGGCCTGCACTCAATCCACTGAGCCACAGCAGCCAGGGCTTACATTTATTTTTGAATGGTTTATACAGATTATTTCCATTTTGGCTTCACCCTTACCTATTAACATTGACAATTCACCTAAATTTCCTAAAGCCCCCAGTCTGAGCACAGAGATGTGCTGGGTGATCGTGGGGGCAGGCGGGGGGGAGTCAAAGAACAGAGCAGACCTAGGAATTAATATAGGATATTTACTAGGCCCCCGCCCTGTGCGAGGCACTGCTCTGGCCCTGGGACCTCGGCAGTGAGCCAAGCAGGGCACGCTCCAGGCCGCCTGCCCCTGACGTCTCGGTTGGAGGAAGACAGTTGCTCACCCACTCGCCCCGTGTCCATGGACACACGGCAGTCATCAAAAATGAAAATCCAAACACAGGCTCACAGTGGAAAGACACAATTTCCAAATCTAAGACTCTGCCTGGCAAAGAATAAAGGGGAAGATTAGAAAGAATCTCTCACATTCTCGCTCTCGCTCGCTCTCTCTTCCTCTCTCTCCACATGTGCACGCACACATCCAGGGAAAGAAATCTAATCATGGAAGGAACGGCAATTTTTGTGGCTTCTCTCTGCTGTCTTCCCTGAGAGGATCTGAAAGGGGTAATTAACTGGAGTGAGCGCGACCGAGGCAGAAAGGGAAAAGTGGGAGCGGGAAGCACAGGTGGGGCTTCCAGAAAGGCCAGGTGTCGCCAGGGCCTGGCCAGCTCTGCTGGGGGGCCGCTCACAGAGATCCTGGGAGAGCCGGCCTGGGGCTGGGCGGAGACGCGCATGCCCCTTTTGCAAGAGGAAAGGGACACCCCAGGATGGACATGACAGACCAGCCAGCTTGGCATCGATACCCAGGGAGACTCTAGAACAAATTGTTGGGGAGAAAATCAATAGCAATCATATAAAATAGCACAAGGGTTACTAAATGGCTACTGGCCTGGCTCTGGGAGGGGGAAATGACACCAAGTCCGCCGAGCAGCTCCAGTGTGAGAGCGGCGCTCCCGGAGAGCGGACCCCAGGGAACCTGCGTGAGCCCGCATGGCATTAACTCGGCTTGTGACGGCCACCTGGGTCAGGCCTGGGCCACCTGGAACACAGATGCCAGCTGTGCCCTCACGCAAACACCTGTCCGAATGCCAAACCTGAGGATGCTCACAGGACACGCTGCCGTGTGAGCTGGCCTGCCACGCGCCAGGCTGAGTTCTGCACCACCACCTCCTTTCATCCTCAAGCAGTGACAACAGTAACAAAAAGGACGCAGGGAGTGGCCCCCATCTATTAAGCTTGCCTGGCTTCAGATACCGACTCCTTCACCTTGGGCTGTGTGTCCACGAGGAAGTTACTAAACCTCTCTGAGCCCCAGCTTCCTCAGCTGTAAAATGGTGGTAATGACACAGGACAAAAAGAGTCACATGTGGTTAGAGCACACTGCCTGGCCCTTAGGGGCAACTCGCTTTCATTTCCCCTTCTGGCGACCCCACACGGCAGCGATTTTTAACCTTTGTCATCTCATGGCACACAGAACTGATTACTAAAATTCTGTAGCACAGCAAAATATGTATTTTTTGCTGATCCAAGAATAGGTATGATTTTGTTTCAGTCACACCAGATGGCTATTGTTTTGTGGGCTGATGTCATTTTTATAATTTGACAGTTTTGGGGAGAAGAGGTCAGGGCCCCCGAGTAAACGGTCAGGAGCTGTGTGTTTTAACAGTTGTCACAGCGCACCAGTGTGTCGGCACACTGGCCGGAAACTGCTACCTTAAGACAATTATTCAATGTCATCTGACATATGTGCAGAGTGTCGTACAAACGCTGTACAAATATGAACTTGGTCAGCCCCCTAACCTGCCTTTGAGGTAAATTCTCCTACTAAACACCCATTTTATGGATGAGGGGACTGAGGCTCAGAGGCCCCAGGTCACACAGCCTGCTCTGCACCCAGATGCTGTCACGCCGTCATCCTCAGTCTAAACTGTTAACCTCTCCCCAAACTGTTCCCTAGAACAGCCCAGGAAGGCACTTAGGGCACCCCCATCACACAAAGGAGGTCAAGCAACTGAACACAAAGACTGGTTGGAGGTGAGGCAAGACCCGGGGAGTGTGTCTGTGGGCCGGGAGGGCGGAGATCTAACAGCCAGTGGTCAGAAGGCAAACTAAGGTGAGCGAAAGATGGAGAGGGGGTAGGAGTGCGTGAGTCAGTCGTTTTCCAGAGGGGGGAGAGGAGAGGGGGAGAGAGAGGAGAAGAAATGGGGAGAGGGGAGTAAGAAAGCATGTGACAGCCTGGAAGCAGGAGCTTCCAGGAGCAGAAAGGCACCCTCCCTCTGTCCCACGTCCATTTTCCAGATCTCGAGTCTAATACTGGTTTCTTTTGATCACCGTGAAATAGAAAAATCACTACCTGCCCCTGAAGAGGCGCAAGCCAGGGCTGGTGTGCCACGGAGGGCAGAGCCAGGCTGAGAAGGGAGGGAGGAGGATCTGGCATTGTTTGTGTATTCTCTGTCTCATTGCAAAGATGAATGAGAGCTTAGGGAGGGCTCCATCACCTCCAAACCTCAGAGGTGGGAAGAGCCCGAAATGTCACCTGCCTCATGTTTCTCAAACCCTGGGATATGTCCCGCATGAGAGCAGTTTTTAAAAAATATTGATGGGGGGAGGAGAGAGAGAGACATCGATTTGTTGTTCTGCTTATTTATGCATTCATAGGTTGCTTCTTGTATGTGCCCTGACAGGATTGAACCCACAACCTTGGTGTATCAAGACAATACTCTAACCAACTGAGTTACTTGGCCAGGGCTGAGAGCTATTTTTAAAAAGGAAAATAGAACAGAATAAAAAATACTGGAGTGCATCAGATGTAGTAAAATGTCATTTTGTGAAATTTCTGTTTCAGTTACTGAATGTATGCTAGTATTGCCTCGGACCCAAGCACCCAGGCCCTGTGTTTAGAGGTCTTCCCCAATGTGTCCCCGAGAGCAAGGAGTCTGTGCGGCCAAGGGCCACCTCCCACTGCCTGCTCCTGCTCTCAGGCCGTGGCCCCTGTTCCAGAACCCAGGTCTCCCTGCTGGCATGCCCAAGTCAATGTCTAGAGCTGTGCAAACCCCCCTCCGGCCTGTCCTTCTGAGGGGTTGATGTCTGCTAGGAAGCACCTGTTGAGGGTGGCCAAGGGCACTGTAGCCGAAGCATGGGGCGGGTGTCCACATCAGTGAAGCTGTGTATGATGAGGGACAAGAAGAAAAGAAACCGGCACAAGTCTCCATTTATCCCATGTCCCCAACCCCTCAGATGCTCAGATAGACCTGGGGGTGTGTGAGAGCATACACACATACATGTGGGTGGCACGTATGCACACACACATGAATGTGAGCACGTGTACCTTGCACAGTTATGTGTAGGCATCATGTACATGCATATGCATGTCCTGCGGGCACATGCACGTGTGCACATGTGGGTATGTAAGTGGGAGTATGCATGTGCACATGCACACACCACGTGCATGTTGGGCTGTGAGGCTTTGCCCCTGTTCAGCAGCTCGCAGTCCAGCAGGTTGGAGAGGGCTGTGTGGTTTCTGCCATTCATCGAGGCGGTGGGTGGTCTGATTCCATGGTACCGCTGTCCTCCCTAGAGGGGCTCCCTTAATGTCAGTACCTGCGAAACTCTGTCTTCAAAGTCTGATGCTCAGACTGGGAGCTCCCTGAGCAAACCCTTGCTAACCCTCTGGCTCGGCGCCAGGCTTCACAAACGTTTGCTGAATGAATAATCGAGGGGAGGAACAAAGGCTCAATAATCCAGCAGCTAAGTCCCAAACACCACTGAGTGGCACACTGCAGGGGAAGGGTGCAACTTCTGGAGGGATGACAGCCCACAGGGCAGCCAGAGCCAGACCCTGTGCCCACTTCTGCCACAGCCTGAGACACTGGGCTCCCAGGAATGCCCAGATCTCCCTGGTCCAGGGCCCGTGAGCCTTGGTTCTTTCCTAGTGCGGCCAGCAGTGGGGGGAATAAGGTGGCTCAGGCCCCCACTACTGGAACTCACCCCTCAGCCGGCCAGCCAGGGTGCACGCTGGAGGCTCTCAAAGGAGCCCTGAGGAGAGCAGGAAACGCCACACAGAGAGTTACTGGATGTGAGGGTAAAGGCCGTCCATACCTGTTCCCAGGCAGCCGCTTCCTCTGAGGCCTCATGCAAGGCACGAGTGTTCCTCAGGCCTCAGTGTGCCCACTCTGCAATGGGCATGTCTTTCCTTCCTTCCTTCCTCTCTCTCTCTCATCTGGTACTATTATTGTTGCTGTTGCTGGCACAGAGCATAGGGTCATCACCCTGTACTAGCGGTGGGGGCTCTGAAATCCAAATCTGTGGAGGGGGACCCCTGCAGAGGGCTGCTCCCTGGAGGGTGGGCCAGCCTAAACGAACACACATACCCACTTAGATACCTGGTGGGGCTGATCAAGACTCTGGGGGACTAAAACACCCCACGGCCTACCCTGGCACTGAAGTTCACTAAGAGGAGGCACCGGAGGATGAACACACTACCCACAGAAATTATACAGGGTCATGGAGGGGACATGCCTGCCACCCACAGACATGAGGCCCGGATGCAGGAAGTTGGCTTGCAGGCGGCTGTGGGGGGAGGGGCGTGACGAGCTTTGAGCCGGGTTTCCAGGTGGCAGCTGTATTTGCCCAAAGGGGCACCTTTTCCTGTGGCTGCAGAGCCACTCCACAGACAAGTGGTGGCCCTGGGTGAGTGTCCTGAGTGAGTGAGAGGACCAGGGGGACTGTGTGTTAATGTTGTTTTGTTTATGTCATGATGGCATCTCATGCCAGCCCTGTGAGCAAAGGGCTAAGGGCTCCAATTTACAGATGGGGAAGCTGAGCTGGAGAGGAAGGCAGTCACCAAGGTCCCCTGGCTGGAGGTGGGGGTGGAGAGGACTGTGTGGCTCCCTGTCCCTGGTGATGCCCCCCACCCCACACTCCCCAAAGTAGCTGCCCAGCATCGTCAGGAGTCTGACGGAGCCTGCCCCGCACAGTGCAGCCTCTGCCTCCACCTCCCGCAGCTTGAGAGGCCCGAGAGGGGACAGGCTCAGCCAGGCTGTGAGCCTGCCAAGGTGCCAGCTCGCTGGCTCCCGGCTAATTACTCACTTTTGCAAGATCAAAGTCTCGTTTATTACAAAGTAGATTGAACTTGCCTGCTCGGCTCCCTCGGAGGCAATGCTAAGACAGTCTGGCCCTCTGCCTCCGAGGCTGCCCTCCAACGGTCAGGCTGCGCTCTGGCAGTGGGTGTGGCTGTGAAGGGCTAGGTCAGCAAGCAGGCACTGGACCAGCACCCGGGACGAGATCACCTTTACCCGGTGCCCCGCCACTGGGCTCAGGCAGGCTGGGTCTCCAGTGAGGGGTTCTACGGCCCCAATGAAGGGTTCCCATGTGAGTGGCCCACCCCACGCTGAGGGCCTCAGGGGCCAACACCCTGCTCCTGCTCCTCAGAGCTCAGCCTCCGGTCCAGATGTCAGGTGAGGCTGGTGCTCTGGGACCTCAGCCTCCAAGGATGAGAAGGACTCAGGGACAGAGACAGGAGGAAGAGAGGCTGAGAAGGGGAGGGCTCACCAGGTGTGGGGCCGGCCAGCCCATGTGGAAAAACAGGGATGGCGATGAAGCCTCACGAGGGTCTGTGGGCAACAGGTAGTGATACCAGGGGCCTGTGTGACTCATCCCCCCATTGAAGCCCTGCTCCAAAATGTGGATAAATACGACTCCCATTTTCCAGAGGGTAAAACTGAGGTCACAAGGCCCAGGGCCACCCCCACTGGTGAGCAGCTGCTCCAGCTCAGAAAACCCTGCTCTTGACCCCGTTAGATTCCTGTGGAGCCTCTGAACCCGTCGGCAGTGAGGAGCTGAGGAAGGGCACAGAGGAGTGTCACTGCCGCAGCTGTGGGAGAAGGGACACCTGGAGGTTAAGGAAGCAGCTTGGTCAGCGATGGGAAAGGTGCAGAGAAAGTGACGAGGGAACAGAACGGAGAAGGAACTGGACCCTGGGCACCCCGGAGGAGAGAGGATGCTGTCTGCCCTGAGATGGGTGGGTGCAAGGCTGTCAATGGGGCCACATCGGGCCTTCTCTGGAGACATTTTGGCCGCCATGACTGGGGATGCTGTTGGCGTGGACAGGGCAACACACCAGGCAGCACCCCCCCCCCAAATAATCCAAACCCGAACGTCAACAGTGCTGAGGCTGAGACACTGGGGACAGGGGCACCCTCGGCCCAGAGAAGGACACGAGAGGAGCTGGTGTGGGCAGGCAAGGGTGTGGTAGGGAGGAGCCTAGGGACCCCCACATTTGAGGGGAGAGGGAGCCGCAGAACGTCCAGGAAGAGATGAGCAGGAAGGGCTGGAGCCATGGCCCCAGGCACAGAGGTGCGCGCCCCCAGAGCTCGGCCGTCCCGACAGCTCCACGGGCCCACCTCACTGTGCTCCGGCAGCCCCTGCACCCGGCCCGGGGGGCTGCGTGTCACTGTGACTGAAACGCTCACCTAGGTGTTGCTCAAAAGGGACTTTGCAGATGTGATTCAAGTCCGTGACCTGCTGACCTTCAGGAAGGTGGTTCTAGAGTGACCCAGACTAGCTGTGTGGGCCCCAGTCGGTCGCTGGAAGGTCTGGAGAGCAGAGCTGAGGCTTCCCGGGGGGAGAAGAAACCCTGCCCATGGACAGTGGCTCCAGCCCAGGCCTGAGAGGGGCCGCCGCCCTTGCTGGGGGCCTGCCCTGCAGATTCGGGGCCTGCCGGACCACCCTCCTTGACTAAGCCAGTCTGGAGTTAGAGCTCTTCCTGTCCATCTCCCACTCCTGCTTCTCTGGTTGGACCCTGCTGGGCACAGCGCTTTAGAGAAGGGCCAAAGGCTGCCAGGACATCAAAGGGGACATGGAGAACTGATCACTAGCACTGGCTAGAGGCTGCTGGCGCCCTCTGATAGATCACACGGCCTAGAAGCAAGGCTAAAAACTTCCTGCAGGGAGTGAGGGCTGGGCAGGGGCTGTTCTGGGGAGCTGGCTGGGAATGCAGTCTCCCAGGCCCACCCTGCCCTGCTGTATCAGAACCTGCACTTTCACCAGGCCCCAGGGGTTCAGAGACTCACCACCGTCTGAGAAGCCTGGTGCAGGCCAGCCGGGAAGACGCTGTTAGCTGGGAAGGGAAGGGAAGTTTCTGAGGCTGGGGGTACCCAGAAAGGCACAGACAGGAGGAGGCAGAATCGGGGGTTTCTATGTAAGGAAAACACAACTCAATACAGCGCATGTTGGGGGGATCATACCTTCCCCCCTAAACACACCTCCCTACTGTCCGAACCGAGAACGGGAGGGGCGGAGATGTGCTCAAGGTCAGAGTGCACCGAGGCCCTGCCTTCCCGACTGCTGCTGGACTGAAGGAGTGGAGGGCTGGTCAGGGGAAGGGATGACAGGGAACGGGGAGGCTTTAACCATGTTCATCAAGAGCTCCAGCTTTGGAACCCCGCAGAGCTGGCTGTGAGTCCCACTGTGTGATCTTGGGCAAGTCACTTCACCTCTCTGGGCCTGTGCTGCTCCACCTGGACAGCGGGGCCAACAGTATTCCTTATTTTGTACGGCCTGGAAGGCTACATGAGCTGAGAAGTATAAAGTACTCAGAGTGGGTTCTACACATGCTTTCCTTGCTTTCATCATTGTTTGGAAAGGGGAAAGGGAGGAGTCACACACAGGGGTCTATAAACCCTGACACCAAGGCACACAGGCCCGCTCCGAAGCAGCAGCCCCACCTCCTGGCCAGCAGGCACAAGGCCCTCGAAGACAGTGCATAGCCGCCTTGCGTTTTCCCACCTCTAGGTAAGTGAGCCCTGTGTGGTACCTGCCCCGCCAGCCTGATGTGACTGGGAGTCAGGGTCCCCACCCTGTGCCCAAGGCTGCCCCTGGGGCCGAGTGTCCAGAAGAGAGGTCCCACGGTCCTCTCCCAGAGCCTGGAGCATAGCAGCTAAGAGATGCTCAGTGCAGCCACCCTGGCCCTGCGCCTTGAGGCTCCACATCAAGACAAAGAATCGCCATAAAGGTGACTCAGGGGTACATAGCCCTTTCATCCAGAGGCCCCAGGGCCTGACACACGTGCTCATTAAACATCTCAGGCTTCCACTTGAGGAGGAGGAGGAGGAGGAGGTCCCAGGCCCAGACTTCAAGTGCCAAGCCCTGATCTGGGTCTTACATCCTTAAGCAAGCTGCAAAGATTAGAAGCATTTCCCTGTTTTCCACAGGAGAGGGTTGAGCTCAGAAAGGTTAGGTGCCTTGCCCAAGGTCACACAGCAGGCTATGGTCTCTCTAATGCATGATCTGCTTGGTTGGATTAACTCTTGCCCCACAGCTAAACTGGGAAATTGAGCCATTAACAGCTCCTTTGTGCCTCAGGCTGTCTATGCAACCAGGCGGGGATGATTCCTACCACTCGCTGCAACTCCCTGGACCTGGTCCAAGTGTGGGGAAGGTCTGGCCTTGCACTTGGCCACTGATGTTTGATCTTAGGCAAGTCAAACATCAAAGGGGGTCCGGCGGAGTCAGAGACAGTGCAGAATTTGGGACCAGGCAGATGTCATTTAAAAGCATTTCAATGATAAAATATTTCAAGTATATAGAAGAAAATGTAGCAACCACACTGGTACCCACCTCCCGCCGTGTCCCCACTACCCCGCCCTGTTTGGATCTAGCAGACATGAACACGATCATCTCTCCCGGATGGCGTGCCCCAGGAGAGCTGTTAGAGCCCAGCAGGTGCCTGAGAAGTGGCCCATGCAAAGCGCCTGCTGCTTGACCTGGGCATCCATTTCCCGTGGCTGCTGTAACAAGTGAGCACAAACTTAGTGCCTTCAAACACCAATCATTCTCTTCCAGTTCCAGAGAGAAATCTGACCCGGGACTCACTGGGCTAACGTCAAGGTGTGGGCAGCTTCCTTCTGCAGCGCTAGGGGAGAGTCCCTTTCCTTATCTTCCCCAGCCTCCGAAGGCGCCTGCATCCCTTGGCTCACGGCCCCTCCTCGAACCACTCCAGCCGCTTACTTCCGTCATCACCTGTCCCCCCTCTTACAAGAACCCTGTGATGACATTGGTCCCACCCTGATAATCTAGGATCATCTCATCTCCAGGTCCTTAACTCAGTTACACCTGCCATGCTCCTTTAGCCACATAAGGTCACATAGGTGCAGGTTCTGTGGATTAGAACATGGACATCTTGGGGACCAGTATTCAGCCTGGCGCAGCAGGCATTTAATAAATAAACATGGCTTTGTTCCTGGTCTTTCCTACTCCTCCCCATCACAGAAAGAACACGTGGACCCCGATGAGCTCACCAAGGAGACTGGCAGGTGCAGGCGAATTTAAAGGAGTAACAGCTAAGGGGCCAGAGGCCCAGGCTCAGGTTTCCAGGTCTGGCACCTGCCTTGAGTGCCCATGGGATGCGCCCACAATGGGGTGGGGATGTCTGTCCACCCTGCCCATGGAGGATGCTCCGCCCTGGCTTTCCCTGCACCCCAGCCTCCCTGCCCCCAGCCCTCTCTCCCAGGCAGCCTGGAGTTACTGTTTTAATGAGTTCCTTGCCCTCTAATTAGCAGGTGCAGCTTTGAAAGGAAGCGCCTGGTGTTTACCTTGAGCGGAGCCTTTAATAACCAAACCCAAGGAATGGCAGGCTGGCTCCCTCCTAATCCCCATCTGAACAGCAGTGCTTAATGAGCCTTGGCACCGGCGAACCTTCTCCTGCCCTCTCCCAGGCGCCCCGCAGCGCCCCAGGGGCTCGTTACTGAGCAGCTTCAGCCCTGCCAGGAGACACCCCAGCAGCCCAGCAGAGACTGGGGGGAGGACAGCTTGCGTCCAGATTGGGTGCATTCCCCATGTCAGGGGGGCACTTGGGCTAACATTTACCAGCACCCACTGGGAGCCCAGGATCTTTTGAGGAGGTTCACAAGTCCAAGGGGTTCCAACCCTACTGTCCCCCCACGTCACCCCCCAGAGAGAGCTTAGGGAAGCTGGGACCTGTGCCTGCAGGGACTTGGGTGCTTTGCAGGTGCCTTCTGGGTCAGTTTCACACACAACAGCCCTGAGAGGCAGGCAGTGTCAATCCCCATTTTACAGATGAGAAAACCAAGGTGCAGAAAACTGGAAGACTTCTTTGGAGAGTAAAAGATGATACTGGACTCTAACTAGGGTTGGTCTGATTCCAAGCCGGCAGCTCTTTCTGCAGAACCCAGGGAGCTGGGGGAGGAGCGGGGGCAGGGAACAGACTTCAAATGTTAAAAACAGTGATGTCCCCTGAGCCTCTGGCCCCACTGGGGCTTAAGGTAATGACCCCCCTTAGCCCCCCACTGAATGCCTGCCCACTGGAGGGGTCCAATTTTGGAGGGCCACCAGCCACCCCCTGCAGATGTGGCAGTCACCTGCGCAAGGCTGCAGGGCAGGAGGCCTGGATGGCCTCCTCTGTCCCTGTGCACACAATTAGCTGCAGGAGGCCTGGGGTGGAGCTGGGGCCCCAAAAGGCACAGCCGACTGCAGGGCTGGGTGGCAGGCCCCCTAAGTCACAGGAGAGGAAGAGGCCACACGCACCAGAGGAGGGAGTAGGAGGGGGACAGACACGGGGACCCAGGCCAATTATCTCTCTCCAATTCCCTCCCCAGTGCACGCTCTGCAGGGAACAGAAAGGGGCCTGTATTATGAGAAAGAATATTCTAGAACATGAGGTTTTTTGTTTGTTTTCTTCTAAAATAAATGGATCTGCCTCTGGGTTGCTGGAGGAAGGCAGAGGCGCCTCCCCTCCCACTTTGTGCTGTAGTTACTTCCCCCTCTGGCCTCGTGAATAGCCCGACAGTCTGCCAGGGGAGCTTGAAAGGCGTTTGGAGTGTTTAGGCGGGAGAGAAGAGGCCTCCACTGGCTTCCTTTGTTGGGAAAGGCCCCCACTGGGCCTTTATCTGGCACGGGAGCTCTTCCTGCAGCCACAGACACAGCCAGAGGGGAGTCAGGAAGCCAGGCCCAGGTCCCTCCCAGACTCGGGGCCCATCCAGGCCAGTCCTTTGGGGGCTCTGCTTGGGAGAGCCTGGGCCTGCCAGGCCCGACCACCCCAAGTGCTCTGCTGCCCGATGTCCCTTGGTCTGGAAGGTTCCCAGAGGCCTGGTGTGGGTCAGGCAAGGACAGAGGCTGAGCACTGACTGAGCACTTACTACATGCAGCACTGTGAGGTCAACGCGGGAAGGAGAGGCTGGGGATCTGAGTGTCCTTGAGGGACATGGCCCAGGGGCCAAATGGGTTCGGGAGTGTCCAGGGCTCTGTGCCAGGCCTTTGGGGGATGGAATGGGGCATAGCAATAAAACTGACTCAGCCCCTCCTCTCTAGGAATTTGCTATTAAGCAGGAAAGACGGCATCCTTCTGAACAACCTGATATGCAGCAGAGAGAGAGTCTGTGACCTTGAGAACTCACTTTCCTCTCAGGGCCTCAGTTTTCCCCATCTGTTAAGTGGGGCATCAGGGACAGGGGCAAGGCACCCGTAGGAACCCATCCGGCCCAGACCCTTTATGTTGCAAGAATAGTCTGTTATTGGAAGAGCCACAGTGTGTTCTCCATCCTACCTGTTTTCCAGAACCTTTCCATTTTGTTCCCTTCCCTTGAATGTGGGGGCCCCCACAGATGGAGTATGGTAGACGTGGTGGGTGCTGGGTGACTAGGAGGCTTGGTCATCAATGTGATATACCCCTGCCTAGCTCTTCCTCTCGGGACATTTGGTTTTGAGATCCAGCCGCTGTGCGGTGACGGAGCCCAAGCTATGATGAGGGTTGGGGGACAATGCAGCTGAGCTCCCTGCTGCCAGCCTGCCCCAGCCTGCCGGCCTGCCTGCCTGCCGGTGTGTCATTGTGGAGGTGGGCCCTCCGGCTCTGGGGAGGTGTGGAGCAGAGAGGGGCCCTCCCTGCCCGGCTGCACCCACATCGTGGATCTGTGAGCGGAGACGGCGCTCGTCGCCGTGCTATGCTCATGGCTGAGGCTGGGACGGTCGGTCACTCAGCGCCAGCACAGCCCAGGTGCCCACAAATACTTGCCGAAGGTCGGTTCTCAAACAGGGGTCAGAGTTCACACGGGAATTAGTTTCTAAGTGCCAGGCACTGTTCTAGGCATTGAACTCACCTTCACCCTAACAACATTCATTCTTGTTTCACAGATCAGGAAACTGAGGCACAGAGAGGTTAAACAACTAGCTTGAGGTTGTACAGCCAGGAAGTGGTAGAACTGGTGGCTCCAGAGTCCGCCTCACCCTTAACCTTGTGGCTTTATGGCCCCATCCCCAGTGGTGGGGATGATCCCAAGCCCTAAGAAAGCCAGAAGGGCCCTGCTCCCGAACGCTGTGCTCCTCGCAGTGGAAAGATGTGGTCAAACACAACCTTCCAGGCCATTTTCCTGTCTCCATGTGAATATAGTTTAAATCAATTTTAAAAATGTTCTTTATCAGAGCACAGGACCCAGTCTGGGGGCTGAAAACCGTGGTCATGATAGAGTGAGAGCTTCAAGGGGCGGTCAGGAGCTGCAGGGGTCAAAGCCCAGTGGGACACAAAGGCAGAAAGCGTGCCGTCCGGGCCCCAAGCCACGCCCTCACCACGGAGGCTCTCTGAAAACCTGAGACGTGATTCACACATCACAAAATGCGCCACTTTCAAGTGTATGACTCAGAACCCAGTACAGCTGGGCAGCCTCCTTGGAGACTACCTCGCACAAGCTCTGGCCCGCCAGTGCTGCCCACCCCCACCCCCACCTCTAACCTTTCACCCTAAGGGCAGCTGAAGTACACCGCGGACCCAGTCCCTTATCCCACGGTCTGCAGCAACCATCAGAAGGTTCCAGAAATGCCATGCCTTTGGCGCTGAACACCGTCTCCCACTCACTCTGTGTTCTGGCAGAAAAGGGCCCGCCAGGCCACATGACTCCGCTTTGGGTTTGGAGACTGCTGCTCAGAGCTCCAGGCCTACCTGACACTGGCCCCCGAGCGCCCTCCGAGGTTCCATCTGTGCCAGAGCCGCAGATGCTCTCCAGCAGCAGACAGCGGGCTCTGTTCTGTTTGCTCTTTCAACAGCTTTGTGGGGAGGCAGGGACACTGCAGCAACAAGCGCCAGCTTTTTCACCTCAGAGCAACCGGGGGCTCTGAGGGGTCCCTCCCCAGCAGTGACCCCAGCGTCATCTGAACCTTGGTTTCCCCAGAGGTGAAACGGTGACATAGCCCTCCCCACGCAGAGCCGTCTGCGGATGAGAGCAACGTCCCGAGAGCACCACAGCTCGGTGCCTGGACCCAGCAGACCCCGTACGTGTTAGCTGTTGGCACGGCAGCAATACAAACAGTCCACTGGTCACTGCATGTGGCAAGTTCACGTCTGATTAGGTTTATGTATTTATTTTTCTTTGCGATGGGGTTTGGAAGTGCAAACAGTGTGGCGGCTGGTTACGATGTTTCCAGAAGGCTCGGGGAGCTCTCCGCCACTCTGGGTGGGCTGCTCCCCTGCCCCAGCACCCCCAGCTCTGAGACGCTGACCCATCCAGTGCTCTCACCCCAGGGATGGGAGAGGACACTCTGTTTCCTGGAACAGGTGTCACGTGACACTGAGCTGGCCTCTGGCAGATGGTGATGTTGAACTTGGAAACTGACACAGTGTTCTGGGAGGCTGGGAAGGTCCACTCAACCTGCCCTTCTGACCTATAAGTTGCTGGGTGCAGAGCCCCGGGTGCCTTCCCACGCAAGCCTTGTGCCAGCCCTGAGCAACGGTCACCCGAGGCTGCCCGGGGAGGGCGGAGCTGCGGTCAGGCTTGGTGTGAGGACACCACCCTGGTGCCAGAGAGCCGGATTCCAGGTCTGGCTCTACCCAGCTGGTGCAGGGACGTGAGGTGTGTCCCTGACCCCTCCCGGAGCCACACTGTCCTCATCTGCAAAACTGGGCTGTTATTCTAGATAGGAGATTCAATTGGCTGCAGGCAGTAGAATTCTTCCCTCACTTTCCTTTCAAAAGAGAAACAGATAGAAGCAGAATGCACTCAGGCATAAGGGGTGGGGAGCATGGAACTCACCCCTCTGACTCCCATTTCCTCTCCTCCCTGTCCTGCGGCCCCCAAGGCCCCTCTGTCGAAAAACTCATCATTTTAAGGACAGCATGGTATTCCACAGAGCCTGAACTCTTGAAGTACATGAGCATTCTTTGAGGCTACAGATTTGGGCCCCTACCATGTGCTTGGAACTGTTCCTAGGATACAGCTGTGAATGGACAGACAAGTTCCCTAAGCTTCCAGACTCCTAAAGGCAGTAAGAGTGCTATGACATGATACATATAATATGGTATGACAAGAGACATGACGTGCAGGGGTGAGTAGCATGAGGGAAACTAAACCATGTAAAGAGGATCAAGAGTGATGGAGTGCGTTATTTTGGGAAGGCCATTGGAGGAGACTCCTGAGGGAAGTGAGGACAGGAGCTCTGAGTGCCTTCCAGGTGGGAACCGGCAGGTGCAAAGGCCCTGAGGTGCTTTGGAGGAGCGGCAAGAAGGCGTGTGTGGCTGAGGCAGCCATGGAGAGTGGGGGGAAGGAGGCAGGAGAGCGAGCTAAGGAGTCAAATCTCACTTTCACTGGCTAAGTGTCCTGGGTTCAATGGCATTCCCCCTACTTCCTGCCCCCTCTGGAACCTCAAGATGTCACCTTATTTGGAAATAGGGTCTTCGCAGGTGTAATTAGTTAACATGAGGTCACACTGGATTAGGGTGGCCCTAAACCCTGTGAAAATGTTGTTATAAGAAGAGGACACAGAGACACAGAGGAAAGGCCAGGTAAAGACAGAGGCAGCAGTTGGGGGGATGTGGCCACAAGCCAAGGACCACCTGAGGCCACCAGGAGCTGGGAGAGGTAGGGGAGGATCCTCCCCCAGAGCCTCCAGAGGGAGCACAGCCCTGCTGGCACCTTGACTTTGAATTTGTGGCCTCTGGGACTGAGAGAGGAGAGGTCTCTGTTATTTAAGCCCCCCATTTGTAGGCACTTGTTACGGCAGCCCCAGGACCCCCAGACACTGGGAGGCACTCTGGTTTTATCCAGGGTGAGACGGGGGTCCACGTGGACTTTGAACATGAACATGGCATGAACAATCAGCACTTCAAAGGGTCATGCGGTGCTACGGCGCCTACCACACCAGGCTCCCAGCCTCAGAGGAAGCCAATGGGTGCAGCATTCTGGGGAGAAAAAGAAAAACCACTCATGGTCTGTGGTCACCAAGAGCTCTTGGGTAGGTGACACAAGTCTGCTAAGCCAACCGCGTCTCCGGGGCCCGCTCCCTCTGTGGGAGGGTGACCAGGGTCCTGCCCGGGTGGGGCCGCAGCCTCCCACCCTACTCTCCACCTCAGCCCCTCCGGAGGCCCCCAGCCGCAGGAACAGCAGCGCGTGGATTCCCCGGCCCCAAATGGTTCTCCCTGTTGCCTTATTTAAAGTTTCCAGACAGAATTTCTCCTCCAAAAATTTGGAGCCTGTCATTAGCCATCTGAGAACCTGTAATCTCTTTTTTAAAGGAACACAGCCCCGAAGGAAAAATGAGTCAGCTGGGCGTGTCAGCTGCACACTTTGAGTGGAGACACGGATGGAGGGAAGGCCAGCCAGTGACTCAACAGGCATTTATGAAGCACCTTATGTTTGCCAGGCACTTTGCAAGGCATTCCCACAAATGCAGCTTCCGTTCGGTTTGACAGTATTTTACTGAATGTCACAATTTGTGAAAAGCCCTTCGAGGAAGATGCGAAAAGTGTAGGATCCAAAGCCCACCTGAAATGACTGGGTACAAAGGAGAATGTGCCAATCCCCCAGGACGGTACTATATGAGGGCACAGGGGCGTTTGGAGGAAATGGAGTGAAATAACATTGGGCCTGGCGTTCATGGCCCCGTGAACTTGTGTTCTAGGTGGCGCCTCCACTCACTCAGCTGTGAAATGGTCGTGATAACGGTCGTTCTGTCCGAGACCGTGCAGGGTAATCACCAAGCTCAAATGGATGTGGCTGGGGAGTCAGTCCATCCTATGCTGGCCTCACCAGCCCCAGACACAGCACCCCTACCCACCCCACCCCACCTGGATCGGGGAAAGAGGGAGAACACAGAACGAGGTCATCTGAGCGTCAGCCCCACCCTCCCCCGCCCCCTGGCCCTTCTGGCTCCTTAACAACACTGCCTGACTTACGAGTGGCTCGTTGGCCATGTTGCTTAGGGATGCTTGCGGTTGCTGGGCCATTTTGCAGGTGAGGACATTAAGGCCCGAAGTCAACCTCGTGGCTGAGCCAATAGCTGAGGCGGCCCAAGAACTGACAGTCTTCCCCCTCCCTGCTCCAGTTTACTAGCATTCGCTTTGGGGTGGTTATGGGGGAGGGAGGAGCTGAGAAGCCACATCCTCATTGGCGGTTTTCTACAGAGCCTGCCTGACGGGCGTGGTGTGGTTGTGCTAACAGCACCGCCAACACTGAGCCTGATGACAGCCTCTGCTCTGTGGGTGCCCGCCGCCGCCCTGCGCGCTCCCACAGACCACGCACTCGGTCCCCATGGTAGAGAGAGAGAGAGTAGTATCATCCCCATTCTATAGGTGAGAAAACTCAGGCCCGGGGCCGCTCAATGCCTTGTCTTCCGGGTGCGGCCAACCCCCCAACAGAAATGCCCCTGTTTAAGAAGGGCCCCTTCTTCCTTCTTGCAAAGGACTGGCTCTCCTAAGGGGACCTGTGGTGAGGGTGGCAAATGCCCTGTCCTGAAGCGTCTGGGACACAGGTCCCTGCCCCCTCAGCATGGGAAGGCCTCCGTGCAGCCCCCCACCTGCCCTGTTCAAACCTTGCCCTTTCCCACTGCCAGACCTTCACAGCCGCTGTCCTCCCTGGCTGGCACGCCAAACCCTCTCCTTCCCAGCTTTCTAGAACCTTCCCAGTTCTTTGGAGGCCTGGCTTGGGCCCTATCTTCCTCAGAAATCCCAGCCCCAGGCTGATAAACACCTCATCACTGGTAAGACAGGGCCTTTGTCTCAGTGCGGGGTCCCCAGTGGCAGGCCCTGGGATGAGGGTTGGAGGGGGAGTCACTGATTTGGGAGGGGCCAGGAACAGGGGTGGGAGGTGAGACAGGAAGCCGAGGAGCGGGTGTGGGGTATGCTGCTGCTCATCAGGCTGCCTGGGGGCGGGGCCTGTGTAGATCAGGTTGTGCCACCTGCGTGGAAGGAGGCGCGAGGGTCTGCCCTGCACCTCCTGTGGGCTGCTGGCCAAAGGGGTGCTCCTGGGACGCTGGTCCGCAGTGCCGTCAGTCAGAGAAGGCTGAGAAAGCCCTGAGGGTGGGCAGCATCAAGTGAGAAATGTGGTAAGCCCACGGGAGACGGCAGATGTCCACCACCTGCAGGTCCTGACCAACCAGACGAGAGGCCTGGTGTGAGGAATGTCAGCCCTGGCTCCACAGACCAAGGTCCAGTCCCGTTCCCACGCTATCCTTGTAGTACAGTACCTGCCCAGCACACAGTAGGTGCTCAGTAATTGCTCATGGGTAAGTCAACACGGCAGATGGTGCCAGAGACCTTGCCACATGGTTAGAGAATAAACGTAGCCTCTGCCTTAGGCCCCGGGGAAGACCGAAAGCCGCCAGTGGGCAGGGCTGCCTCACACCCTGTGAAAGTAGGACCCGGCCAGAAGCACCAGGACGCCACTTGGGGGACTCCCACTGTGATTACCACGGACTCAGATGGCGGCTCATTCGATAGTTAGACTCTGTGAAGCCTTCCCATGCCTTGCTGGGCTTCAGCCAGGCCGGATTGGGTTACCTGAGCACGACAGGCGTTCGCGCCTGCCCAGGTTCAGCTCTGCACACCCCACATTCCTGATGAGAGAACAGGGCATCCTGCCCAGATGGTGCCGCCTCCCACCTCCCAACACACAGGGAGAACACAAGCCACGGTGCCATTATGGCTCGTCACACCTGCAAAGCCCCTCAAGGTCCGGACGGAGAATGGAAGAGCAGGGGTTCCCAACCATCTCAATCTGCTTCAAAGACCACTGGTAATTTCCACAGCCTCTGTGCAGAGAACACTTGCTGTCCTTGCAGGTGGCCTGGTCTGTGGAAAGACCTGGGGCACTGACCTACCACTGCCCCCTACTGGCCAGTGGTCATGAGCACACCCCTTCACCTCTGAGCAGCTCCCTCCAGGGTAGGGGATGAGACCCCACTCAATACTGAGATTGTGCTTTTAAGATGCTCATCCCCCAGGGAAGAGAGAAAGTGCCCAGGCCAGGAGTCAAGAGGTGTGGGTCCCAGACCCACTCATCCAAAACAGTGGCCAAGGGCCACATGTGGCTACGGGGCCCTGAAAATGCACCCGATGTTAACTGAGGTATGTAAGTGGGCACACTGGGCTTTAAAGCTTTGTTAGGAAAAAGAGAGTAACTCACTAACAACTTAATATATTGATTATAAAAGGAAGTGATAATATATTGGATATGCTGGGTTAAAGAAAATACATTGAAATTAATTTCACCTGCTTTTACTCGGTTCCCCCAGTTTTACTGAGATATAACTGACAGGCAACATTGTATCAGCTTAAAGTGTACAACATAACGATCTGACATACGTGTACATTGTGAATTGATTACCACAATAAGGTTAGTTAACATCCATCACCTTACACAGACACAAATGTTTTTTCCCTTGCAGTGAGACTGTTTTTACTCTTTCTCACTGTGGCTCCTAGGAAGTGTATATGAGAGTGCACATGTGACTGGCATTATATTTTGACCGGACAGTGGCCTTGCTCCAGAAGCTAACTGGCTGCTCTGGCGTTTCCGGTAAGTCAAATAGCCTTTGGAAACCAGCAGAGACCTCCGCTGGCCTATGCCATCCGTCCATCCAGGACATTCTGTGGCCCCAAGCACCGACTTAGGAGCAGCCGGAGCAAAGCCCACACACCTGCAGCATGCAGCTGCTCCTCTCCAGTCTTAACCCCAACACGTCTTTGTATAAGGATGTGCCCCACAACATTTCAGTCCTGTCCAGCACACAGTCTGGGCTCAGCAACAAGCTGTCAAACAAGTGAGGGAAACCGGTATCTCTTCTAAGCAGACAGCAGCAACCTAAGACCCCTGCCAACCCCTGCACATTCCCTGATGTTCTCACGGTAGGCTCCACTTTCCAAGTAAGCCCGACTCTCTGCAAACAGCCTCCAGTCACAATATACATGCAGGAGAGTCTGCAGAACTGAGGCTGTGAGATGCCCAGACAGCAGGGCCGGGCGGCTGCTGTGGTCCCCATGCTCCTGCCCTGGGTCTTGGTTTAAAGAAGGGCCTGGGCTGTTTGACCTTCCGAGCCGAGCAGTGGTAAGTGTGGCCACCAGCCTCTCTTCCCCTTGCGGTTAACCTGCTCCTCTGTCTCATCCTCAGCCGTCAAAAGTGAACTCTGCAGAGGTGCCCTTGGAAGTTCCTGGGGGAAGAAGCTAGAGATAGACAGAGTGGGCAGGGCTGGGTGCCCGGATACTAGCAGGGCCTCTGCTTTGTCTCAGGCACACATGGCAGGTTTTCGAGCTGGCCCTGATTTGAAACACTGTGACCAGTTGTCCCACCAAACCGAAATGTCCTGGATGTTCCGCTAGGTCAGCATACGGCAAATGCAGGGACTTGTGCCAGAATGTGTCTGGATCGCAATGTGAGGGCCCAGAATCCTCGGCTGGGGAGCACGAGCCCCGGAGCTGCTCTGCCTCTCGACCAGATGCCCTGGAAGATGCACAAGAAACAGAGAGCACGCTGGCGCCTGCCCTCGGGGGTCCTGCCTGGGGAGGAGGTAAGACTCCAGAAACAGTAGGAAGAAAATGCCACCTGGGGAAAGCTAAGGCCCAAGCAATGGGGTGCAGACAGCTCAGTGCCATGGGGTTTCTTGAAGAGAGACAAGCTAGGCTGGCAGGGCCACCTGGGAGCGTGCTGGAGGAGGTGGAAGAGGGCTAAGAGAGGCTGTGCGTGTCTGTGAGCGTGCGTCCATGCACACGTGCGCATGTGAGCGTGTGCATTCACGTGTGTAGGGGACAGTGGGGGAGTCAGCCTGGCCGCCTCCAAGGACTGCCATCCCCCCAGGCCCCACGGCGCTCGCCATCCTCCATCTGGCCCCCAGCTGCCCTTGCCCGGTGCTGGGCCAGGTCACAGCATGCTATGTGCACTTCAGCTCCACCCACGAGTGGTGAGCTTGGACATGAACGCCCAGAACACTCTAAAAAACTTTCCAAGAAGTGTTCAAAGTGATGAAAGGCAAAGACCTATAACCTAGACTGCTCTATCCAGCAAAGCTATCATTTAGAATTGAAGGGCAGATAAAGTGCTTCCCAGGCAAGGTAAAGCTAAAGGAGTTCAATACCACCGAGCCCTTATTATATAAAATGTTAGAGGGACTTATCTAAGAAAAAGAAGATCATAAACATGAACATTAAAATGGCAATGAATACACAACTGTCAACAATTGAATCTAGAAACTAAACTAAGTAAACAGGAAGAACAGGGACAGAACCACAGATACGGAGAACACTGGGCTGGTGGCCAGTTGGGGAGGTCTGGGGGAGTGGGGGGTAAGGTGAGGGGATGAAGTATAAACAGGTAGTTACAGAACAGGCAGGGGGATTTTAGGAGCAAGTATAGGAAACAGAAGCCAGAGAACACGCATGACCCATGGGCATGAACTAAGGAGGGGAGATCTACAGAAGGAGTGGGGGGCGTGGGGTGGAGGGGGACCAGGCGGGAAAAACTGGGACTACTATAATAGCGTAATCAATTTTTAAAAAACCACACAGAACTTTCCAAAAGGTCCCAGGGAGGCGGCAGCGCTCTCGCCCCTACGTTGGTGAGGTGTGTGAGGAGCGGCTGGGTCTAGGCCGTTTGGGGGAACTAGTTGGCAGAACAGCTTCTTTTCCTTTTCTCTTCCTTCCCTCGGCTCCCCGAGGCACTGCCAGGGTGGCGGGTGGGTGGAGAAGAGGGGCCCCTCTCTGAGCCAGTTTGTATGCCTTCCCCTCCCCCACACAGCGGCGACCTGCTCACATCCGTTGGCCTCCCAGCTCCCCAAATGAGCAGGGGTGGGGTTCCAGGGCAGACACTGCCAGCTCGGTTCTGCCTGGAGGGCAGCAGAGTCCAGGCCAAGGCCACGAGAGCGGCCCGGCAGCTCTCACACCCCTTCACCGAGGCCGTCCAACGACGCAGGCCTTGGGCCCATCTGCCTCCAGCCCTCAGCACCTTCCTGGGACGGCCCAGAGTCCCGCTTCAGGCCAAAGCCTCGTTCCCCTGGCCTGAGGCCCCTCCAGCTGTCCCAGGGTGACCAACAGGGCAGGGAACCCTCTCACACCAAAGGGGGAAACAGGAAGGAGAACTGGGGCGGGGGGGGGTTATTCTGCTTGGCATCCTCAGAGCAGACATAAAAGGGGCTGTTGTCCGTGGGAGAGAGAGAGGGCCACGACGGACTGGCCCTGGCCCAACCAGGCGGGGCGACCTGGGACGCCAGGGCAGTCTTTAGGCGGGGCAGCTCCCCCAACACGGAACCTCACGGGACAAGGGTCGAGCAAGGTGTCTCGGGGCCGTGAGAGGAGATGCCTGGCAGTGGGGGGCCTGCCTGAGAAGCCGGGCGAGCCGGGTGGCAGGAAGGCACTGCCAAAAAACATCGAGGGGTGATAGCCCTCGGGTCCTGCTCCAGCTGGGGCCTCCCCAGATGGGGAGGCGGGCACAGCCGGGCAGGTGCAGAGCCGGGGCCGGGACCCTGAGCCCACCCAGCAGCACAAACTCCCGGCTGTGGCTTCAAAGACCAGAGGCCACTGCTGGGCCATCCCTCGCCTCTGAGAAAGCCCCCCACAGGCCCCACGGGCTTCCCTCTCGTAAGAATGGCAGGAGCAGGTCTGCTTCACCAGTGGGGGCCGGGGTCTCGGCGCTGGTCGCACATCCGGGTATTGGTCCTCAGGGTCTCTGTGAGTGTCACTGGACTGTGGCCCCGGTCCCCCTTCAACTCCTGCTCAGTGGCCAGGCACCTTGGGAATCTCTCTAGCCCACCCAGGCCTGGACCACGAGGGGAGGCGGGGCCTCAGCTGCCCCTTCACTGAGGCCAGCTTCAATCTAGATAGACCTGCTCCAGCTTGCACAGGGGTGAGCAGTGCTCCCCCCACCTAATGCCTGTCCCCCTGGAGCCTGTGACAGTGACCTCATTTGGAAACCGGGTCTTTGTAGATGGAATGAAGTTAAGGTGAAGTCATACTGGATTGAGGTGGGCCTTCAATCCAATGACAGATGTCCTTATCAAAGAAAGGCCAGGGGAGATTTGGGGACTCAGAGAGTCACTGAAGAGAGGCCATGTGATGACAGAGGCAGAGACTGGAGGGCTGAGGCCACAGCCAAGGAACACCCGAAGCCCCCAGATGCCCTGTGAGCCCCCAGATGCCCTGTGGAGCCCACTGCCTGGTGGGGGTGGGGCTCCTCCCCTGTGCTAGCATCTGTGGGGTTTTGGTCTCAGCTGTCTGCTGCAGAGAGAGTCCAAGAAATGGGGCATCTGCTGGGCCATGGAGTTTGGGGCGGGCACCAAGGAGAAGGCCATTCCTCCCCTCCTAGCCACGCTCCCTCTGTCAGACGGCTGGCGTCGGAAGACCAGCTAAGCCTTCCTGACAGACCCACTGCCCTTTCTGAAGCTTGTGGAGAGAGGCAGGCCAGGCTGTATTTCCCTCACACTGCTCCTGCCTGGGAGATTCTGAAGTACAGGGGCACTGAAGGAAATGGGGCTCCTCTGGTGTGCCCCAGGCGGTGCCCCAAGCCCCCCAAGCAGGCTGCCAGCAGTGTGGAGGCTCTTACAGTGTAGGGGTCACTCCCAGTTCCAGGGACACAGGCCACCTGGCCCCATGATCCGGAGCCATGTCTCGGGAACCAAGCAAAGTGGGGCAAGGGAGACAAGCAGCTCGCAGGTAGGGCTGGAGTCGGCCCGGGCACCCTCCCTGGGTGTCCTGACTGGCACGATGCCCTTTCCAGGTGCAGCTGGAACCCACTCCCCAGCCTGGCATGCTCCAGCTGCCACCATGCCACCATCCCACCCTCCTGAGGCTTGGCTGCCCCACCCCAGTCACTGGACAGACTGAGCCTGGGGTGGCTGACAGATGATGCCTGGGTGCTTGAGAGCAGGGGGAGGAACGAGTGTGGGGTGCAGGTCAGAGGGTCTGAGACAGGGACAGGGGTGAAGAGGAGGAGGAGGTGAAAGAGGAAGGAAGGCTGATCTGCCATGAAACGAAGGATGGATGACGATAATGAGAATGCTGGTTGCACTGAAGCAGCCAGTGTTTCTTGGGCACCGCCAGAGGGTTCACACACAGTAACACACTTACCTTCACAGCCACCCAGCGGCATAGCCGTGGCTCTCATTCCCATTTCCCTGATTAGCAAACCAAGGCCCAGAGCAGTTACAGGCTCCAAAACTCGGGCGCTACAGGGCCCCTGATTCTCGAGCCACCCCCTTCTGAGTCCTCTCCCCTCACTGTCAGCAGCTCTGTCTGGGCCACCCTGCAGAAGGCAGCTGCTGGGAGGTTGGCAGGAGGCACAGGCCACGGCCGCAGGCCCCTCAGTCCAGTCCAGCCCAGCTGAGCACCCGATGGCAGGTCAGGGGTGAGGTGGCGCTAAGTGGCTTATGCCTCCATGCAGAGGCCAACTGACAGACGGCTGGATTAACAAAGACGCGCTGTGTTCCCGGGCAGGTCATGTGGAAAGCACAGCCACGACCCCTGTCACTTTTCCTTTTTTCTTTTTTTGTAAGAAGAGATGCTTGTTCCTGAGCCCAGGCGAAGGGGGGGGGGTGCCCGCCTCTTCGCCAGCTGTAACCACATCAGCTGCTGGGAGCACAATGGACGCTTCTCGGCCGTGTCCACCCCTCACCCCGAAGCCCCAGCCGTAGGCCGCCAGCCGGCCAGGCAAATAGGACTCAGCCTGCTGCCCAGCTTTGCAGCAGAGCGATGCTCCCGAGTGCCAGCTCGCAGAGCAGCAGCTGAAAATGGATCATTAGCCCCGAATGGAGCCTGCAGAGAAGGGGGCAGCGGGCGGGCAGGGCCTGGCAGCTTCAGGCGCTGTTTCCTGCCGCTCCCTGGGGGGCCACAGAAGGGGCAGACTGCTGCCTGCCCAGCCCCCAGTCACAAGCCGGGAGGATGAGATTTCAGACATGCCAAGTTAAATAAAATACATGCTAAAAATGAATCTCACCCACTTCTTCTTGTGTTAAAAATGAGTCTACTCGACAAGTTGACATTGCATGTGTGGCCACGGTTCTGTTTCTGTCAGGCAGCTTGAGTGTAGTGCCGCAATCTCCAGGGGGGTCCAGACCCACAGCATCAGCATCCCCTGGGGGCTTGTAAGAAATGCAGATTCCGGGTGCCCTCCCAGGCTTGCAGAATCAAATCCTAACTCCCAGGCCAGCCCCGGAGCCCCATGATCGCTGCACTTACAACCTGTCACCTAACCGAATCGGTTCTCCCGCATTCCCATGCCCCCATCTGAACACTTGCAAAGCTCCAAGTAAGCGGAAATGCCCCCACCCAAGGCAGTATGGTTCCCAGCGAGGGGAAACTTCTCTTGTGGGTCATGGTAACAGAAAATACGATCTCAGCTGAACTTGCCCTGGCCTCTCCAAAGGGCTTCTGGTCAAAACCTTGCTGATTTAGACTAAATGGAGGGAGACAGTCTGGTTTGCAGAATTCAAGAACTGTGTTACTGAGAGCCTTCCACAGAAAAAGCATTTAAAAATGTATGTATTTCATTCTTTTTGGATATACACAGCAATGTCAGGCCAGCCTTGCTCCTTGAAGATCTCTGGGGGGCCCAGTTTTAATAGGTATAAAAAGTAGATAAGAAACAGATAAGAAAGGTCTCCCATTAAGGACCAGCTGCAGCAGGTATGTTGTGAGTGTTGTTTTTTTGAGCAGGTTAAATGAAGTCCCTGCATTCTTGTCAAAAATGGGTGGTTTAAAATGGGTGCTGAGATTTGAGGATGGCATTACAGGCCTGGGAAGCTGAGATGCTGTCTGTTTTGACACTAGTCAATCTAGTGTCTTAAAGATGTGTCCTCTCTTTTGGCTGCCCCAAAAGGCTCCTTCAGGGCCCCCCTGGAAGCTGGGCTCAGGTCTGTGGGACAGTGGGGGTGGTCAGCCCTTCCCACTCTGGCTCTCACCGCTGAGACATCAGTCACTTGCAGTGAACTCTGCAGAGCTGAGGGCTCCTTTAGATGCCTCCTTTGAATTTAGAGAGGGAGCAGCTCTGAACCCCAGTTCAAGCCCTGACAAGTGTGGTTTGGTGGCTTGGGAGTCATCTCAAAAAGTGAAAGGTTGCCGGTTCGATTCCCCGTCAGGGCACATGCCTAGGTTGTGGGTTCAGTCCCAGTCGGGGCTTGTATGAGGGGCAACCAATCAATGTTTCTCTCCATCTCTTTCTTCCTCCTTTTCTTTCTCTCTAAAAAGAAATAGATTTTTTAAAAGAAAGCCTAGTTCAAAAATAAGGAAGCCAAGACTCTCCCCAAAGTTTGTAGCTAAATCCCTCCCATGCCCTTCCTCCTGCCCTGGAGGAAGCCGACAACACCATTGGTACCGCATTTGAGAGGAAACAACCATGTCCTTCCCTGCATGTCAAGAACTCACTCCCAATTACAATAGAGCTGAATCCCAGTTTCCCAGACTCTGTGTCCAGAGAGGTCTGGCTCTGCCCAGGCTCCAGGGTGGCCTCCAGGCCCTGGAGCGGCCTGCTGGATAACAGCGTCTGTTGTGTGTGTTTACCTGGGGCTGTGGGCCACCCCTGTGGTCTATGCTTCAGGGCAACTTATGGTGGGGGTCTCGGCCACCTCCAGAGGGCGGCCAGCCATGTCTTTGTGACTGAGTCTCAATTAAAAAAAAACAAAACAAAACTCTGGGTGCCAAGGGCCAGGTGAACATCCTGGCTGTGACAGTCCGGCATGTGCCGTCACTATTGCCAGGAGGCGTTAACGCTGTCCTGACTCCACAGGGAGGGGACACCCGGGAGCTGTGTATCTGGCCCCAGCCTGGACCCACCGCCCCTGGTGTCTCTGCCCTTGGCTGTTTCTAGTCTGAATCCTTTCACTGTCCCAAACTATACTCGTGACTATCACAGCTCTCAGCCTTGAGTTGAGTCCTCCTAGCAAAATTATCAGACCTGAGAGTAGTGCTGGGGACCTCCCAGCTCTGCACTGGTGGGAGAGGTGAGGACAGTGCTGTGGATGGCTCTGAACTTTGCAGCCAGCTAAACCAGAGGGAGAACAGAAAAGGAACAAGAGAAGGTGTGGCCACTGCTGAGAAGTCCCCAGATCTGACGAGGAGATCCCCCACCTCCCGCCGTGGGTCTTGGGGAGCCGTGCCTGAGCTTCCCCTGCCCCGGGAGCAGGGGCTCTGCTGCAGTCTGTCTGTGCGGACTGGGCACAGACCCCTCCCAGACCCCAATGCTGGGTCCACCTTCCAGAACCCCTCACCTGTCCTAAACTGCCAGGTGCCGGGCCTACCACCCTGGCATTCAGGTGTGCTAAAATACTAGACAGTGTGAGCTGGGTTTGGACACTGGGCCGCCTTCTCTCCCAAAGCACAGCTTGCGTCCCAGTTCCCAATGGGAAGCAGCACCGGGTACAGAACACCCAGGTTCCTGCGACACCCCTCTCCCTCATGAACTGGCTGTCTGTCAGGGCTGCTCCACTCTGTCTGTCAGGCTGCTCCGCTCTGTGGAAAGTGCTTGGCCTAAAAGCCATCTGTCAACCGCACCACGCCCTCAGATTCACCGCCCATGTGCCCAGGGCCCAAGGAAGCCCACTCTCTGGCTGGCCTAAAATTGCTGGAAGTTTCCTTCCCCACTGAGTCAAAGTCTTTCTCCTGGAATTCCACCCCCAGTCTGAGGAAAGCCCTTGGCTTATTCTCTGTACCCTGCATCCCACCTGTTGGGAGAGAAGCCGCACCTCCTGTAAAAAAACATCTCCAACCCCTTCATCCCATTCTCCAGCGGTGTGGCTCCCAGTACCCAGTCTCCCTCCCCCAAACCTGCTCTGCAGGTCAGCCACCCAGACCCTGTCACCTGCCCTTCCATTCCTGCCCTAAGCAGCAAGAATCAGGAAATGTAGCTGGGCAGGAGCAGAGCTGGAGCCGGAGCCAAAGCCAGAGGGTGCTTTAGGGACACTGGCAACCAAAAAACTATTAGAGGAAGATTCTCGCCTTTCTTCTAGCATGGCAATCCCTAACCCTGGCTGCACACCAGAACCACAGGGGAGCTTTACATAACACTGGTGCCTGAGTCCACAGTCAGAGATTCCAGGTTAGCTGGTCTGGGCAGGGCCAGGGCATCGGTGTTTTCTTAAAAGCTCCCCAGGTGGGCATCACGTGCAGTGGAGTCCAAGACCACTGCTCCTCAGTCCCTGCTGGGTGGGGAGAACCGCAGACCCCCAGGGGGCAGGCTGGCCTGGGCACGGCACCAGCAGGTTCACCAGGACTGCAGGTTAGGGTTACCTGGTGGCCTGCGGCAAGTGGTGAGACCCTGGGGAATGCAGCGTGTCCCATGGGGAGGGGCAGGGCTGGACCATGGGCGGAGGGGGCGGCTCTAACAGGACTGGGCTGGGCAGCATGGCCCTAAGTGGGCTTTAAGGTAGGGGGCCCCGCTGGGGGCTGGATGCTGTTCCGAAGCAGAGATTGTTTGCAGATGGGGGATCTTAATTTTTTTAGGAGGCTGGAGTCGTCCTGGCTAAGGAGCAACAGTCCATGATGCCAGCAGAAGAGGCAATGTTCCGTCACCTTGCAGAGGTGACCTGCCTTGTTCCCAGCAAGGTCACAAGCGCCCGAGCCTGTCCTGTCTGTACGCTGCCAGTGTCATTTATGTTCGGCAGGAACGTTATGGCCCAGCTGCCAGCAGGCAGTTTTTCACTTTCTCAGCTGACACCAGGTCTGGTTGGTTCAAGGCAACGGGACCCCCACTTGGCAGCTGCCCATGACAGTTTCAATCCCAAAAGCCCCTCTTCCCCCTTCCTTTCCAAAGCCACAGTCTGGTGCTTTTCCTACATTGGCATGGAGCTGCCCTGAGCCTACCCTGCCTTGCCTGCGATGCCCAAAGGGGTGAGCCAGGAGCCCAAGATATTGGGCAGGGTGGATGCCAGTGACCTCTGAAAAGAGGGTCCCCACCTGAGTGCCCATCCTCTCTAGTTGTCACGACAGACAACCAGCCCAGACATCGGCTAGGGCTACTGCGGGCTCCACACAAAACAATGGGTGGCTGGTCTCTTCCGGCCTCCAGCACTTGGTTTCCACACTGTGAAACAAGGAGGCCATCTCTGAGGTCCCTTTGTGCTCTGACAATCTGTGACTTGAGACGTCTGGTGCAGAGGACACGCAGCAATCACTCTGTCCTCCAAGCTTGCACGGTCGCTCCGAGGGCCTCTGAAAATACTTCCTGAATTCTCTCTTGTCCAACTCTCATCTCTGGACTCTTCTCCTGCCCCCCAGACTGCTGCTGGTCCTGCTCTCCCCATCTGGAGCTCGGAGGGTGCATTCCCACAGCCAGTCAGTGAGGATGCCCCAGCCAGCCCTAAGGAGTATGTAGAGAAGCTCAGGACACAGCCTTGAAGCTCAGAGCTCATGGCGGCCTCCTGGGGAAAGTCCCCAGCACGCGGAAGCAGGGGCTGTGACCAGCCCAGCAGCTTCGTGTACTGGGCACTCACCCTGGGCCAGGCACTACACACATTCTCTCATTTAACCCTCACAACCACCCTCATCTTCGCCCTTGTTTTGCCCATGGAGAAACTGAGGTGGGGCCAAGCTAAAGTCACCTTCCCCAGGTTTCCTGGAGCACAGGAGGCCTGCTCCTAGCCATTGTATTTGTAAACTGCTCTGCGGTTTGTGAGCTGTGTGGCCTTGGGCAAGCTGCTTCACCTCTATGGGCCTTACTTTCTTTGTCTTTAAAAGTGGAGTAACAGCAAAACCTGCCACCCAGGGTGGTTGTGAGGGCCCACGTAAGACTCTTCGCACAGCAAGCTCTCACTAATAATCCTAGTGCCAGCTACTAGGATTATTACCACAGGTGCTAGTTCGGGTTCAGAGGGCATCTCAGCGCCCTCTGGTGACAGGGAGATCTCTCTACAGCAGGGGGAGCCACACAGCATCATCAGAGGGACAGGTAGGGGATGACAACAGCCACCATCCGCTGCCCAAAGATGAGCAGTAACATCATCAGGATGGGCTTCTATGCTCACAACATCTGGGTAGTGATTTAGCATTGAAACGTGTATCTGAAACCCAAAGCACCTCACTTCTAGGGTGCTCCCCCATCTTAGCATTACCATGGCTAGAGCATATCCTGGAGCCCCAAAGATGAGCCAAATCAGAGTGACTGCCACATGGCAAGCCTCCGGGCACTTGGCCACCTTGCCTGAATGCCAGGCACGTGCTGAGCACCCTGCTAGGCCACAGGCGAGGCAGAGACACGCTAATGATCACCAAAACCATTCCCTTTCCCTGGACAGAGATAAGCAAAGTTTTCCACCCCATCGCCTCTAGGTGGGGCCACAGGGCTAGCCCTGACTAGTGGGATGCAGGATGAAGTGATGTCACCACTGTACAATCTCCCACTTAGCAGCAGGTGACTCTGAGACCCCAAGAGACGGCAGGCCCTGAACCACCTCATAGAGGTTCTATTGAACACCCTATTGGACTATGATTTGCATTACCCATGGAAGATTTGGGGCTATTTGTTACAGCAGCTAGCATCACCTACCCTGCCTGATACACCAAGTGGCAACAATGGGTAAGGTCTGGAACTTACCTCAAGGAGCTCACAATGCTCTCAGGTTGAGATATGAGGTCCCTCATATCAGAATTACCAGGAGCACTTGTGGAAAATGCAGATTACAGGGCTTTGACCCACGCCTTCTGAATCGGCAGCTCTAGGCATGAGGCCCTGTAACCCACACTGTCAACCAGCACCCCTGGCGATTCTGATGCACAAATGCATTTGGAAACGGCTGGCAGCAGAGCAGAAAATTATGCTCTCATTTTACGCTGCAGAAGGGGACAGGCTGGTCCTTTGCCTGAGCCTAGCCCCCCTCTGTGCTGTCCATGAAAACCTCTGACAGCAACACCTCGGGGGTGGGGAGGCCGTGAGTCATTTGCGGCTGATGGTCATTCAGTAAACCACGCAGACAAGAGAGTCATTAGGGTCTTAGCTTAATGCAATGACGAATTCATTGAATTCTGATAAGGTCGTCCCTGAGCAGGTGGGATAAATCGTGGCTGATCTCTTGTCAGGACGGCTTGGAGTCATCCCGGATTAAATTAATAATGATTAATTGGGGCTCCTGAAAGCTGAGCCACCGAGCGAAGATTAGAGTGTGCGTTTGAGCTCTCTCTCTCTCCCTTTTATTTCCTCTCTCCCTTCCTGGGCTGTGTCTCCTCCCCCAGGTGACATTCTAAGACGGGAAATTGGAGGTGGGAGATTTGGATATCTGGGGCAGCCATTAACAGCTGTTCAGAGGGCGGCTTCCAGCTGAGCCCAGCGGGGGCGATGTGGGAGCGTCCCCGCCCAGAGAGCTCTGCTGGTTCTTGTGTTCTGATCCACCGAGGTGGACAGAGTCGCCAGCCTGGGTCACGGAACCCAGGCCAGCTTGTTCCTTCCTTCTGCTGTCATGGCCTGTTCGGGCTGGTCTGCACCCGAACTGACCACTGGAGTCTGGAGGTGGGTGGCAGGGTGGGGGCGAGGTTGTGGGCTCCTGGCTGTGCCCCTCCTATAAGACAAACAGTAGGGTCTGACACCCAGGGCCTGTGTGGCATCTGGAAGGAGGGTGCACCTGGGCTGAGGCTGCTGCCCAAAGGGAGACCCCTCTGCGCAGCTCTGGGAGGAGACACAGGGAGACAGGGCCTCGCTTCAAGGACACAGGAAGATGAGACACAGACAGCAACAGAGCTGGAGAGGCGGATGATGATCAAAAGGCACTGTCGCTACCTAAACATCACAGCGCAGAAAAAAGCCCTAGCTTAGCCCTGACAATGCTACTTTGCTGGATTTCCTTTCCGCTGCTCATTTAGGGCAGCCTGGGCTGAACCTAATCGCTCCCACCACCATGGCCCACTCGTCCCATTTTATCTAAAGTGTGGCTTGTGCAGGTGAGGGCAGAAAGAGTCTGTTCAATGGCAGGCTTTTAGGAGGAGCCTGCACTTTCTGGAAACCACTCATTACCCCCAGAACCCACCTCCCAGGACACCCCCATTCTAGCAGCTCTTCAATGGCCCTGAGGAATTCCATGCATTCTTCCCCCCAACACACATACCCCATGCAGGCTGCTTCTGCCAGCTGCCTGGGTTATTAGCAAACATTTGTGGAGGGCACCACTCTGCTGGGCTCGTAAAATGCAACATGGTCTTGGTCTCGACCTGGGAGGTTTAACCATAAACATTCCTGCAGCGGGCTTGGCAACCTCCCTGAGGCCGGCGCGCCAAGGCGCCATGTGAGGTGAGCGGGAAGGGGGTGCCAGCCGAGTCCTGTGGGTCTGGGAAGGTTTGGTGCCACTTCAGAGAGCTGGCAGCTGGAACTGTGGGAAGTCTGCGCAGGGGGGAGGATGTCGAGAAGGAGGTAAAGGTAGCCCCTGGGGAAGCGCTACCTCTGGACCCTCCGGCCAAATGCTCCCATCCTACCCCAGGGGCCAGAGAGGTGAGTGAGTCCTGCAGCACCAGCTCACAAGGATAGCCGCCCGGCCGCACCTCCTCAGCCTGTGTCTCCCCTTCCTCCAGCCCCACCCCGCCCCACTCCCAAATAAACAAGGGGCAGGCCAGCTGGGGGGCTTAAGGTATGGGGTATGGAGTTCAACCACCTGGGTGTGTCCCAGCTCGGCACATGCTAGTTGGGTGAGTGGGGCCAAATTGCTTAGCTCTGTAAATTCTTAATCTTCTTTCTCATCCACAACATGGGGTGAGGCTGCATCTAAATCAGAGGGACGCTGAGAGAGCTGAGGTAGGTACAGAGTGACTGCTCAAAAAACGTAATGGATGTGATGACTAGATAAACACGATATTGTTCATCCAGACAATGGAATAGTATGCAGCCACGAAAAAGAACAGAGCACTGACACACACCACAACGTGGATAAACCTGGAAAATATTGTGCTGAGTGAAAGATATCAGGAACAAATGGACAACTGTTATAGGATGACACATATGATATATCTGGAACAGGCAAATTTGTAGATACAAGAAGTAAATTAGAGATTACTGGGAGCCAGCTGGAGGGGAATGGGAAGTTGTTACTGAAAGGGTTCAGTTTTTGTTTGGAAAGGTGAGAAAGTGTCAGAGATAAACGGCAGTGATGGCTATATAACACTGTAACTAATGTCACTGAATTGCATAATTAATGATTAAAATGGCAAATTTTATATGATATACACTTTAACATAATAAAAACATAATTAAGTCTATAGTTCAAACCATTTTAACTTTGGCAGAGCAAGGGTACGGCAGAGGCCTCAGAGAGGACATGCCGCACTTGAGCCCTACAAGCGGGAACAAGCCCCCCGGACGACCAGCAGCAGGGCCACTCTCGGACGCCGCCTGCCGCCACGGGCAGGTCACTCGGCCCTACCTGTCTGTGAGCTGGAAGTGGGCCGGGAGGCTGCCCGGGCTTTCCCTGAGCCCGGGTGTGGGCAGCTGGACGGTGGTGCACAAGAAGGCCAAAAGGGACAAAAAAGGCAGCCTAGGACCCCAGCTCCGCCTCCCACCAGCTTGCTGCCCTTCAGACTGGCCAATTCTCATGCCAAAATTCTGTCATGTCAGACTCAGTGCCCCAGACGTTCAGGACCAAAGCCGTGAATGACCAAGGTACTGTTTGGCCATCACATCTCCTTGACTTGCCAGGTCAACCCCAAATGCATTTTTCTCCCTAAAGAGAAGACAGTGCACACACAACTATATGAGCTTTGATTGCTGTCCTCTGTGGTACATGTTTACCAAGCAAATTCGCTGACCAGAAGGCCATGCCCCACTGCTGGGTAATATGGCCACGGAATATCAGGAAGATAGACAGACAGAGAGTTGGGGAAGGGGGTCCACAACTACAGGTGATTGCAAAGGACCGGATTTGCTGTCCAAGAAGGAAAACTGTCCAACACCACTTACATAAATACCAAGACACCCTCTGAGCCCACTCCTGTAAGTTCTGCCTCCCTTCACAGCCAACTGTCCATACTTATGACACCATCAGGGCTTGAATCTGTTTAATTGTAAAATATACAAGGACTCTTCAGTCAGGGACAAAGTGATGCTTCTCCCAGAGGCCCCTTCTCACGGACCAAGAGCATCAATCAGCTGCAGGGTGTGTTCCTGACCCCAAGGTCCACACCAGACAGAAGACCCCTCACAAACCACCTTCCTAGAACTTTGGGGTCCTTCATCCACAGGGGTCCCACTGCCCACGCTGGCTTTAAGGTGCTGTAAACAGGGACTGTCTCTTGGGCAAATCAATCTTGAGAAACGGAAATGTGCTCACCCAAAGTCAGGTCTCTGCCTTGCACTCACAAGCTCCCTCCCCAGCCCAGGCCATCGTCCCTGGACTGTGCTCCCTGCCCCTTGGTGGCAAGTTCACAGTTGGCCCACTCCCTCCTCTCGCGGTAGGGGGTCTCCCACATCCCTGGAGTTTGGGTTTCTTTTCTGTCCCCTCTTATTGGCCTCTGCCTGCCCAGCCAACTGGTCACCCAAGGTGTGCCAGACAGAATAATGGCCCCGAAAATGTGTCTGCCCTAATCCCCGGAACTTTTAGAAACGTGACCTTAGCTGGCAAAGGAGACTTGGCAGATGTGATTAAGCCAAGGCCCTGGAGATGTGGAGATGGTCCTGGGTGACTGGAGGGTTTCCTGGCGGCGGTGAGTGGGAGACGTGGCTGTGGGGGTGGGGTCAGGGAGACGCAACCCTGCTGGCTCTGAAGCTGGAAGGGGCTCTGAGCCAAGGATGGCAGGCAGCCTCTAGAAGCTGGAAGAGGCAAAGAGCCAGCCCTGCAGACCACTTGACTTTAGCCCGGTGAGACCCCTGTTGGACTTCTGATCTCCGAACTGTAGGAGAATCCATTTGGGTCATTTTAGCCATTGAGTTTACTGTAATTTGCTAAGCAGCCACAGAAAGTCAGTTCTCAGGCCGTGGGCCCACCTCGAGCTGCAGAGATGGTTTAGGGTTGCTGGTTGGCTGAGCTCAAGCTGAGTCCCCAAGGAAACCACTCTGCTCCAAACGGCTTCCCCCAGGGGCAGTCCTGGGCTGGGCTCCACCACCGTCCAGGCTCAGCCAGGGTGAGCTCAGCTCCTCCCCCTGCATCCCCGTGAGGTCTGAAGGTAAAGGCTGCTTGTTCAGTGCCCGGGGCGGGGAGGGGGGGCCCAACAGACAACTGACAGATGTCTATGGGAGGAACTCTCATGACATCACTCCTGACTTCAAAAACCTTTAATGCTGCCCTGCCACCCACAGGATGGACTCCACCAGGACACTTCTGATGGGGCCTCTACCTACCTTTCCCCTGCTCCTCCAGAAGGAGCTGCTGCTGAAATCTCACTGTCCTCCTCCTACGCCCTGGGCCCTCTGTGGGGCCACTCACCCAAATCCCACCCAAACCAAACCCTGTGGTTCAGCCGAAGCCCACACCTTCCACAGCATTGCCTCCTAGGACCACTGGGGTCACAGCCCACTCCTGACTCCTCCCAGGGCCGGCCTTCCACCCTAGACACTCGGACTCGCCCTCCGCACACCCAGCAAGCCGGCCCTCTGGCGCAGTGAGAACTCCCGTCCTGCCTCCGATGGCCCCTCAGGTCTAGGAGTGTGTGGATCCGCACACCAGAGCTGGATAAGTAGTGGAGGGCCGACTTAGTAACAACACGAGGATGCCGTGTGTTTGTGCCCCAACTTCCCATCAGATCAAAAACTCCTCCAGGGCAGGAAGCCTTTTCTTCTCAGACTTCTGAGAAGCGATTGTTGATTATGGGGGTGAAAAGCCCTCCACAGAACTCAGTAAGAGGAGAAAAAAGAGGGTGGCAGCTTTGGGATTTCTCTCATCCCTGGCCTCAGGGAGGAGGAGGCCATCGTTTTATAGGGCGGGCCCCAGCGTCTCTTCAGCTCTTTCTACGTCCATGCTGACGGGAAACTGGGGGGACCCCACCAAGCTCTGGGAGCCCCTGCCTGGAACCTGCAAGGACATCACCTTCGGAGATGGCAGAGCAAGGCTCCCACTCACCCCTCACAGGTCTGCGGGGCCGCTTACCCATTCCCCCCGATGACAACAGCCAGGAGAAAATGCAGGCAGCCAGTCTGCCTGCCTCCCCTTCCCTGGCTGGCCTGCCCTCCTGCAGCCCAACAGTGCGCCTGGGGTCAGAGCAGAGGACTCCCAGAGCTGCTGCTGCCCACCCCCCACTCCCTAGAGGACTGTCCTCCTGCCTGACTGTCCATATTGGACCACCTAGGCGGACATCAGTTCTGGTCAAGATTCAACTGTGTCCTGTGAGGCAGGTGAATGGCAGCAGCCACTCAGGGGCACAGGCACTCTAAACACTGCGTCCCTCACTGCTGTGAAGGCCTGGGGGTTGACAGGCCCCACACGTCCTCACTGGGGTTGACAGGCCCCACACGTCCTCACTGAAGACACTGGTCCAGTCCAGAAGGCCAGGGGAGGGCCGGAGTGAGGGTGGGGAGCTGGGCACTGGGCCGTACAGCGCTGGCCAGCAGTGGGGGCATGCCACCAGACTGCCTGGGTTCAGGCACTAGCCCTTCCTCGTGGATCACAAGGCCAGGGACAAGTGCGTTAACAGCCCCAAGCCTCAGTTTCCCCAAATGTCAAACGGAAGAAGTGACATTCCTTCCTTCCGGGACTGCTGTGAGAGTGGAGGAGTTGGAATGTGAAAGGCAGGGAGACGGACTGCAAAAGGGGAGGCAGCAGTTGGTGCAAACTCTGCTACCAGCACAGCCAGAGCAGCTGAGGGACCTTTATGGGGGTCCTGCTGCGTGCTTCTTGCTCGTTTTGATGGAACTCTACCCGACCTCCTGCCTTCGTCCGGGCGTCTGCGCACGTGTAGGGTAAGATCAGTAAGGTCTGGGGTGGGAACGTAGCCTTGCCCAGGCTGTCCCCTTCTGCACACACCCCACCTGCCTTGTCCCGATCCTGGAATCACCTTCCCGCTGGGCCCCTGGTGCACGCAGCTCTGCTCCCCACTTGTGCCCCCACTGTCCTGATAGACACCTCCCGCTCCGCACTCCCCTCACTGGCCGCCCGGACCCCAGATGGCACGGTCTGGCTGGCCCAGCTCACAGGACCGCTCTGAGGTCTGCTCCCTGCACCTGTGCTCAGAAAGGCTGAGTGGGGTCTGGGTCTTGGGTGGCCTTGAGAGTCACCTTCACATTTTACGAATAAGGGGCCAGGGGCACAATGGTCCCAACTCAAGTCCACAAATCCGGGGACACCTCCCCCATTGGGAGGCAGAATCTCATCCTCCTACGGCTGACGCAGCCTGGCCTCGGTGACTCACTCCTCACAGAATGCAGCAGAGGAGGCACTGCGGGGCTTCTGAGCTAAGTCATAAAAGGCTCTGCAGCTTCATGTAAACACTCGCACAAAAAGGTTCACGGCAGCACTTGTCACAGCAGTCAATGGCGGAAGCGCCCCAAACGTCCGTCAGCAGGTGAATAAGCAAAGTGAAGTTGTCCAAACAACCTAACGCTCTTCAGCCATGAAAAGGAATGAAGTGCTGGCATGCTACCGTGTGGACGAACTTTGGGAACACTGTGCCGAGTCAAAGACACCAGTCACGAAAGGCCACACAGTGCACGATCCCGTCTGCACGAACTGACCAGAGCAGGTGAGCCCACGGAGCCACAGAGCGGGCTGGTGGCTGGCAGGCACTGCGCGGGGAGGACGGGGAGTGGCGCTCCCTGAACGCAGATTTCCTCTGGGGCGATGAAGATGTCTCGGAACTAGACAGCGGTGATGGCTGCACAATAGCGTGAAAGTACCAAATGGCACTGACGTGCACACTTAAAAATGGTTAGTTCTGTCACGTGAACTTCACCTCAATTGACAACCCCAAGAGGCCATGCAGCCTCTGTCCCCTCGTTCTCTCTCTGGACACGCAGCCTGGGAACCCTGGCCCCCACTTAAGAAGTTGGGTGAGCCGGAAGTCACCCTGCTGGACTGCTGGAGAGGACATGTGGAGAGGCCAGGAGAGGGGGAGAGACCTGGGAGCCCCAGCTGTTCCCGCCCTCCTGTTTGAGTCTTCCCAGTCCAACCCTGTGTGGCAGAAACTGCAAAGGGACGCTGAGTGACAAGCCCTGGCTGAGCCCAGCAGCCCCAGGTCAGGCGAGATCACAACAAAATGGTGGTTATCGGTTTAAGCTGTTAACTTTAGGGTGGCTTGTCATGGCTTGCAGCTAATCAGAGCTGCCCTGGAGGAAATCTCTTGTCTGTCCCCACCCCTGAGAGGCAGTGAATCCATTCGCACCAGCATCTCTGTTAGGGCCCGGTGGGCACCTTGGCGAGAAGACAGCAGCAGGCAGGGCAGCAAAGAGGCCACGCGGGAGATCCGTGCCTTCCTGAGGGGGCCAACGGGGGCTGACCAGGGTTGGCACAGCCGCCCAACCCGATACATTCCCTGAGAAGAGCCTGGACAGATCGAGCCCCAACCCTCGGGGCTCAAATCCTGGCTCTGCTGCTGGCTGGATGCTGGACCAGTGACTTACCCTCTCTAGGCCTTAGTCTGCCTGTCTGCAAAATGGGGACGACACTGGAACCTGCGAGGGAGGGTTGTGGGTAGAATTAAATGACTTAGAACAGAGTAGGTGCCACCCACGTGGTGAAGACCAGGAGGGCAGGCCATGCCCTCACCTCAGGGTCTACTCAGGTACGAGGGTGGCTTGCTGCTGTCCTGCCCTCCAGGCCCATGTCTTGCAAATCGCCCTTGGCCTCCAGTTTTCCATTCAATTCCCACTTTTGAAGGTGAACTTGGCAAGGACAGGGGCCCAGACAGTCAGATCCTTCTCAGGGAGGGGGAAGCTGACACAACTGGTTTGGGACAAGCATGCTGGCAAGATCCAGAAAAGCAGAAGATGGCCCTGGCCACCCTGGTCACCCTGAAATTTAGTCACAAGCCCTTGAGAAACTCTCACGCATGAGCACCAGGGAGAAGAATAGGCACAGGCAGCATCTGTGACAGCAGATCACCAGAAACATCCCCCTCCATCAATGAAACGCTAGTTAGTACATGGCATACATGGAATACTACGCAGCCAGGAAAAGGGTGGGCTGGATCTACACGAATCGCTTGGAGTAAACCTCAAGCCCTAAAGGCAGCTGCCAGAGGACATGTGCTCCAGGAGGTCATCCATCCAGAGTTTAAAAGCAAGCCAAACACAACTAGAGGCAGTCTCTGGCCATAGCCATATGTGCAGAGTCTGAAACAGCAAACTTTGCATAGCGGTTGCCCTGGGTGCAGGGAAAGGAGATGGATAGTGGAGGGGACTCGGGTTGCTGCCGCTGCTGAAAGGATGCTGGCAAGAACAGGCTGTCTGATCTGGCTGACTTGGGGAGCCAGGCTGTGCTCTGGGGTCTCTGCCACGTTATCTCATTCAACCAACAGCCTCGTTATTACCCGGAAATGCCAAGGACTCCTGATGGCCACAGGGAGCTGGGAGAGAGGCACGAACAGACACTCCGTCTGAACTTCCAGAAGGAACTGGCCCTGCTGAAACCTGGGAGTCAGACTTCTGGCCTCTGGAGCTCAAGAGAATAGATTTCTACTGTTTTCAGTCACCAAGTTTGTGGTCACTCAGAAACTAACTGGAAACAATAGCCACAGGCAACCGAGGCCTATAACATGCCCAGCAGCTAATAGAAAAGACACAGACACAGTGATGGGACACAGATCTGGGGCCGCCAGGGGTGAGGGGTGAGGGTGGAGAGACAGAACTGACTCCAAAGGGGCCCAGTGGAACTTTCTGGAGGGGCAGAGACATTCCGTGTGATGGTCATGGTAGCGGAGGTTGCCCAACTGTATATATTTGTCAAAACTCAATGAGTTGGTCACTTACAACTCATGGGTTTTATTGTATGTAAATGATACTTCAATAAAGCTGATCAAAAATAAAACAATTTAATCTGCACACAAAAACACAAGTAATTATTCTTCACAAGAGCAGTAACTGCCATGATTATCCCCATCCTACAGATGAGAACTCGAAGCCCAGAGAGGTTAAGTGATTTGCCTGAAGATGCACAGAAAGGAGCTGCAAACGTGGGATGATGCGACCTCCCAGGCAGAGGGCGGTTACTCTGTTTACCTTCCTGCCTCCTTGCCGAGCTCTGAGGGTCAGGAGCAGGGTTGCCATATTTCTGTCTGCGTCCCCAGAGTCTGACCCAGTCAACCCCAAACCAGCTCTAATAAAAGATGAAGGGAAATAAGGGCCCTCTGTGGCAGGAATGACAAGGGCAGTGTTCTGTGCTGGGCAGGCAGGAGGGCAGCGCGAGGAGGTTAAGGACCCCACAGAGAGGCCTGTGAGGTGGCCTCTCATTGCTGAATGGCTGTGCTGGCCCTGACTTCCACCCCCAGGCTCCAACAGGCTGAGGACAACATGGAGAGGGTCTCCTGGGGGCTTGGGGGCCGGTCAGCAGCTGGGGTTGGCAGGGAGAAGACGGCTGGGACAAGGTCCAGCCTGCCTGCCAGGCAGAGGCCACACACCACGTCCAAGCCATGGCCCCAAGCCCTGTGGGCACGTCCGCCCTATAAAGGCGGACAGCCCTCCATTCAGCGCAAGGGGCCGGGAGGGACTTGCAGAGGAGGCAGGCAGGCACGGTGCCCACCCAAGGGTGGTGGCAGGTCCCTCGGAAGAGACGAATCCAGAAAATGCTGCTTGGTAGCTTCAGGAAGGAAAGAAAACCTGACAAAAGCCAGGCAGGCACAGAGGTGTTGCTCCGTGAAAAGGGGGAGCCGCTGCTGGGCAGGGCTTGTGAGGCCCCAGGGCAGGGGGCCTGGGGAGGACCGGTGCCCCCCCAGCCTCTTAACTTCAGGTCCAGACCAGGCTCAGGGGCTCAAGAGGCTCCACCAGCATGGAGTCTGTAGCCAGCTAGTCTAGTCTGGAGCCTGGCTCTTCTGGGTGACCTTGGGTGAGTGACATACCCACTTGGTGCTTCAGTTCCCCTGTCTGTAAAATAGGGACAATGACAGTAACTGCTCCTTAGGGTTGTTGTGAGGATTCGATATTAGATGACACATGTGGATAGTAAGTGCCATATAAAGGTTTGCTTTTCCCCTTCCCTTTCTTCTTCTCTGGGGCCAGCAGTTCCTGCTCTGAGTGTAGCTGCTCAGGCTCTGACAGTGGAGAAATGCTTTTCGTTTCCTTCCCCCCGGAGTCCTGAGCAGGCACACTGGGCTGCCTGCCCTGGGGGAGGCTGGGCAGGGGCTCCTGCACTGGCCCCCTCGCATATCAGAGGACCATGCGAGCTGGTGGTGGCTGCAGGAGGCCAAGCAGTACAGGGCGTGGTCCTTGTCAGTCGTCTGGCCAGCATGATAAGACAGAAAGCAGCTCAGAAACTAGACGGCATGTGAGGGGCCCGCATCCTGTCCTCTGTGCCTGTCTTGGCCCCCACAAAGGCTTTATGCAGGGTTGGTTAACATTACAGGTTATATAACAAAAGAAGAGTGAGGTGTAAAAAAAGGCGCCCCCTTTGTCCAGGACACATGCCTTGGTGAGTGCTGTCCAGGCTGGGTTTCAGTTCAGGTCCTTGGGCAGAGTGGACCTGCACAAGGATTATTAACAGAACACTTAATGAGTGACGGAGAGCTCCAGGCAGGCTTAAGCCCCCAGCGTGCGTGGGGAGGCAGGTGGGGTCGAAATGAACTCATGAGCGGCCTCCAGACCTGTGGGGAAGGGGGCTGGGCCCCACTGGGCAGTGGGTCTGCACCTGATCGGTAGTGAGCTTGCACTTGCATCTGTTTGGGAATCCGGAGGTGTCCGGCAATGCCTTGATGGACACACCCAGGGCTCTGCTGAAGTTGCTCAAAAGAGAAAGTCCACCTTGAGAACAGGCTCTCATCGTTCAGAGGTGGCGAGGGCTGCCACCGCACTGACCCTTCCCCCCACCCCCGCAGGTGAAGGTAAGAAGGGTGGCCAGACCCTGCTGCATCCCTGGGGCCATCCACACCAAGCCTCACCAGGCCTGGTCTCACGGCTCGCTGACAGAGGGGAGCTGATGTCAGCCCTCACCACCCCCTCCCCAGAGTGGATGCCTGGTGTGGACACTAACAGACTGGCCTCCCTGCTTTCCAGCTTTGTTGGGGCTGAAATGCCTCCCTCCACAGATTCTGCCCACACACATGCAAATGCCACCTCCTCCAGGAAGCTGGCCTGAACCCCACATGAGTTCTGATCCCTCCTTTTCAGAGCTGACTACATTCCTGACTTTTGGGGCTACATTCCTAAGTGGCACCAGAGTGTCAACCCCGGGCAGAGGGCTCCTTCAGACCGAATCCTCTGTGAACTTCCTCGGGGCCCCAGCTGGTGCTCGCCATGTTGCAGATTCCCAGGCTGCCTGGTAAACTCCTCACAGTTGGCTCAGGCTGCAGGGTGGGCGAGGTGGGCGCAAAGGTGCTTGGTGTCACCTCGGGCAGGTGGCTTCCTGCTCTGGGTATGTGCCCACTTGCCTGGTGGCTTTATTGTCTGTGAGGCACCCCCAGTCACTGGCCACTCCCCCCCACCCCCCCACCCCCCTGTGGTTCTGACATTGTCCAGGGAACTCAGAGTCAGTACCTCTTTCATTATTTTTTAAAATGTCAAAACAGAGGAGGAGTGTTGGTAGTGCTTATTTCTCACTGATCTTCATTTCTTCCTTCCACAAATATTTATTAAGCACCTACTGTGTGCCAGGCACCATTCCAGGAACTGTGCATGTGGCCAGGAACCAGCTAGGCCACCCACGGAGCTAATGGAGCTGACAGGTTTTGGTGGGGTTTGGGGAGACAGACAGCAAACAAATAAAACAGCATGTTCCCAGCACATGTGAAGGAGGAAAATAACACTTGGAAGGTGGGAGAGGAAGTGCTGAGCTGCAGCCTGGAGTTTTGGATAGGGTGGTTAGGAAAGGCCTCATGGAGAAGGAAACAATGGAGGAAAGACCCGAGAGAAAGTGAGAAAGCCAGCCATGTAGATAGCGAGAGGAAGAGCATGCCAGGCAGAGGGAGCAACAAGTGCAAAGGCCCGGGGGTAGCCACCTGGCTGGCATGCTCAAGGAACAGCAAGGCCAGCTCTGCTGGCGCGGAGTGAGACGGGACCCGAGCTGCGGCGTGAGCAGATCACGAAAGGCCTCACAGGTCACTGTGAGCACGGGAGTGGTTGCTAAGCTGCAAGGTCCTCCAACCAGTCATCCCATAAAATCGTGGAGTGGGTGGTGTAGGAGGCAGATAGACAGTGAGCACCCCCCCGCACCACCATTCTGTTCTTTCTGGGCCCCACTGAGCCGGCTCTGGAGGCCACCCTGGGAGCCCGGGCCTCTGCAGTCCCGCCAAGTGTCACATGTCTTGCACAATTTCTGGGAGCCAAATCTGACAGAGCCATCTGTCTTGAACAGACCCCAGCGCTTGCCTCCAGCTGGTCCCTCGCACGAGCCAGCGTTCTCAGTGACACCGCAGAACACTCATCTGCTGTCCCCGTCCCCGGAGACGCTCGGGGAGCCCAGAGGCGCTGAGAGCCAGGCCGAGGCAGCAGCACCTTCAGACAGGTGGCGTGACCCCTGGAACCTGCAGCTCCGGGCGCTCCTGGGGCAGGGAGCCTATTTTGCAACAGTTTCTCTTTCAGCAAAGCTGCTTGCTGAGGTGCGCCGGACGCCTGCCCCACGCCATGGGGTGAGGCAGAGACTCACATCTTATTTTCACTCTCTCCTTTTTTAACTCCCTACACAGGGACTAAAACATCCTACTCTGGCTGGCAATGCAGACTCGCCTGACTTGAAACCTTCCAAGTGGTACTGGAACAGATGTTCAAATAGCCCCTCAATCTTTCATCTTTCCAAAACAGTCCCACTCCATCTGAAGCTGTCGGGCACTCGGACTAGTGGGTGTGCAGACCACAGCGCCAAGGCAGTGCTGGGAGGCCCGGGGTACCTCATGGCGGTGGCCGCAGCTCCGGCCTGCCTGCTCACTGCGGCTGGGGCCCGGCCTCCGGCCAGGCACTCTGAGTCAATCTCTCATAGGAGGGGAGGCTCCTTTGGGGAGGACAGGCCTTTGCAAGAGCCCTCCACCCACCTGTGAATGAACACCTGGGCATGCCACGGCCCCAGTTCAGTGCGGCACAAGCCAGCAGCGGTTTCAGGGGGGATGCCAATGCCCCATTTTCTTCTCCAGAGCCTCATTGTCACACATTCCCTCAAATACATGTTCCCGTTTTGAATGAGTCACTTGGCGAGGATACCAAGCGCTTATGCCAACACGCAGGTGACCCGCTGGAACCCCGCTTCGGAAAATACCGAGTGGCCATTGTGCTGCACGCTAACAGGCCTGGGGAGCAGGCCCTCTGCCGGCGCCCGTCCCCAGGGCAGGGGCTGCTGACCTCCTGCTGGCCGAGCGGGATGCACACAGGTGCTGTAAACGCAGAGGATTGGGACAAGGGGGTGAAAAGAGGAGGCCTTCCACGATTCGCCGGAGCACACTGTCTTTTCTTTAGCAGTCCAGGGAACCACGCCATGTCCCTGATGCCGGGCCTCACCCCAGCAGCGCCTCGTTTCCCATTTGCTTGCTCTCGTCTGCCAGGGTCACGCCACAGAGTTCAGTTTTCCTGCCTGGGTCCTTCTGCTGCTGAAATTAATTGGATCAAAATCGTACAGCCGTGGAGTTGGAGGGCACTGTAGAATTCCCAGGAGAGCGGTTTGCAGTCTCTGCTGTGTGTGTGAAGCACTGAGGCTTTGTCAAAGTGCAGGTTCTATTCTAGGTTGGGGGCAGGACCTGAGACTTGGCATTTCTTACGAGCTCTGGGAAGAGCTGGTGCTGCGTAGTGATTGGGGTGGCCCAAACCCCACCTGGTGCAGAATCAGCTAGGTCCAGCTGATTCTCCTAAGTTTAACCAAACAGGCCATTTTTGGCAGGAATACCCCAGAAGTGACACTGAGCCCTTGTCGGTGTGTGATATCAGGAGGCCCACGATGTCATTTGTCCCCCCCACATGCTTACAACATCGATGACTTGATGTAGGTGGCACCTGCCTAGTTGAAAGTGACCACCTTCTCCTTCAAAATCAGCAAGGAGCTCGTGGAGAGACACCATGAGACGGGGCAGATCCCGTGTCCAGTGGACTGTCCGGCACCCACAGATTTGGGCGTCCGCTGGTGCGTCATGCCTGAAACGGCTCCTGTGGCATTTGCCAGCGGCGACCTTGCATTTCCAAGACTCCCTCTATATTCACTCATTTTTTCAAAATTCAAATGCGGGTCTGTTATTACAAACCTAATACCAAAAAAGAGCCCGCACACCCATCAGCTGAAATCTTGGCCTGCCTGTTCCCTGCCTGCAGGCGGAAGTCTGCACACAGCACACACAGCAGGCAGGGGGGCAGCAGGGGCCGCACTGCGGCCGGCGAGCGCCGCCGCTCATGGCGTGGCCTTCCTTTACTATTTCACAGCCACCATTCTCCCAGCATTCCCTCCAGCCCAAATGATCCCCGCAGACTGGGACCACGACTCTCCCAGCGGCAGGCGTTTCATGCCCAGTGAGCGGGGTCTCGCCTCCCCCTTGCCGGCTGGAACACAACATGTGCACAGAGTTTCTAAGAATCGTCAACCCAGCAAACCCCCTAATTGGTGGACATGAAACACCAAGGCTGTGTGTTGTCCTCGCAGAGCCTGGGGGCCCAGGGACAGTGTGCTGCTGAGAGATCAGGTGTCCGGGCCGGAGGAGAGAGGAGGGCGAGGGGGCAGGCTCCCAGCCACCCCCTCTGGTTCTCATCTAGCGGATGTAAGCAGAGCCTCCAGGGCTCGCCCCGCCTGCTCCTCCCTCTCCCGCCTCCTCGCTGTCTGATCCTTCTCTGCTGTCATGTTCTTTGTCCCCGCGCCGCACGCTGTGATTACACGCCAAGAGTCATCCTGCAGCGACAGCTAAAGCACAACCCATCAGGCAGATTCTCAATTCTCCTGGCCTCCTGACCCGTGGGGCCATCTCCTGGGCCGGGGGCATCTTGAAAGCAGAACAGTGTGCTTCAGAGGTCTGGCAGGCAGCTGTCGTGGGGAGAGCCACAGCCGTGGGCACACACACACTGAATGGCCAGGAGGGAGAACAGACCCTGCAGCCCTACCTCCCTTCGCTCCCCTCCACTGTGGTCACATGAGGAAACTGAGGCCTAGAAGGGCAAAGAGATGGGCCTGAGGGCATCAGGCAGTTGAGATATAAGGGAGAATGGATAAGAGTAGGAAATCTGGAATTCAAGTCCCAGTTCTACCATTTCCTGTGTAGCTTTAGGCAAGGGGTTTAACTTCTCTGGGCCTCAGTTTCCTCATCTATAAAATGGGCATAACAGTCTCTACTCCCTCGTGGTTGTCTGAGGATTCAATGAGCTAAGGCACTTAGGAAGCACTCAGAACAGGACCCCGCTGCATAAACAACTGTCGGCATTGTTTTTACTCTCGTTTTGATGCCCTTCCTTTGGTCCACGAGCCTGACAAAGTTGCACGGTGCAACAACACTGATTTCTGGAACCCTGCGTTCACCCCCAGAGAGGGTGTCCAAGGGTTCAGCAACAGTGCAACCCCATTCACTGGCAGCAGTGGGCAAAAGCCACGGTCCCTCTTGAGTGCTCAGCTGCCCACTCTGTTCAAGTCGGAACGCGCATGAGGCCTGGGGTGGTCTCACGTGCCACATGCCCTCTGTGCTCCAGAACAAGAGGGCGTGTGGCTCAGCTTTGGCTGCAGTCTCAGGAGTCAAAGGGAGAGACATCCAGCTGGACACCAAGTGGAACTAAGAAGTCTGGGGCCCAACAGGGCTGGTACCAGCTCTATCGGAGGGCCCAGCAGGGCACTGTCAGCTTTGGTCAATCCAGCACTTGGTCAGGACCGAGCAAGGACGGGATGGTCAGAGGCCAGTGAACAGGAGTGGAGAAGGAGAACAGAACAGAGACACGTGTGCCTGGTGAACTATAGCAAGGGGATAGTCTGTGACTTCTGAGGCTCAGCCACCTCGGATACCCCTTCCACCGTGTCTTCTTGGCCACCGGCTCCTGGAATCCAGCTGCCATGTTATGAGGTCTCTCAAGCAGTGCTGTGAAGAGACCCTCCGTCTAGATAGGACCCACAGTCGAGTCACTCCCAAAGTCCTGACCGGCAGAAACTGAGAGACAGTCAGTGATGACTGCGGTTTCAAGCCAGCAAGGTTGGGGGGAGATTGGTTATGCAGCATTAGGTGTTAATACAGCATTGAGTTATACAAACCAACTAGGAAACAAAACCTTATAGTAGGTGATAAAGGCAAATCTGGACTTACAAAACCCTGATATAGAAAACACATGAAATTATGGATAGAAAGAGGGAAGTCATAATTCATAATAAGAATGCTCCTAGGAACAAACAAGAGCCTCTGGAGTCCCCCTGGCTACAAGCAATGGCAGCGAGTGCTCTGCACGTGGGGTGGCTACCAGGGAACCTGCGACCTCCGGCTAAATCATCGGCGTTGTCGCGGTGACCGTGCCTGCTCTGACAAGGTGAGTCTCTCCAGCGTTGGTTGCAGCTCTCAAGACAGTGGCGAGGAGGCGAGGAGGAACCCTAACCTCTTGCACCCAGCTTCTCCGTCCCCATAAGGATGTCACCCATAACGCGGGAAGTGGGCTGAGTCACAAAAGACAGACGAGCCTTGGGGTGGAACTCCCCCCGCCCCCCAACCACGCCACCGGCCTCGGTTCCACCCACGGGAAACCAGGTTGTATGCTGTACATCCTTCTGGGGTTTCTTTTCCTGGAGTGTTGCATATGGTTTTTAAAAGAAAACAACAAAAATGCAGTCTCTGAAACTACTTGGAGACTAATAGCCCCGACTAATTAAGAGGCGGGTTAGATTAAGCTCGATGCAGAGTAACTTCTCCATTTGGCATTTAATACACTCGCGTAGCCCCTGTGGGCCTGAGTTTAACCACCTGTGGAGGGGATATGAGTAATAATTATCTCCTTTGGAGAGGTGCTGGGAGGGTTAATTAACTTGTGGCTGGGGCTGCTTTGAGCTGCACTGCGGCTGGTTTGAGGGTGTGAACATCACCACTAAGTGCTGTTCCAGGAAGAAGCCATCACTTGCCTGCTGTCAGGAATTCATGACCTCGGATAAGTCACCTGGCTTTTCCAGGCCTTGGATGGCCCCCTGCTCCACCCCCAGAAGGTTCAGAACTGACAACCTGTGTGATTCCTTGCAGCTCTGAAGCTTCATGGTGAAAGAGGCTGCATGCATTGTGGGTTTATCTTCTGGGTCTTTTCTTAAGCAACTTTAGAACAGAGAGAGCCAGTCTTCCCAAACTTCCCCACATCTGACCAGAAACAGGCGCGCCGAGGGCACCCGGCTTGGCCCTTCCAGGTGAGCTTCAGCCTGGCCCTGCGGCGGGTGCAGACTCAGCCAGCTCGAGGCAGGCAACCCAGGACTCGAGATGCCTCAGTCTTGAGGAGCCAACTTAGGGCACACCAGCTTGGACCAAGGGACCCTCTCCTTGCCCCCACTCCCTCTGCTTCTCCCTGCATTGGTTTTCTAAGAAGCTGACACAGTTACAGAGAAAATGTCCTCAGAAGACTTTGAAAATGGGGAAGCATTTATGCAAATATAAGGAAGCAGGGGTGACCTTTTGCAGGGACAATGAAAGGGGGAGGGAAATCCCCAAATAAAGATCACGGCCCCAGTGACCTCAACCCAGGAGATGATCCCTCACTGGTGGAATGGGAGAGCTTCAGTGCTGGAAGCAGTCTTGGCGGAAAAGCCTCAGCATGGACCAGTGAGGGGCCTTGCCCAAGGTCAGGGGGCAGGTAGAAGCAGGACCTGGATGCCCATTCCCCAAATCCTCCGGCCGCCTAGCCCAAAGCTACTCCCAGGCTCCACTGCAGGGAGGCCACACTTCCCTGCAGGGCCAGCTCTGTCTGCTCCAAGATTACATGGGCTTTGGAACAAAGCTGCAGGCCTTCTGGCTCCAGGAAAACTGCCAATGAAAGTGCTGACTTCAGTGACCCTTGCGTGAAGGGTGTGCTCTTTGGGGCCTGGGTGGGGCTGGATCTCCTCGTGAACTCTGTGGGTGCAAAGAATGAAGTAATTGCACTGATAGCTCCTGGGGTTAGCCCACTGGAACTCAACGCGTGGTGCCTCCCTAGAGAATGACCGGCCGGAATGCAGCCCTCGTTGCTCTGAAATGCTCTTCCTTCCACCAGGAAAGGCAACTGTTCTCAAGGTTCTGACCCTAACTTGGGCAGGGGAGGGACAGAGAGCCCCGGGTATTTGAGTGAAGACTAAGAAACTGGGGTTCAGCAAACCCCACCCCCCGAGCTGGCCACAGCTCCAGGCAGCCACACAGGCTTTCGGACACAGGGTTCTGTGGCTCCCCCACAGCCTGGAGAGGCGGGCAGGGACAGCTCGACCCCCGTGACAGATGAGAACACTGAGGCTCCAGGCTGAGGAACTGCTTTAAGCGGGAGGAATGGCGGGCTGGCTGGGGAGAAAGAACGTCGGGACCGGGGACAGGAAAACCTGGGTCCCCACCCCGGGGGCTCAGACTACAAGCTGCCCACCCATGATTTTCTCTCCCGCCATGGCGTGAGCCACGGCCCTCACCACCTGAGCTGCAGGAACACGCCAGGCCCCAGAAGATTCGCACTCAATACCACACAATATCACACCTGCACTTTTAAAAACTTGGGGTAAAAATGTACCCCCCACCAAATTCTTGAGGTAAAAAACCAACAGTAACCAAAAATTTCATGAATTCATGCTCATAAAGGAACACAAGTCAGTTCAAGATTGAATGATGTTTTTTTTTTAATTTGCATTATTAAGTACAATGTCACCTTTTTCAAAGAAGCTAATGGAAAACAAGCAAATAAAAACAAAACCAGTCCTGGCTGGTTGGCTCAGTGGCCTGAGTGTTGGCCTGCAAACTGGAAGGTCACTGGTTTGATCCCCAGTCAGGGCACCCACCTGGCTTGTGGGCCAGATCTCTGGTTGGGGGCACACTCGAGAGGCAGCTGATACGTTTCTCTCACGCATGGATGCTCCCTCTCTCTCTCTCTTTCTCTCTCTCTCTCTCTCTCTCTCTCTCTCGATTTCTCTCTTGCTCTCGCTCTCCCCCTCGTTTTCTCCCTCCCTCCCTTACTGGGCTGCAGGGCTCCCTGCCCCAAGGAGCAGAGTAGGCCGCCACTGCTCCCAGCGCTTGGGACCCCGGCTCCGCAGCAAGAGGACCAAGACCCGCAGGGCCTGGGCCAGCAAGGAGTCCTTCTCTGCCCGTGGGGGGTGAGTCCACGGAAGTCCCTCACCCACTTGGGACCAAATCCTGCACTGCTCTGGCCCAGAGAACTGAGCACCTCTCTCCTCAGCTTTAGCATCTATAAAATAGGGGCAATGACCTCTCTTATGTGGCAGCTGTAAGGTTTAAATGGCATGATACAGTTAGAATAAGCATGGCCACCATTGTCCCTCCTCTGAACGGAGCCAAGAGAGCCTCTGAGGCTGCCTGTCCTGCTTCCCACATCCCCTCCGTGTGCAGAGACAGGCCCATGGGGACCCGATGTCCCCTCTGTGCCCAGAAATAGCACTGAGGCTCCTGGGCCACCTTCCTTAGGATCTCTTGCCTCAGTTTCCCCGATTGAATTAAGTGAGAAGATTTGTGTAAGATGCTGAAACAGTGCACACAGCAAGTGCACAGTGAAAATTAGCAGCCACCAAACGGGTCTTGCAGTTGCCCTATAAGGTAGAAGACAACTGGCCTGGTCTAGTCCTCCAAGCTGGGTGTCTTTGGGCAAGTAACTCATCTTCTCTGGGTCTCAGTTTCCTCATCTGCAAAGCAAGGATGGGAACCCTGCCAACATAATCTAATGGCTAGAACCAGCTTCTCTGAGGCTCTGGCTACCTACCAGGTGCCATGTCGGCCCATGGCTCAATTACCTATCAGCTCCCCACTCTCCAAGGCAGAAAACATGCCCATATTGGTATGGGGACTCCAAGGCCCAGGGACTCAGGAAGCACCCCCTCTGGCTTTGCCCACAGCCCCACTGAAGCTGAAAGAGGGCCTATGTGAAGCCTTGCACCCACTTGTGCAGACATAAACAGGGGCAGCATGCAGGCAGGGCTGCTCAGCCATCTGCCTCGTCCCAGGTAAGCCTCTTCCCTTCCTGGACCAAGGTCGCCATCTGCTGGGAGCCTGGGGCTCAGCACTCTGGTGCCCCTCACTGGTGGAATGAGGTTCCCACCTGGGTCTGGAGCCTGGGGTTAGAGGGGCATAACCTTAATGTTCCCATGTTGGGTCCCTGTGCCCTGACTTGCTCTCCAACTCCGGGTCAGGCCCCTTGGATTAGACCTTGACCCCATAGACCCATGGATGGTCACCCTGGGTGCTGGCTTCAGAACCTTCTCTCCTTCCCTTGGTATGGCTTGCGTTCAGTGGATATTTATGATGAGTCTGGTGAGGCAGATCATGGCAAGGCTCCTCCTTGTGTGAGATCCAGGCCCTTCCCTCAAGATGCTCCTGCCACTCCCAGAGGACAGCCCCTCAGAGTCCTGCGCTCACACCCTCCCACGTCTGGGTTTCTCAGCACCCAGGGCCTGGGCTTCCACCTTCTACCCTCTATCCCCTACCTACCTTCTGTGTGCTTTCATGTCTGGCTTTTCCTTCAGTGTTAAGGAGCTCTGGCTGGCTGTCCTGGCATGGAATCACCCACCCTCCTCCCAATTCCTGAGGCTGTGCATTCCAGAATCTCCCTCTGTCTGTAGGCAGGGTACAGCACAGGCCCACTCAGCACCTGTGGCCAGCTGACCATCCATGCCACGCTCAATAGCCTGCCCCAGCAGAACTGTGTGTGGCCTCTTGCTGCTGATCACCTCCCAGCACTGGACACGGGCTGCCAACGAGCTATACGCTTTGATTCTCAAGGCTGCTGAAGGAGGCACCGCACAAGGCACGTCGTCTCCCCGTGAGCTGCAGAAGGGGCAGGGCCAGGGCCCTGGGGAGCCTGCAGGGTCCAGGTGTCAGTGACTAGACCAGCTTGGACCAGAGCTGCGGGTTCACTTCCTTCCACTGGGGAGAGGGGAAGGGGCACCTGGCTTGCAGGGCACACTCCGCTCTCCGTAGCCCTGACATAGTTCCTCAGTCCCACAGGGAGCCCAGTGCGCAGCTGCTGGAACCCCGGGCCACAAGCCTGGGGGCCAGGCCTAAGGACGGCCATGCCAGAAGTCACCGTCAGGGCGCTGCTAAGCCCACAGCCACACCTCCTCCTCTCCTGCAGCTCTCTGTGGTGGTGACGGCAGAGTGCACATAAGATAAATCTGAACATTCAGCCACTTTAAAGAAAACCATTCAATGGTAGCTAGTACCTTCACTATGCTGCACCACCACCACCTCGACTGAGCCCCAGAACGTTCTCATCACCCCGGACAAAAACCCACATCTGTCGGCTGCCACTCCCCATCCGTCCCCCCAGCCCATGGCAACCCCTAATCTGCTCTGTCTCCACAGATTCTTCTATCCTGGACACTTCATATAAGTGGAATCATACATATATGGCCTTTCATGTCTGGTTTCTTTCAGTTAGCATGATGTTCCCAGGTTCATCCATGTTGTAGCGTGTGTCAGTGCGTCTCTCCTTTGCACGGCCGAGTGACGCTCCACTGTGCGGACAGAACACGCCTCGTTCATCACCTGCGGGCGGACACTGGGCTGTCCCCACCTTCTCACCACTGCGAACAGCACTGCTGTGGACATTCAGGCACACGTCCCTTTAAAATGTTTCCGCGCCAGGCTTGCTGGGGTGTGATTCCACTCAGCACCCCACCCTTCTCGAGTGCACCTTCACTTAGCTTTGGTGCTCCTGTGTCTGCCTTTCTACCCTTGCAACCCCCGCTGCAGCGGGCGACGGTCACCCTACATTAGAGCTGAGGACACTGGGGCCTGGAGAGCCCGAGCAGTCGCTTGGCATCCCCTAGCTCTGAGGGTGCAGCTGGGGTGGAGCAAGCCTGCATGGCCTCGCAGCCCTCACCTTCCCCCTCCAGGCTGTCACCGTGTCAACTCCCAGCAGGCCCCGGCTCCCATCCCTGCCTAAGAGGAACAGGGATACCTTGGCACGGAGAGCACTACGGGGTTCTCTTCCACTCCTTCTCATGTCCCTGAACAAAGCCCCCGGCACTGCCAGGAGGGCCAGGTGCAGAGGGAGGCCAACTAGCAGCCTCTCCAGAAAGGCGCTCAAAGCCTGGGCCTGGGGTGGTTGGGTGGGATGGGGTGGTGGGTACCGACCCGACAGACGCTCAGTGGCTTCATGGAACGCCACGTGCGGCTGAATGCAGCACGCGCAGCACGGAGGAAGATCTCACCCAGACCAGACAGTTTTCCAGAGAGTAAAAAGTGCCAAAATGTATCCAAGAAGCAGAAACATGAACAGACCTCAAACCCGGGAAGGAACCAAGAAGTTGTCAAAAGATTAACAGGAAAGTGAGGAGGGCCAGACGTGGTTCCTTCGAACTTGCAGGAACGGATCGTTCCCACACACCCAAAGCCGTTCCGAAGCATGGGCAAGGCTGGAGGGAGGCAGCCCTCAAAACTGAGAACCATGCAGGAGAGAGAGCCTGGGGCCCCATCACTCAGCTCATGGTCGGCCTGGGGACACGACTGCACCTGGCGCCCAGGCTGTGGGAGGCCCATGGCTGGCAGGGTCACTCATGCACACAGTGGCCTGTCCATCTGCAGTGCTCAGGAAGCCACCTCCACAGAGGGAAGGAACAGGAGGGAGCAAGTTTGCAAGAAGAGTCCTTTCAAGAAAGTGTCCTGTAGACACTGGCCATGAGGGCCCACAGGTACTCTTGAGGTCCCCCACGCCTGCCCTGGGGGCCTCCAGCTGCTTCCCTAGAATGAACACGTCTTACCGGAATGTGACCCAGAAACTGCCACTCCTCCCTGACACCTTCGCTCCAGGAAATGCTGCCCTCCCTCCTGGCACTCTGCCCCAGGTGCCCAAGACAGTGGAAAAGGTTACAGGGTCAGAAGACCCCTTGGTGTCCTGTGACCCGCTAGGTCCCTTGGTCCCTCTGAGCCTCTGTTTCCAGCTGTAAGCCAAGGCCACTTCTCGCAGCCCTGACTGGGGACAGGGTAAACGACAGGTCAGCACTTTGTAGCCTTTATCACTCTCACCTGGTGGGGTTTTTAGGCTTTGGGGGAAGCCTCTCCATTTGCCCCCAAAAGACAGCTGATGCAATAACAACAATGACACCTTGCCACCAGCTCCCAAGACCTTATGTCCCTGAGCCAGATTCTGCATCCCACTGAACCAAGCAGAGGGCGACGAAGACCCAAGTGCAAGCAGATGTGTCAGGAGAGCAGGTCGGGGGGGAGGAAAGCAGGGAGGCAAAGGACGCCCGCAGAGAAATCCTGGTTGAGGGGGACACTCAGCCCTTGATTGGTTGTCCTCCATCCTGCCCGCTGGGAGCTCTGGGGCATGACCCTCCCGATGGGAGGGAGCTGGGGTACCTATACACCAATTCCCCAAGGTCAAGGGTGAAGGGCGCTGACTCCCAGCACTTCTGGCCTGCCCCGCAGCAGGCTGGGTGTGCTCCTGGGGCCCCGGGAAGCACCTGGAAAAGAGGTTCAGTCAGGGGCAGGCAGCGGGAGGCCAGACTGCAGGATGAAGAGGTAAGGGAGACGGGGGTACGGTGGGGCCCGATGGCACCTCGGGGCCTCCAAACCCACCCCTGCCCGGTGGGTGTCAGCTCCTGCTGAGAAATAAGCAGAGGCCGGCGGAGCCAGTGGAAGATGCAGCAGACACGCAAAGACCTCACAGTGCACCTGCTTTCCATCCCTCCTTCCTCCGTCTAGCCTGGGATGGATGGGCTGTCGGAAGCGGCAGACAGGCCCATTTAGAAACTGCTCTTTCTAGAGCGGGTGGCAAGACCTCCTCCAGAATCTCTCCCACCCCGGAAGCACCCGGGGTGACGTTCCCTGCAGCTTGCGGGAGCCGGCCTTCCGAGGATTATTAAATGGATCTCGCCTCCCTCTGGCCCGTGTTTCCTTCAAGGCCGCACGCAGGACCGAGCAGTAACAAAGCAGGCAGCCCAGGGCAGCATCATTCCGGCAAACACAACAGCCTGCGAGCTTTGATTTAATAAAATCGGCCCCCACTGGGCCGCTTTAATTGTTTCCAGATTCTGAAAATATTTGAAAAGAGGATGCAAATGGAAAAATCCACCTCTGGCTACCTCGGCGTCAGGAGCTCGCTGGGCCGAATGCCCACGTGGGCTGCATCCTCCGAGAGTCAGCTGGGCAGAGGGAGTGAAACCCTGATGTCACCAAGACAAATGGCCCTGGAGGAGGACAGCAGATGGGGCTCCTGAACGGGGCCAGCGGAGAGCAGCTGGTCACCACGGTCACTGTGCTGGCTGCAATGGCCCACAGGACCCAGAGGGATGAGTGCCGGGGCAGAGCTTTCTCAGCCCCCAGAGACTGCAGAACTGTGCGGTGACAGGCAGGGCAAAGGGCCGGCGTACCAGGAGTCTGTTCAGGGGCCCAGGGGCCCAGCGAGGTCATTACCAAGAGCCTGTCCAGTCCCTTCTGGCCCGAGTGACACTAGAGGAGTGAAGCCGCCCCAGACCCCTAGTAGAAGGCACTGCGGCAGCACTGTAGGAAGAGCCTGGGGGTGGAGCCCAGTGGGCTTGAGTTTGCATCCCAGGTCTGCCAGCTGTGCAGCTTCAGGCAGGTCACTCAGCTTCTCTGGGCCTCGGTTTTCACGCGTACAAAATGAGCCGGCTATGCAAACTCCAAAATACTCAACAGTGTCCGTGAAATGCAGCTGTGTGACGTGCCGCCCTGATTCTGGTTGGCCCACGGTGTGTGTGTGAAGCACAGGAACCTACCCACAGGGCCGCCTCTCGCCCCAGGGCCCGGGGAACCTGCTACCAAGCAGAAGGCACACAGGTTCTCTGGCTACTCCTCAGGGGCACTGGAGACCTTTCCCCTGGCTTGGGTATAAAGGGGAGCAGGGAGGCTGGAGAGTGGGGTTCCTGGGGGGGGTGGGGGCAGGTTCATGGGAGGGGCTGGGCAGGCAGAGCGTGGGAGAAAGCTCCAGGGGATCAGCGGTCCCTTGTTCCGTTCTGGTTCCCTGCCCTGTCTGCCACCTGCATTGCATTTGTAAGGCTTTCCCTAATCAGGAAAGGTTGTTTGTTAGCTTAAAACCCAAGGGAGGGAGCACGCGCACACACACACACACACAGCACGCACACGCTCACAGAGCACACACACGCACTAGCAGGTGCACTCCCACCCGAGCCTGACACAGATGACAGCCTGTCATGGTCTGTATGTTACAAGTCAATTATGCCCACCTCCCCGTCAGCCTCTGCTGCGGCTGGGGCAGCCACCTCGCCGTACTGGGAAAGGATGTGGGATGATCCCCCAGGAGGGGCCCAACAGCCCTCAGGAGGCTGCTGACTGTCAATCAGGAGGAAACTGGATGTGGGGGTGGCTCGTTTATTTTCATCCCTCAACATCCGTATGAAACAGCATGACAATAAAGAAGAAAAAATGGCGTGGCTCCAGCGTGGCCTCAGGCAGGTTTCTGGACAGCTCTTTCCTCGTTTTCTCCATCTGCAGAATGGAGCCCTGCCCATCCGGGGCGACCATGTGGGAAATCCTAGGCTCAGAGGATGTCACGGACAGCCTACCCTCCCCCACACTCCCGGGACCCTGGTGAGATCATAGCCTGCCCGAAGGTGGGGAGAGCTGGCCCACCGCCCACAGGAGAAATGGGTCTCCTCCTTTAGACCCTGTGTCTGGGCAGCTTTGAGTGGAGAGAGGAGACCCCTAAAGTCCACCCCAAGGGGTGGCGGCCTCGAAGCCCTCACCTTTCCCCTCCAGCTGTCATTGTGTCAACTCCCAGCCAGTTCTGGCTTCCATCTTGTCTGAGAAGACAGGGCCACCTTGGCACAGACAGCACTACCTCATTCTCTTCCACTCCTTCCCACGTTCCTTAACAACCCCCTGGCCCTGCCAGGGCTGTCACCCCGAGTGTGGCCATGGCCACAATCAATGCCCCTCCAGAAGGGGCACTCCTGCTGGTCCCGCTGAGTCTGTGCTGACAGGTGAACTGTCTGGGCCCCGGGGACTCTGGGGACAGCTGCCCCTACGAGGGCAGCAGGGGGCCCTCAAGCCAGCCTCTCCCACCTCCTTCCCAACCTTGGCAGCCGGACATGGCTCAATCAGACACCTGGACGCCCACAAAGGCTGCCTGCCCTTCACCCTAAGCAGTTTGCGACCCAAAGCTGGCTCCCCTGACTTACAACACCCCCCCTAGAACGGTGACACCCACTGCCCACACTGCTCTTCACCGAGAACCTACACAGGGCTTGGGGGCCAGTGGGAAAGGGGGGGCGAGGTGGGGCCGTGTGCACAGTGCAGAGTAGAGAAGGGGGGGGTTTGCTGTTCAGTCCCTGCAGGGGGGGTGGTGACCGGTGATTGCATTATCATCGTCGTCGTCACTACAAGGAGGAGGACCCGGGGTGCAGCGTCACAGCCAAGACACTGATGTTCTCTGGAGCCCTTGCCGGCCCAGGCCGCAGGCGAGGGAGCAGATGAGCAGCGACCCCCCTGAGGCCCAGGCCTGGGGGCAGGGCAGGCTGAGAGACCGCCCTTCCTCGCCTGCTGACACGGACCCTGACAACATCCGCCCCTGGGCCGTGACAGGAAGTGAGCCGAGTCTTTACACCAAGTACTTTTTTAATCTTGACACAGACACTTCCGTTATCTCCATTCTACAGATGAAGCAACCAAAGCTCAGAGAGGCAGCTGGCGAGGCCAAGGTCGCCGGTTAGGCTGTGGCAGGGTCTGAACCAGGCACGCGGCTCCAGCACCCATGTCCAGCCAGCACAGCAGAACGTGCCCACGCCCTGGCTGCCTGAGGAGGGCCGCCTGCGGGACTGTTCTCAAGGGTGAATGGGAGTTTGCTGGCAGAGGAACGACGCCGGGGCCAGGGGAAGTGTGTGTGTTCAAGAGCAGGGGGAAAAGTAAGTGTGGCTGGAGAGGAAGCATATGCCCGGCACACAGTAGGTGTTCAATAAGTATTTGCTGAGCGGGGTGCTGGAGACAGTGAGAGCGTGAGGCGCAGACTAAGGGGTTTGGCTTCTTCTGCAAGCACGGACAGCCCAGCACCGCCCCTCCCCTCCCCCACACATCCACTGTCCTCCATGCCTGGCCCCAGCAGGGCCCCTAGAGGGCTCACAGGAAGCCCCCTACTGCCCAGCACCTCCTTCCATGCTCAGGGTCCTTGGGGAGCCTCTGAGGGGGTGACTGAGAAGATAGAATATGGGAAAGTTGGTCCATCGGCTTCCAGATTAGTATGGACAGGACAACCCACCGGGGGAGAGTGAGGTCAGCTGCCCGCTGCTTCCCCCCCTTCCCGACCCTGGGCTGAGGAGGGGGCCTCGAACGCGCTCTGCCTCCCGGGAGGAGCTGGGAGTCTCCAGGGAGGCCGGCTGGTGGCCACTGCTGCTCCGATAACCTTCAGCCCTGACCTCGTTTCCCACTGAGGCTTGTGCAATTTCTTCCAATTTTCCACATAATTAGCTGAGCGGGAGACACATCCCCTGCTCTGAGGCAGGAAGGAGCTACTGCTCTGGGGACTAAGGGCCTGTAGCTGAGGGCAGGCGCCCTCCTGCCCCCCCAGCTCGGTGGGCACAGGAAATCTGACAGTGGGGGGATAAGGTGGGGAGGGGCGAGATACAGTGGGGGCTCAAAATTCTGCTCCCCCACCTGCAGGTCATGTGACACTGAATCAGATGTCAGTCCCTCAGGCCACTGAAAGATGTGGGTCACACAGGGTTTCACCGAGGATGAAATCACAGGGCACTCACACTGACCAGTACCCGCAGGCATCCACTAGGTCTTTGTCTCTGCCCCCACACCTCCAGAAAACGTTCACCCCCTTCCTCCTGCTTGCAGTCTGTCTCTGAGAGCCCAAGCACCCCTTAGCTTCCTGGAGAGGCAGGGGCGGGGCAGTCCTTAGGAGTCAGGCTCAGCACCCAGCTCTGTGCCTTCTGCTGTGTGACAGTCAGCAACACAGACCTGCCGGCCTCGGTGTTGCCACCTGTGCAGTAGGCGAGACAACAGCAGCTACCTCATGATGAGGAAGAAACGGTCCACAGGGTGCAGGCCACTCGGCTCCTTGGGAGGGCCAGAGTGGCCGCAGGAGCCCTTGCTGGAAGTCTGTGCTCAGCGGCACCCCTGGGCCCCTCCTGGTGGGCGCTGGCAGGCCCGCCCAGTGAAAGGGAAGCCCCGGGCTGCTCTGAGAGCTTGCTGTCAGCGATCCCCTATTTAGCTGAGCAGAAGCCGGAGGGGAGGTCAAGGCCTCCCTGATGGGCCCTGGCAAGCATTAACTCACCTTTAGGGCCTCAGCCTCCCTAACTGCGCAATGAGCAAAGTCATCCCTGTCCCACCTCTCAAATCACTCCTTCCCGACTGCAGAGAAGGCACATTGCCACAGCCTTGTCCCTGCAGAGCAGAAAGAGGTCGCGTCAGCCCCCGAGGTGTCCACAGCCTGGGGAGGAGGCCGCTCCACCTCCACCCCACCCTGGGAGCCTCGGAGTCCTTGGAACAGCCTTCCCCTGACAGCATGAGTGATTCCCTTCCTCCCTCCTGAGCCAGCGCCAAGGCCTGGAATCCATCATTTCTGTCGCCTGTCTCGGGCTCTGAGGAGTGCAGCCGCCGTCCTCAGCAGCACAGGGCAGAGGGTGCCCAGAGCTGGATAAGGCTGACCTCGGACACAGGCCCTCACCTCCCGACCCTGGAGTCCTCACTGGAGAAATGTGCCACTAGGTCACACAAGCCTCACGCATTCCCGTTCCCTGAGAGAGGCCACTCTCCCACCCCAGGCCTGATGAGAACACTCCTCCCTCGTGAATGACCAGAACCTGTCCTGAACACGAGTCCTTCCAGGGCCTGCCCCCAGCAGCATGGGGGACTGACACCCTGGGGCCCGATGGCAGCCCAGGGTCTGAGCTGAGTTCACTTGGCACCCAGGGCAGACAGAGACCCTCAGTGCAGGGTGTTCGTTAGCATCACACTGCGGCTCCCTGAGCTCTGGGGGCACAGGGCCTCAAGGATGGGGGCTGAGGACAAAGGAGGGGCGGGGGGAGTCTGAGTTACAAGAGACAAGCTGGGAGCACTCAGGAGAGGCCAGAAGGGGTCCCAGGATATCCAGCTCGGAGGGAGGGGGACAGTGTGTCTGAGCAGCCAGCTCCCACTCACGGCAGTCAGGACTGCCTCCCCCACCAGAGGGCGGCCCCAAGCTCCTCTGCTTTGTTTATGAAACAAGCATGCCAGGCAACTGAGACTGGTGACAAGCTTTTCCTGCTGCAAATAAGCTCATTTCAGCCCCTCCTCACACCTCCATCTATGCTCCCCACGCCTACCTGCAGGGCCTGTTCATCTAATTTCACTGTTTGCTTGCTCTGAAGAGCAAAACGGTAGTTATTCCCCTCCCGTCACTCCCAATGTGGCCGTCCAGGGCAGCAGCTCCCCCACCCCCGCTGGTGGCACCGGGAGAGCGGCGGATGCTTACTGCGCGTTGACAGCACGCCAGACGCCCTCCCGGCGTCCCGGGAGTGCCAGCCTGTTCACTCGTTACTGCACACACCCGCTGAGCTGTTCCTGTCCCACTTCTCAGAGGCAAAGGCCTTGGCACAGAGAGGCCCAGTCGCCAGGCTAGCATCACACAGCACCCCAGTCTGTTCTCAAAATGCCAGGACTTAACCCCCTTGGCCCTGCTGCTTATGTGCTCCAGACACACCCCACACTAGAGGTTCCCAGCAGAGGGAGAGACCCCTTTCACAGCCTTCCTCTGTGACTCTGCACATGCTGGAATGACAGCAGCTGGGGGGCCTGCAGGAGAGAGAGTGCTTGAGTCCCCGAGAAGCACCACGGGGCCGGGCGCCAGACACCAGGCACGGATGGGCGCCACAGTGCGCAGGCCTGGCGGCGGCACCCACAACCAGTCACTCCCCTCCCTCTTCTAGCCCCAGGCTGAGGGCCGTTCTCAGCCCTCAGAGAGAGGTTGGTGCCAAGGATGGAAAGTTGAGTGGTGGATGGGAGGTGCCCCTAGCACCACTAAATCAAAAATAAAATAAAAATAAAAAGATGGTGAGGATGGAAGGAATTGATGTGCAATAGAGACTGAGCCCCAGGAACTCAGGGAGAAGCATGTGAAAGAGGTCCGGCTGGGTGTGATGCCAAGGCCCATGGGATGGTGGGCTGGTTTATCCAGCTGCAGGCGGCCAGTCTGAGAAGGGGTCCCTGTGGGGTCTCCTTGTGCTCCAGAAAGGATCTGGGGGTGGGGGTATCAGGGAGGCAGACATCACACTCTGTCCAGGACACATGTCCGCCACAGAGACATTACTTCCCATCTGTCAGGGGCTCCCTCTGCCCCTGAGGTGAAACCCCAGGGTGAAATAGCCCTGGCAGGACACTTGAGGTCCTTGGGGAGGGGCCTCAGTCCCCCATCCAGCATGTCCCCAGCCACCATGCAGTAGGCTGCGCCCCATGGCCACTCACCCCTAACCTCCAGGTGAGACACCCCTTCCGTTTGGAATACCAATCCCACCTTCCCACCTAGTGGCACTGAGAGTGTGGAAATCTCACTCAGGTGTCACCTCCTCCTAGAAGCCCTCCTTGATGCCCAGGCTGGCTAGGGACCCACCCTGGGCTGAGCTCTATTCTGTACATCTTTGTCCTCCCTGCCCCATCCCTTTCTAGGAAGGAGGTAGAGAGAAATAAAGTACAATAGCCTGCGGTGGGTATGCGTGCTCTGGGTCTCCAAGGGTCTGGCTGACACCTCCGGAGTCTGAGGGTCTAAAAACAGCCCTACACAGCATCAGACAGAGAGTGCCATCACTGCTGCAGGGGGAGGAAGGAGACCCTCTCAGAGGCACAGAAAGGGTAGCTGACCAGCATGGAGCTGCACAGACCTGGGGTGAGGGTGTTGCTCAGGTTGCAGCTGGACCTCCCTCTGAGGGATTGTTCTCACTATGGAGAACGTCAGTATCAGAGCCTGGGATGGGCAGACCCACGGAGAAGGGAGAACTGCGGGAGGAGAGACATTAGCAGGAGGGGTCTGGTCCAGTGTGGAGGGCTCTGCTGGCAGGAGCCCTGGAGCAGCTCAGAGGCAGTAGGAGCCCCTGATCTGGCTTCCTAGAGGTGGCAACCCTCCACAGGGCATTAGTCTAGTTGGAGCTGAAGGGACAGGGAGGAGGGTGCAGAGAAGGCAGCTGGAGGAGGTGGGGCAGGCCATGCCCCTCCCAGTACAGACTCCTGAAAGGGCCATGGATGGTGGTCCCAGGCTGGGGTGACCCATCGGAGGGACCCCATGGCAGTCCACCTGCCCTCCCAGCAGCACTGAGGGGCTAGCTCCACCCCTCCCCCTCTGGCAAGCCATCCCAGCTACCTAACCTTGACACCACTTTGGTCTCTGAGGTCACACCATGGCTTTATTTTCATTGACCTTGATGCTGTTAAGGTCAAATATTTCAGCTCAGTGGATACATCTAGCAAGAGTGTGTTTCCACGGCAACAGGGCCGACTCACGGCACCCTCCTGCCCCCCACCTATGCCCCTTAGCACTCTCTCCTCCAGGAAGCCACTCTGCTCCTGCCTGCAGGCCCACCATCATAGCGTGTCCCACTATGAGCTGTGATTGCTCTGTGCGTGCCCATCAGCCCGAGTGCGCCGCAAAGGCCAGGATCCTGGGGACCCCACCACCAGCCCTGTGTCCTGTAATACGAGCACGGGACTACTGTCCATGAGGACAAAGAACCCATGTGCAGCCTCAGTGACCAGCATCAGCATCCAGAGGGGCTCCTGTGTTTTCCTGGGGACATCTGTTGACCCACCCAGCCCGGCTGCAGAGAGAAAGGGAGGCACATGGACAAGATGTGAGGCCTGGCTCTGCATTTGGGGGGATTCAGCCAAGACAGCCCGTGACACCCCATTCCACAGAGGCTGTGTCCTAAAGGGTCACATCCTCTCCCAGGAGCTCAGGTCACCTAGGGAAAGGCCTGGCACCTGAGAGCTGGGTGCTCAGCCAGTGTGTTATGCTATGAGCCATCATGGGCCACCCTCATCTCCCCTTTCTCCTGCAGAACCTGAGGGCCAAGGCCACCCCCATGACCCGGGTGTTATCCTTCTGCCCCGGAACGCCCCATCTCTGCTGATGTTCCTGCAGCTCAGGCACAGAGTTGGCGCTTTCCTGCCAACAGCATCCCTCCTGTGGCCCCAGCGTCAGCCAGCACTCACTGGGCACTTGCCATGTGCCTGGAGCACCTGGAGCCCTTTAGGTGCCACCACACACTAGGCATGTGACTCGGGAAATAATTTGGCCTCTCGGGGCCTCAGTGTTCCCTTCTGTACAAGGGACTGTTGCCAGAACTCAGTAAGTGAAATCATGTAGAGTTCAGAACTGTGCCTGACTTCTAGTTGGGGCTCAGTGAAAGTCGGCAATGGGTGTGTTTCTCCCTGCCCAGCAGACAAAGAGGGTCCTCACATGTCCAGGGTGGCCCAGCTGGTTCTGACCACCAGGGAGCACCTCCAGCAGGTTCCACGGGGGCCACACGGGAGAGATAAGAGCAAGCTCAGGGTGAGGGACTGGCTGGGCCCAGTCTGCCAGAACCCTGGCAGCCCGCTGCAGAGGGCTCAGCATTTTTTGGTCCCCTTATGCTGAAGCCATCCACCTTCCCCTGTGTCTACCACAGGGCCCAGCAAATAGCCTTGAAGGGATTGTCAAAACAGCGAACCCCTACCCAGGTGTATTCTGAGCACTTCCTGCTTCATTCATTCATCGAGTTTTCCCAATAACTCTGAGGTCTGAGCTATTATTGTTCCCTTTATAGAGATGGGGAAACAGAGGTCCGGGATTTGACCAGGTGCCCAGAGCAGTAACATGGGCACAGAAGCACCTACGATTTATCGGGATTTATGATTTATGATGTCTTTGAGATGCTAAACACTTCAATGCATTCATCACACAGGATCTCCCCCAAACCTTAGGATGCAGGGACTTTTATCACCCCCACTCTACATGTGGGCAAACTGTGGCACAGGAGTGAGGTGCCCAAGGTCACACAGGTAGCAAGAGGCAGAGCCTGTTTCAAGCCCGGAGCCCAGGCCCTGCGCCCCTCTGCTGACTCCCCCGAGCCAATGCTCAGGACGCCCTGCTCTTCGAGAATACCTTCTTTCTGAAAGCTGATGATGACAAATTATTTTTTTAATGGTTTTAATTTATCCCCCTTTCTGCGGAGAGTGTCAGAGGCAATCTGCTTCTCTCTGTGTCTGCGAACCTCCCCATCTCTTGTTAGTGGCTCAGCTTTGAACATATTTCCTTTTATCATGTGGTGACACACGGTGGCAGAGGGCGATTCCGGGAGAGATTGTTGGGGAGGGGCCGGGCGCGAGCTTGCATCGCTCCTGACAGCTAATTAGCTGTGAGTCTCTGTGCCGGGGGCCTCTCACACGGCAGGCATCATCCTCCTGGCCCCGCGGCTGCACGCCGAGCCTCCGCCTCCACCCTGGGGTCGGAGACTTCCAGGGGAATGGTTTCCATTTTGGTGGCGCTCTTAACTCTGGGGCCTGCCCATGGCAGGGGTAGGAGGGCAATGCCAAGAATGGCTGATCTTTGGGGACCAGATTTGCCAACAATTATCAGGGATCAGGACTAGGACCCAGACCAGAGCAGGTGTCTGCGGTGCGGGTGACCATGGGCAAGCCCACCCCGCCCCGAGGCTCTGTTCCCTCGTCTGTGTACTGGGTACAAAGGTGCCACCTGTTTGGCTCCCTCAGCGTATCGTGGTGCCCAGGAGGAGAAGGAGAGGCAGGCTGAGCTGAAAGAATGGTGCCTGGGTTCCTCCACTCATCAAGTAGACATGTACTGAGCATCTATAGGGTGCCTGGCCCCGCTCTAGGCACAGGGGGTGGGGGTGGGAAGGAGACAGCCAGGAATCGTAACTGGCACGCCACGTAGATGTCATTTGGAGGAGGGGGTCTGGGGAGGGCCCCGGCTAGCCTGCCTGCTCCTGACAGCTCATTAGAGGTGATTAGAGGCATGGGGGAAGACTGCAGCGCATGCGGATGGAGGGGAATACAGGGAGGGAGAAGGTTGCATTTTAAATAGCATGGTCAGGAAAGGCCTCTGACGGTATCATCATTGATTATTATTACCATCATGTTTATTTTCAAGGATGAATAACAAAGATCATCAAACTTTTTTTTTTTTGCCTGTGAGAAAAGCATAGTGTCTTACTTTATTTTTTAGGGCAGGGGTTCTCGCACTTGAGCAGCATCAGGGTCCCTGGAGAGCTTGTTAAACAGATAGCCTGGCCGTGCCCAGAGTTGCTTATCCGGAATTTGCATTTCTGACCAGATCTCGGCGACCCTCCGCTGTCGGCCTGGGGACACAGTTTTGGATCCCTGGTCTGGTCTGGAAAAGGACATGGTTCGTGCATTCACAGTTGGGTTTCTCCTGCCCATGGGAGTAGGTCGGTGATTCTGATCCCTGCGACAAACGCTGGGGAGGCACCTCAGATTGGATCAGGCTGCATGAAATCACCACTTCCACTTTCTGCGGTTCAGTTTTTAATAGGCGCTGGGTCCAAACAGCCGTCCTGGCCTCCCAGAGTCACTTCCCTCCACTTCCCTGCTACCCTGTGGAACCCTGCTTCTTTGCCTGGAGCACCCCCCAAGACGCCTCAGCAGGGATCAAGGCCTGGCCTGCACCCAGGACCCCTGCGGCCTCTGGGAACCTCCCCTCTGCCTGGCAGGCCCCGGGGCCTCCCCAAAGTGGCTCTGGCCCCAGAGAGAGATGAAGGGGGAGCAGCAGGCCCACGACATGCTGAAGGATTGCCATGGCAACAGTGCAGGGCCAGGCCAGCTGGCAGGAGCCGAGTCTGGCAGAGACACAGGCCTGGCCTCCCACTAGGGCAGGGCTGGCTTGGGGAGCAGAGGCTACGTGGGGCGGGTAGGGGCCCCACAACTCCCCACGTGACGGGACTAAGTCCTTTCTGAGGACAACACGGTAACCCAACCAGGGCTGGGGATGGGGTGCGTTCTCACCAGAATTCTCTGATGTCATCAGAGTCACAGGGTGCCCTGCCTCACCTCACCTGGACCCCAGTGGGGAAGGGCCCTGGCTGGGCGCTCCAGGAGGCCATGCTCCTGCTGCTGTGGCAGGTAGTAGGTGCTCGGTGAAAATGTGTCCAACAGAACGATGAGCAAACGGGCACGTCCATGACCGCCTGTGTCTGAGGCTCGGGGGAGGCTGCTGGGCGCAGGGACGAGAAAAAAGACCCCTGAGATTAAACCCTGTGGCCTCCCCGCTCCCCTGGCCTGCACATGCAGGAGGTGGCACCCACGGCCTTCTGGGCCTTTCTTACTCTCACTTGTACCTAGGAAGAACTCAGGGCCTGCTTCCGGGACAGGATGCCTGGAAAATGTGCATTCCCAGGGAGCTCCCAGGTCCCCCTGCCCCTGCTCCATTCCGTGACAGGAGAAGGCCAGGCAGCCCCTCCGGGGGTCTGCAGTGTGCAGGGAGGTGAGGGGGGTCTTGGCCCAGCTCTGTCCCTTCACGAAGTAGGAGAGGAGGCCCCTGCTCGCGCCAGGCCTCCCCCAGGCACTGGACAGGGTTATTCCATGCCTACTACAGATGCAGGCACCAAAGTCCTGAAGGCGCCCAAGGCCACCGGGCAAAGCAAGGAGCCGCATTGGGCCCTGTGCGCCCCACTGGACTCCACGCTCGTGGCCTCTGCAGCTGTAAGAGAACCCCTTCTGTTGCCCACTGCCACACCCGGACTCTCCGAGCCGAGAGGCCGGGAGGAGACGCTCGACTTCAGTGTCTCTTCCCCTTTCCAGTGAAGGCGTCTGTGAGACGCTTGACCAATGTGACTCACTTCTCTTATCTCCTGAGACTTTACTATAAATCCTTTTACACACCTGTGGGAGCTACCCCAGGATGGAACGGCCCTGGCAGGACGTCTGACACCCTTGGAGAGGGACCCCACACCCCGGTCCAGCACCCCTCACCAGCCCTCCCCCAGCAGGCTGTCCCACAAGATCGCCCACTCCTAACCTCCTGGCGAGATGCCCCTTCCACTTGGAACACCCACCCCCTTTCCCCTTGAGCTGGGGTAGAACCTTTACCATTCAAGGCAAGCACGTCCTGAGGCCGAGGATAGGAGGGCAAGACCTCGGGGCTGACCACACGGTGGGGACTGAGACAGACAGGCGATCTGAGCCGGTGGGTCTGGGCAGGTGCAGGGAAGAGGGGTAACAGGATCCAGAATCCTGGATCGAGGCCCACTGAGTGAGCAGAGGCTCCAATGGAGGCTAGACTGGGTGTTGGAGTCAGGCCAGGTAGGAGGAGGGCTTTGTGAAGGCTGCAAAGCAGCACCCCAAAGCGAGTACCCCCATCGCCCCCACCCCCATTTCCCCATCTGTAAAACTGCAACAGTAATGGTGCCAAACCTAGGGTGCTGTAAGGGTGAATGAGTTCATACGTGCAAAGCACACAGATCGCACCTGATTACAGACCACACACCATAAATGGGATGTTGGACTGAGGTTCCCCTCTGTGACCTCTGAGTCCCCCTGCCAAGGAGAGAGCCTGCAGCTCACACCTCCTGGCATCCCTTCCTCCTACATGCTTTTATCCCAATAAACTGCTTTCAGCCTCCCAGTACTACAAGTCAGGTAATTAGTATAACTCTCCCCATTTTACAGATGGGGAAACCAAGGCACAGAGAGGGCCAGAAACATACCCAAGGTCACACAGCTCTACATGGGAGAGTCAGGATTCAGAAGTAGGCACTGACATCACCCCATTTCACAGATGGAGAAACTGAGGCTGGGGGGCACCCTTAGTAGTTCTGGGCCAGCTGGCCAGGGTGCTGCTGAGCTGGGCTGGCAGCCGGGCCCGTGGGTCTCAGAGCACAGGCTCTGACCACAGGGCTCACAGGCCTCCCAGGCAGGCTCCAGGCAGAGGGTTTGGGGGAGAAGCCTCTATAAGGGCCAAGAAGGCAGGCTGAGAGGGAGGTGCCGACAGCAGGCTGGGCTCTGCCACTCATTTCTATCCCTGCTTCTCACACCTGCCGCCGCGGGGGAGCTAGAAGCTGGCAGCACCAACTGTTGCTGCCGCCTCCCCTCTCCCTGCCCATCTGCTCCCGCATGGGATCAGGGTGGGTGGCAGGTCCTTGCCTAGACCCCAGCTGCTGCCACAGGGGAGTCTCTCTCCCTCCTGCCCCATCTCCTAGGCCTGAGGGTTCTCGGGGGCACGGCATGGGGAACACCGTGTGCCCCATCACCCCTCCCCAGCCTGAACCTCACTGCCCCGTGTGAATGAGCACGGTACACACCGTCCATGTGGCCGTGGGCTCTGACCCAAGCCTGCCCACAGCCAGGATCCCCTTCCTGTGTCCTCCCCTCAGTGGGTTTGCTACCCCGCGAGCAGAGCCTGGGGTCCACAGCCCTTGCACTGCAAGCGTCCCCTGCTGTCCCAGAAACACACTTGTCCTTGCTGCCTAGTGTATGACCTGATTTAGAGCAAGCAAGGTGAAGAGCCACACGTGGATGGGTGGCCTCTGAGACTTCCCTGTTCATGGCAAAGGCCCCTGGAGGCTGTGAGCCCAGAGCCGTCTGTCTCGGTTTGTGACACCAGACCTCCTGGGTACTCAAGGGACCCCTCCCCATGGTCGAGCCTGGTGTGAGGGGCACTGAGGGAGAGGGGAAGGGACAACCTCTAAGGGTCAACTTGAGTCCCAGCCCAGGCAGCCAAGAGAACAAGGCCTGTGGGGCAGCTGGGTGGAGGGGACTTAGGGAGGGTAGGGTGACAGGCAGGGCCCCACAGGGAGAAGAGCTGGGTCCTGAGGGTGGAGAGGTCTCACTTGGCACCCTAAGACTTCTCTCTACTTCCCCACTTCTGATGCTACCCCTTGAGAGGGCTTCCTACCAGCTCCACTATTTGCTGTGTGACCCCAGGTTCGTTACTTGGCCTCTCTGAGCACCAAGTACAACAGCATCCCCATCTGGGCTGATCAGGAGGATGGGATGAGGTCCAGCTCTAGCTCCATCCCATACCTTCCTGTGCTCACATGTGCTCCAGCCACCCAGAACCTCCTGCACTGCCCCCAAGCCCACAGCACCCGGCCTGGTCCCATCTCCTGGCCTTTGTGCACACAGGTCCCTCCACTGGGAACACCCTTGCCTGCCCTCCTTCGACACTTGGCCAACTCACAGTCTTCCTCCAGGTGGAAGGGACCTGCTCTGGGAAGGAGACTGAATTGGGTATTCCAGGCTGAGACACAGGAAAGAGAACCAACTGCAGGCCCAGGTGCTGACTCGGTCAGATCTTGCAGGAAGACAGTGACATCTAGTGGGTGGTGGGCACATAGCCCATCACCCCAGGAGGTCCCCCCAGTGCACCCTGGAATCCCTAAACCAGCAGAGGCTCACCCTCCAGGGAAGGACCCAGGACCCAAGGGTGCCAAGTGTAGCACGTCGCCGTCGGCGACACAGGGCGTAGCTCCCTCTCCCGTGGGCAGCCGTGTTCCCGCATGGCATATGCCTGCCATATGCTCTCCCTGTCACAGCATCCTCAGCAGGCCTGCAAGCAGCCTGCTGGTGGGGCAGGGTGCCTGGGGGTGGGGCACACCCCGACTGCTGCACTGGGCAAGCTGCTCAGAGCTGCTCTGAGAGTGCCAGAATCTCTACGAGAAAGAGCCTACGATCCCACATCCCAGACAACCAAACTGAGGCCACACAGCTTGCGAGGGCAGACCAGTCCTGTCAGCCAGAGCCTCTGGATGTGCATCTATAACCTCAGCACGGCCAGTAGACAACACCTGCAAAGTTCTTTGATGGCTGGAGGCTCGAAGTGTTCAGAGCTCACACAAGTCCCCCCGCCAGGATGCCCTCCATTTCCTCCTGCCCCGCCGCAGTGTCAGGGTTCCCTGCAGACCACGGCCTTGCTGCTCTCCTCCTGTTTCCACAACCCCAGCAGTGGGTCTACAGGGCCCTCTGAGCCTGAGGCCTGAAACTGACTCATGCTTCCCAAACTGGGTTCCCCAGAGCTCCGACGTTCTGCCAGCGTGCTTGGGTTCTGCCCAGGGAGCTGATGGGAAAACTGAGGGAGGCAGGGCTTTTCTCTTTAAACCACAAAGTGTCTAAAGCTGATTTCTATCGCAGGCACAAGAACACAAGGCCTAAGCGATGCGGAAGGGGAGGAAAATTCTGGAACTTTGCACTGTGCCGGAGGGAATACTAAGTGTCCAACGATAGGTCCAGCCTCCTGATGCAGCCAGATTCCCTGCAGGGGCCAGGCTGAGGCTACTCCATGGAGTGGTTTCCTAGGCAACAGATGTTTATTGAGCATCTGCCAAGTACCAGGCATAGTCTCTGAACCCCATGGTGCAGGGGTTAACTCCAGGCTCAGGAATCAGAATCCTGGGACTAAATCCTGCCTCTGCCATTTGTTCATTTGTATAGTTCCGGGACTCCATCTCAGTGACTCAGTTTCCTCATCTCTAAAATGACCCCAATCAGGTCCTAGTTATAGATGACAGTGAGAATTAAGTGAGTTAATAGACCCTATTACTTCTCCAGGGCATATAACAAAGTACCACAACCCAGGGTCTTCACACAACAGAAGGATGTTCTCTCACAGCTGCAGAGGCCATGAGCGTGGAGTCCAGATGGCAGGGCTGTGCCCCCTCCCAGTGCATCAAGCATCAAGGGGAGGACCCTCAAGCCTCCTCCTGCTTCTGGTGGTGGCCAGCAGTCTCTGGCTTGGCTTATGGAAGCATAATTCCTATTTCTGCCTCGCAGGGCCTTCTCCCTGTGCCCAAATTCCTCTCTTCTTATAAGGACACTTGTCATTGGATTCAAGGCCACCCAAATCCAGTATGACCTCATTTTAACTAATGACATCTGCAAAGACCCTCTTTCCTAATAAGGTCATGTTTCGAGGTTCCAGATGGGCATGCATTTAGGGGAACACTATCCAGCCCCCCATGTACACCTTCAGGGCTGAGGCCACTGCTTTTAATGATTTTCACCAAATACCTGAGATGGGTGACTTAGGCCCGCTCTTGTGGATGAGTGCACCAAGGTTCAGAAGAATGAACCATCTGCCTGGAATCAGCCTTGCCACGTAGGGCTCAGGTCTGATGCAATTCCGTCTTTACCACCTGGGTACTTTCTGGGCCTGAGCTCCCTAGGCCGTCTGTGGGGACAGTGCAGGTGTTTTCTCCCGTGGGCCCCACCTAGTGCCCCAGAGGGAAGCCCACCCATGGAAGCTCCCAGCCCAGCCACATACCACACCAGCCTGTCTGGCCTTTTGGGTTCCTTTTTGCACAATGGAAGACGACCCCCAAACTCAGAGCAGGTGAGCACAGGCAGAAGGGTGTGGCTCAGCAGGAGGACACAGTCCAGGGGAGCCCAGCATCGCCATTACCCTCACTTGTTGCAATGAACCTGTCGGTCTCGTGCTGGTTTAGGACAAACTCTGGATCAACATTCTCTCTCTGTTGCAGAAAGCTGCACCTGAGTGCTATGTTCCCATCCAGCAAACAGGCACTGAGCCCCTCTGCGCCTGGTGTGTGACCTCGCCCACATCACAAATGAGGTGAGGCCCCCAGCTAGGACAGTTTTGTCCCATGCCTGGCCGGCTGGCCAAGGGGGAGCTAGTGTGTAGCACAGGGCATCTCAGAGTCTGGGCACACAAAGTGTGGTAGGACTAGCTACTCAGAGGATCAGCAGTGTGACAGCAAGGCCCAAATGCAGACACATGTCAGGGAATCAACAGCCTCTGATGGGGAGGGGACAGCGTTGGGCTGAGGAGAGAGCCAGGTGCCAGGCCACTGGGCAGTCCCTCCATTACTCCAGTCTCTGGACCTAGAACTATGCAGGGAAGAGGAAAGGCCATCTGGGTTTAGAAAGAGTCTTGCCTGCACCCGGGGAAGCTGGGGCCCTGCCTGAAAGCAGGCAGGTTCAGATAGCCTGGCAAGGCCCAGGGGGCATCGTGACAGGCAGGCCCCAAGCCTCCTATGGGGTTTCCCCAATCCTCTACTCCCACCTCGTCTGGCTGCTGAGTCAGGCAGACCTGGGACTGAAGACCCTGGGTGCAGTCCACTGCTGAACCCAGTGAAACAGGGAGAAAGGCAGTGTCTGCCTCCACTTGAGCCAGCTGACAAGGGCCGGTTCCGAGAGGCACCAGAGGGAAGCTGATCTCCCTTTCTGCAGCGGGGCCAGCGAGGCTGGCTTAAGGTCCAGGTTGCATGGCTCAGTCACCCATCCAATGTGCTTCCTGAGTACCTACTCTGTGCTGCCACTTGCTCAGGACTGGGATATCGTGGCAAACAAGACCCCAGCCCTTCCGCTTACGGATAGGTTGCATGCCTCTGAAGTGTCCATAACAGGATCAGACAGGGTGAGGTCGTTGTGGGGGGCTGGAGGAGGCTCTGTGGTGAAAGCGCACTGCAGCCTGGTGTCGCCGTGACCTGGCAAGTCCCCTCCATGGTGTGCACCAAGAGAAATGCAAACCTGCGTCCATGCAAAGCCAGCACATGCGCCTTCAGAACAGCACTGCTCATGACAGCCCCATGCGCATGCAACCCAAATGTCACCGATGGCGAACAGATAAGCCACATGTAGCATGTGCCTCCATGAAATATGACTCAGCTGTGGAAGCAGTGAAGCCCTGATACATGCCACAGCATGCATGGACCTTGGAAATACTCTAGTGAAAGAAGTGAGGTATGGAAGGACACATGTTATGTTATGTGATTCCGTTTACATGGAGTGTCCAGAACAGGCAAATCCAGAGAGACAGAGTGGACCACTGGTTGCCAGAGGCCGGGCCAGAGAGGAGTGTGGAGTGACTTTCTTTTTGGGGTGATGAAATGTTCTAGAACTAAATAGTGGTGATGGCTGCACAACTCTGTACTTTTCTCAAATCCACTGAACTCTCCACGTCGGTGGGTTGTTAGAAAATTGTAATAAAAAACTGCACTTAAAATAGCACTTGCAAAGTACCATCTTTCCTACACTGGGGTGTTTTTAAAATTATAAAAATTAAGAGGAATGAACACATACTGTTTTATGACTAAAGAAATAGAGATGCTTGCAGGCACCCCACCTCCATGGCAAGGGTCTTACATTGGAGGGTCCTGGGGCAGAGGCCCTGCCTGGGGTCCCCAGGAGGCAGCGTGGGCCCACGGAGTCCAAGAAGTGGCCACCCTGTCCCCATCAACCCAGCTCGCCAGAGGCCCTGGAGGTAGCCAGCTGATGCAGGAGTGACCGAGAGCAGACACCCCGAGGCTGCCCTGTTTGTAAACTGTAGGTGGGTCCTGCGGGGTTGCTGGGCAAGGGCTCCCGGAAGCTTCTGCCAGGGCCATGTGGGGTGTAGGTGGCCACCATTCCACTCTGGACAGAGACCTGCATAAAAGGGTCCAAGCCCCTTCTGAAAAAAAGGCCACCCGTCTTTTCTCGGTGCAGTGGGCAAGGAAGCGGACATCTCTTGAGGGCACAGCCAACAGCTTGGCCTGGCCCCACGGTGGGCGACAAAACTGGAAGAGGTGGGCAAGAAGGAGCCGGAGGCCGTGGCCACTACAATGACAGACATCACATGTGGGAGGAGGCAGAGCGTGCCTGGTTGGCACTGTCCCACAATCTGTACATCCCCCCGGAAACTCTACAATGGCCAGAGAGCAGGAAAGGGGACTGTCCCTACTGCACAGATGAGAACACTGAGGCATGGAGGGGCACCCCGTCACACCACTCTTGGGCCTGCGTCATTGGCAGCTGGTATACCTGTGACATCGGCCATCTTCACAGAGGGTGCCAGGTGTAGGGCCACGAGGGCCATCTGCCTGCCTTCCCGCCACATGCCGCTTGGGCCCAGAGCCCTGAGAATCAGGCCCCAAGCAAAGCCAGGCCCACAGGCCAGCAGGCTAACACCCTCCCCACAACTGCCATCCATTTGTGGCCACAGGACACTTCTGACACCAACTGTGTAGCTCCTGCACACAATCAAATCTCCCTCTCCAGGCACCGCCATGGCTAGGTACCCTACAGTTTAACTTAGTTCCGACGTCATTGCCGGAGCTGGCACAGAGCCCCCGGCCAAGGGCTCAGCCCCAGCACACTGCCCCCACTCAGACACCAGTCTCCGGTCTCCGTACTCCTGGATGACTGGCTCTAAGTCAGGGGTTTCCGAGACCCCCTCCTGGGTTTGATTGTGTGCTAGAAGGGCTCAGAGACTCAGGGAAACAGAACGTACTGGTACTGCTTTATTGTAAAGGATACAGCACAAGGACAGCCACTTAGAAGGCCCACAGCTGTCCCGTTGAGTAGACAGCTGGGCACTGGGACCCTGGATCAGCCCCAGCCCAAAGCCCACCCAGACGCCCTCCTATCCCACGTGACAGTAAAGTCCAGAGCACTGCTCTGAAGAGCTGTCATGTCTGCGGAGTAGCTTCCACTGTGCGAGGTCCCCCAAGCTGGGCTGGTGGAACCCTTAGAGTCCCTGCCCTGGAGCTGGGAGGCCTGCTTCACACCCAGCTCTGCCTCTCAGTTTCCCGGACTCTGAACCGAGATAACGCTGTCCTCCCAGGGGCCGTTACTTACATGAGGTCCATACAACGCCGGATCTCAGGCTGGGCACAGCAACGGCTCCATTGGCAAGGGCTGCAGAGGTCTTCCTGTGACCGCTCCTCACTGTTCCTTCTGTGAGGCCAGGGAGGGCCTGCAGCCAGGACTCCCCGCTATGGCACCTAGGGAGGGGGCCCAGTGGGAGTGGGCTCTGGCCCGGCATCCTCCCTCTGGAGCTGCTGCACTTCTCTTCATTGGGGATATCGGGCTACTGGGAAAGACCAATCTGAGCAAATGCTGCTGCTGCTTAGACACCTTTCATGCATGGGAAAGGCAGGGTTCCTCAGTTGTGCCTCAGCCTGGCTGAGCAAGAGATGGACTTTGCTGAGTCGGTATGTGAAGATTCTAATGCAGAAAGACTTCAGGCACGGCTGGATCCAGAGACTCAAGCACCCCTGGCAGCTGCCTCCTGTCTGTGTCTGTCTCTCACCCCCACCTCCCTCAAGTTCTTCAGTGTTCAGGGACTCTCACTATGTAATTCCCTCTGGAAGGGGTGCTGAGTGCCCAGTGCATACCCAGACTAGTCCGATCAAAGGACCCCCAGCACTGAGCCTCCCAGCCCTGGTCCAAAGACTTTCTGAGCAGGTCTCGCTGAGGGGAGATGGCGCCTGCCAGAGTCGCCTTTCCCTGCTCGGTTCCAGCCAAGATAAGGTTCCCAAAAGACTAATGTGCTGTGTAAATATTAGATACTTCTGTCTCCTTCGAGACCAATTACACAGATCATGGCGACTCCCCCAGGACCATGCCTTCTACTTACTGTATCATCATTAACAGCCTATTAGGTAACAGCTGCTGGGAGGAGAGGGGGAGAGAGAGAAAAGAGGTGAGAGAGAAAAAGGAGAAGTGCAGATGGACAAAGGTAAAGGGAGACAGCCCTGGGCTGATAGCTCAGTTGGTTAGAGTGTCGTCCCGATATGCCAAGAGGTGGCAGGTTGCAGTTTGATCCCTGATCAGGGCACATACAAAAATCAACCAATGGATGCATAAATAAGTGGAACAACAAATCCACGTTTCTGTCTCTCTCTCTCCCTACCCCCATTCCCCTCCTCTCTAAAATCAATCAATAAAAACTTGTTAAAAGGGAGACAACAGAGAAGAGACAGATAGTGAGGGTGTCAGAGACGGACAGGGAGGGAGGCAGTCAAGAGCCTGGGGAGAGACGGGCAGACAGAATAGAGGCAGAGACAAACATCTGAGAAAGAGACCAGGAGGGAGCACAGAGAAGCAGGAAGGGGCCGGGAAGAGGAGGGAAGCCAGGGAGAAGGCAGCTGCGAGGGGCCTCAGGCCCACTGGCCCTCAGGGTCCCCTGTGGATGCCCAGCCTGTCTCTGTCTGTCTGCCCCTGCAGCTGGGCCCACCCCATGGTGCCCTCAGTCTCTAGCAGGCAGGCAGGGCTGGAGGACACCAGGCAGACCCCTAAAAAGTTCCTCTAAGATCAGGACTGCCTTTAACCTACCCGAAAACAGGGATATAAGAATCACCACTGGGCAGAGACCCAGATCTTTCTGCGGAAAGGCCTTCAGGTGCATGTCTAGCCACTAGGGCAACAATGATGGCCCTGTGCAGAGATGAGCAGAGGGACACAGTGGTTGAGTGACTAGCCTCCCTGAGGCCACCCAGCTGGGGACCCCCACAGTGGCGGTCAAGGCCAGTGACCCAAGGTCAGAGCCATGGTTCCTGAGCCCTGATGTGCTGCCTCTGAGAGCAGCCAAGTCCTCTGCTGGAGGCTTAGGGACAAGACGCAGCCACTCCCCCCACCCACCCCTTTCATAAGGGCTTGAGCCAGGTTCCCCAGATAAGGAGGCACGGAGAAGCCTCTGTGTGGTCACCCAGACCAAGACTCCCTGAGGGGTGCACAGCATGCCCTGCTGGAGGCCTTTCCCGGACCTGGGCAGTCCTCAGGGCCACCTCCGCTCATCCTCGGGGACACAGCTGCCCCTGAGTTCTGAGGTCCTGTCTGCTCTGAGCCTTGGCCTTTCAACACTGCTGTTGACTTACACCCATTGTCCACCTATCCATTCATGCATCCAAACTGCAAATACCGACTGAGCCCTCCAGCACATTTCTAGGCACCGAGGACAGCGAGAACAAGCAGACACAGACTCCGCCAGCGTGGAGCAGAGGGCACCTGTGGTCGGAGATGAGTGCCAAAGAACACATGGTCAAGGAAGGCCTGGTGACAGTGAGGACGGAGCAAGAGCAGCAGCTCTGAGAAGACGGGGCACGGCATTCCAGGCAGAGGAAACAGACGGTGTAAGAGCCAAGTGGGAACCAACTTAGCCCTGTCTGAGATGTGGAAGGAAGCCAGGGGTGCTGGGGGCATGCGGGGAGGTGGGGGCCTCCAAGATGAAGTCAGACAGCCCTTGAGCCCTCAGGCAAGGATTTGGAATTTCCTCCCAAGAGCACTGGGGAAGCCAGCTCAGGAACCTATGCAGAGGGTGACCCAATCTGGCGCCTCTACAAAGCTGCCCTGGGCTAATCGTGGGGGGTGCACTGGCCATAAATCCTCAAGGGAGGGGGCTGACCCCATAGCCCTCCCCCCCTTCAGCCCCCACCCATTCAGTGCTCATAGGAAGTGGCAGAGGTCTTCCACCCAGGTCTGCTTCCCAGAGAGCGCCCTCCCTTTCATCACTTCCAGGTGTGGTGCCCTGGGCTGCCCTGGCCCCTGTCCAGGCCTGGGGAGAACCGGGGCCTTTGAGGGTGGGGGTGGAAGCCTGGCGCCCTGCAGCCCCTGCCGGATTTCAGGCTCCTGGCTCTGTAAAGCATTTGATTTCTCCTCCTCCAGGCCTGGGAATAATTAGGCGACAGGGAACATAAATCACAGCCTGGCCCTATACATCTGCTAATCACATCTCCTGAGGATGAGCGAGGCAGGGTGGAGTGGGGTGCTGGGTCCCTGCAGCTGGGAACAGCCTGCAGGGGTTCAGAGCACCCCAGAGCACTCCAGTGGGGGTGTGGGGTGCTGGTGGAGAGTGTGGGGCTCCAGATGCACACACACTTGCACAACACACACAGACACCCACTGCTCACAATGCATCCAGGATACAGGTTCCCCACAGCTCATACACAGACACCCCCACACTTCCATATACAAAGATACAGAGACACCCCCAGACGTACACCCTACAGACACGCTCAGATACATTCACACAGAGACGCCCCCTATACACACGTGCGCACATGCACACAATACCCCTCTAGTGAGGAATGGGAAACTGCAGGTTTGGGGTTTGAGCGACACCTAGGGTCCATCTCTTGGAACAACCAGACGGGACAAGGCTGATCCCCAAGCTGCACCCCCACCCCCACCTCCAGCCAGGGAGGAGACCGCTTTCTACTAAAGGCCCCTAATCTGCATCAGTCCTGGTACACACACGTATGAAAAGCACTACATTAACTGGCAGTGGGAGGGAGTGCTGAGGACTATTTTAAGAATTAAATATTTTAAAAATGTAACTGCTTTAAAATCAAGATTAAGTCGCGAAACATTATTTCAATAAATCCAACCGAACAGAGCCAGAAGCAGGAGAGGGTTTTTTGTGCTGTTGTTTTGTTTTGCTTTGTTTCTGATCAGTTAGGCAGTTAGGAAGCTCCTTCTCCAAGATGACAACAGCAACGAGGAGGCGGCTGCAGATGCGCCGCTTCCTCCGAAAACAGTTACTTAAAACGGAGGGGTCTCCGCTACGGAATGGGTACCGGTGGAAGTATCATGAGAGTGTGGATGTGCCCAGCACAAGATGGTGCTGGAGAACGTCTCACAACTACCTTGCGTGTCCATCTTTCCAGAGGACACCGTGGCCCCAAAAGGTCGCCGAAGTCCTCAGAGCTCCGCCCCGGGGCAGGTGGGATGGCCGAACCAGGACTGAGCTCTCCAAAGTCTCCGTGCTGAACTATCCCAGAAACTGTCCGCCACCCTCATCTTGTGTCTCCTCCTATTCCAGGCAGTGCTAAGGGGTCTGCGAGGTGCAGACCGTCACCAGGTGTACCTACTTCTCTCAGGACTCCCCACCCAGGGGCTTACCCCTTCGTTTACACTGCAGCCTCTACACACCTGACCCTCTAGCTTTTCTCTTTCCAGGCTGGACACCCCACACCCCCTTCCTATAAGCTCCTTGCAGCAGAAGCCTGGCCAACGGGGGACCCTGCAGCAACAGGACCCAGCCCAGGGGGCAGCTCCATCACCTCCTGCATCTCAAGGGCACAGCAATGGGTAGGCACCGGCCAGCCAGGAGTTCCTGGAGCCCTCCATCCTCCTGCAGCAAGTGACAAAGGTATGAGCCACGCTCAGGGGAAATCTAACAGGAGAAAGTCTCCCCGGTTGAACCACCTCTGCCTTTCCAGCTTCTGAGCCAGTAACAGCTAGTCCTCTGGCCCCTGCTACCATCTCTTTTTACACCAAAGGCTTTTTAAAATGTTAAATAGTAAGGTACATGATTTTTAAAGAACAAAACAATATAGAATGCTACACAGTTAACAATGAGGGTCCCTTGGGCTTCTGGGAGTGGCTGTTGCCCACACTTATGTGTGCATCTGTCCAAATCTGCCACTTGTGTGTGTGTGTGTACCCATATTCTTATTTGTCAAAACACAAACCAGAGCACACCAGACCCGCAGACCTGCTCCCCGCCTTCCCTGCCAGCTGCAGAGGTCAGCACCTGCTCCCTGGGCCCCCTCAGCCCTGCCCTCCAGCTGGACAGGGAGTGGCCAGCAGTCCCATTGTGTGCATAGCGCTGCTGGGTGTCTGCATGCCCCAGCCTCCCTCCACACATGCTCTTGGGCTGCCTGCCCCTGAGGGCTCCTCTGGGGTGAAGGTGACAGCAGGGGACACATTCCTGGCAGCAAAACAGGTCAAAAGAATGTGCCTCCACCCTGACTCTGACTGGTATGGTTCACCAGGCTGGGCATCATCCCACAAACTGAAAGGTCACCTGTCCAATTCCCGGTCAGGGCACAGGCCTGGGGTGTGGGCCAGGCCCCTAGCGGGGGGCATGCGAGAGGTAATCAATGTTTCTCTCTCACAACTGTCTTTCTCTCTCTCTCTTTCTCCCTCTCTTCCCCTCTCTCTAAAAATAAATTTAAAAAGTATTTATTAAAAATAATGTGCATCCTGTTTGGTACAATCCCTATATCCTCCACGGCTCTCTGCTCGGCGGCTTCTAGAAGCTGGAAAAAGAAACGACCAGATTCTCCCCTGCAGCCCCCAGAAGAAACCAGCCCTGGACACCCTGACTTAAGCCCAGTGAGATGGCTTTTAGACTTCTGGCCTCCAGATATTACCCTTCCAATATTATCCAGGGTCGATTAATACTAACATAATCAATGTCAGTATCTTCAGCCACTACGTTTGCCTTCCCTTGTGTCAGCAGCCACAGGAAACTGACACACTTCTGTGTCCCCTCGCTGGGTACACATAAGAGTCACCTGGGGAACTTTACAGAAACACCCAGACCTCACTCCAGACTAGTCAAAAAGGAATCTCCAGGTAGTGCCGGCATCTGGATTTTTCTAAGGAGCAGCCAGGGTGAGGGCCGCTGCCCTAGACCTCCAGTCCTTTGAGCTCCCCCCATCCTCCACCCTGGCAGCTCCAGCTGTGGGCACGGGTCTCCTCCCCGACTGGACATCCTGCTCGGCAGGCCCCATGGGCCCCCGCACCTGGCAGACAGCTCTGTCCTCTCTGAGTCTCGGTTTCCTGGTTTCCCTTCTGTGAAATGCCCATGCCAGCCCCCTCTTCACTGGGTGCCATAGGTTTAAAGTAAGATGTGTGCAAAGAGGCTGGCACAGGGCCTGCCCAACAGGCACTGACATGTGCTTGGAAGTCATGCTCACCACTCAGGTAGGGGTGCGGAGCTTGGCCTGCTATCACCTTCACCACAGAGAGGATGACATGGGTGGGTAACTACCATGTCCCAGAACCGACCCGCACCAGGACCACACCCAGCCCTGGTCCCTGCTCATCCTGGGACCCTGGGGCAGCCCAGTGCTCACCGTTAGGCCCCATCCAGGCTCAAACCGTGAATCCTCCCGGTCCTAGCAGCTGGTGGTGCCCACACTTGCAACATGCACAGGGCACCACTGTGGGAGACCTGAATGCCCAGTGCCACACGGCAGCCCCACCTGTTCCTCGATGCATCGATGAGACCCCTGTCAGTGGGACAGACATGTGGCCAAGGCCTGTTGCAGAGCTGCATCCAGCAGGGGGACCACTGACGGCTGCAGGGGTCCTGGAGGGTGGACGGGGCAGGAGCGGCTCCAGGGGAGGGTAGGAGGGTGTTAGGGCAAGCGAAGAGGAAAGCACTGAGCTCCTCCTCAGTGTCAGGAAGCCACTTGGACACTTCGACTCAAGCACCTCTGAGAACACGGGCTACAGGGTGAGCACAGGAACACTGAGACAGTGGCAGACCAAGTCACTAGGGTGGGGGCGGCGCTGGGGGTGGCAGGGAGCGAAGAGGACCTGGCTGACAGAGGATGCAGACAGCAACTGGGAGAGAGACTAGATGCCTCCCAGGGGATGGCTCCCTCCCTGGCAGCCACCGCAGAGGATGGGCCAGCTGTCTGTTTAGTTCCAGGCCAGGGGAGGCTTGGGGAGGATATGCTAAGAGGTGTCTGGCTCAACCTCAGTCCTAAAACAAGCGTGGGGGACAGAGATGGGGGAGAAATCTCTTCAAGGCCTGGCAGGGAGTACCACCACCTCCAGGAAGCCCTGATGACCACCTTGCAGAGCTGAGTACTCAAAGTAAAGGGTTCTGGAGTTTTGCAGATGCGCACCTGAATCTTGCTAGCTGTGTGACATGTTCCTAAATCGAAGCACTGCGAGGGTGCACTGGGTCAAAGACACAGTTCTTACAGACTCGCTGGCAACCCCTCTCCAGCGGTGTGTGGTAAATGTTTCACAAGCAGCTCTCTAGGGGGGGTGGGTTGGGGGGAGAACCCAACTGATCCGTAGCATCTGCCAATTTCCATGGTGTAAATCCTCCCACCACAACTGATTCTGAGCTACCAACGTGACATCACTCAAGGGAGAGTTGGGAAGAGGCGCGCACAGTTCAGCCCCAACATGAACAGGGAGTACTCAGGAGGCAGCATGAGGGGCCCCAATCCACTGGGCATCTGCCCAGCGCCAGGTGCTCAGCTGGGGGCCCCTCACGCAACCCCTTAGAGTAGAAGTCACCAGACCCGTTTTCCTGACGCGAAGACCAAGGTTTAGGGAACGGAGACAATGAGTCCAAGGTACACAGGCAGAGAGTGTCAGAGCTGGGTTCAGACTCAGGTCTGGCTGTCCCCAAAGGGCAGAGGAAGGATCACGGAAAGAGAACCTGCTTCTTTGCATGTGTCAGGCTGGAACGGGGACCTCAGGGGACAGCTTTTTATTGATATGGCATTTTTAAAAAGTGAGCCAGGACGTCAAAAGTAGGCTCAGAATATCACATCTGCCTTTTGTGGGGGTGAGGGGAGGATCCTTCTGGCTCCCAGGCACAGGAAAGGTGTGACATTCCTGAGGGGGAAGCCACTGGCTGGGCTGGCTGCTGTGTGGCAGCAGGGCAGAAAACATGCACGGTTGATCAGAAGTGACAACCGCTGAGCACTGCACTCGTATGAACCCTTTCATCTCCACAAGAACCCTGTGAAGGCAGCGCCGACGTCCCCACTCCACAGGTGAGGAAGCTGAGGCCCAGAGGTCAGGGGCGTGCATGAAGTCACCTGGCCGACCAGTGGTGCTACAGAGCCAAGTTTGCTAGGCCCTCAGAGAGGTGTTTCCCACGAGGCCACAGACTCACTGACAGTGAAGTGCACGCTGTAGCCAGCAGGTTGAGATTTAAAACATTTCCATCCCTCCAGGGCTGCTGGTGTCCCTTCCCAACGGACAGGTCTCATCGCCATGCGGAGGGGCTGATGTACCTGTCCTGGGGTGCCATGGGGCAGATTCTGGGGCAGATTCTTGATTCTGCTGCCTGCCAGCCTGAAGGCCCCTCAGTCTGGGATCTGGGATCTGGGATCTGCAGGGCTGCAGTAGAGGATTTCAAGATCTAGAACTTGGTGGGGCCCATGCTAGAGACAGATTTCTGTCGAACCACAAAAAATAGCAAAAATCCCAGACCCTGGGTATCCCCCCAACGCTGTTGGGAAGGGGACAGAGTTACCCAGAAGGAGCTCTCCCAGCTCCGCCCACCTCTCTTGGCCTCAGCTCCCTCCCCTGCGCACTGGTCATGAGTGGGCTCCCTGGACAGCTGCAGCCAGGGCTCGGTGGCCCTGAATGAACGGTGGCCCAGCTCCAGGGAAAGGCTCAAGGGGCAAGGGGGTGGAATCCTCAGAGCAGCCCGCCGAGGGCTACATCCATGTCCCTTCTCAGAGCTCTGCCAGCATCCCCTTCTCTCCACCCCAGTGCCCGGGGAAGTGCTTCTGCCTGCCTTGCTCACACCCTTCGCCCTGCTCAATACAAGCCTGTCCCGGGAGAGGGGCCTCCTTGACTTTCCTCCACACCAGTTCTGGTGGTCTGTTACAGGCCAGCTCTGGTCACGGCACTCTCTTGGCCACCCTCCAATGGCTTCCCTCCACACTGACACAAAGGCCCCACCTTACCCAGCGTGGGGCCCTACAGGGTGGATCTCACCAGCCGGGCACACAGTCGGTGTTTGGTAGCTGTCTGTTGGATGCAGTGACTAAATGAAAGTAGAAAATGGGAAGGGAAGGGGACAGCTCAGGTGGGGGTCAGGGAGAGGAACAGGTTCAATGCCTTGCAGACACCCCTGACCTGACCAGGCCTCTGTGGGGGCAGCCCCAATGGGGCCGGGGTTCCTGGGGCACCAGGAAGATCTCCGAGGCCGGGGCCTGGAGCCTTCCCCTGCTGAAGCTCTAACCCAAATCCTGCCTGACTCTTCTCAGGGGGCAGACAGGGAGCAGGGAGAAGGGCCAAGACAAGCAGAAAGCCTTCCAGAGCCCCTTCCCAGGGCGCTGAGGCGAGGGCTGCTCTCACGCCTGCTCCGGATTCCACCAGCAGAACCAGGAGCCAACGGCTGACGAAATCTTGGCCGCCCGAGGATGCCGCCTGCCCGCCAGGGGCCTCAGCCTCCCACACCATCCCCTCCAGCGCTGTGAGGCATGATGGGGCTGCAGAGGGCAGAGGGCAGAGGGATGTCTCCAGAACACCACCTCTCTTGGATGACTGCCTCCGTGGGAGGCGATGGTTCTGGAAGAAAAACAAACACGCACCAGGGGAGGGAGGAAGCAGGCAGCAGATGCTGGCAGGCTAGACACAGTGTCTGGGGGAGGTCAGGGCAGGCTGGTGGGTGGTTGGGCTGGAGGGAGGCCCCTCCCCCGGGTGCCCTGTGGCACCAGGTCAGGGTCAGGTCCCTAAGCTCTTCTGGCTGGACCTGGCAAGAAACCTGGGCAGTGAAGTGTCCTTGGCAGGATGCCACCACCTAGAGGTCCTCTTGCACCCATGGCCAAGACTCCCCGTCTTGGACCTGACAGCACCGTCGGCTGGTGGCCCAAGCCAGGACCCCAGGCCTCAGCTCTCTACTGTCCACTCTTCCCCATTGGCCCTATGGTCAAGCCCTTGGCCCTCCTCCCTGGGCACCCTTTATTTATTCAACTGAAGATTAGGGAGCTCCCAGAACATCCAAAGGCCCCACTGAAGGCCCTGGGGTAGGAGCAGCAGACAGACCTTCCTTGCCCCACACCTTCAGGCACTCGCCTTCAGCGGCCCCCCAGCACCTGCGGAACGAGGTGAATTCCCAAGCAGGCACTCAAAGCCCCCCACTCCCGGTCTGATCTCCCTCTCCAGACTCTGGCCCACCACAGCCTGTGATCTGGACAGGCCACCCGAAGCGTGTGCCGTGCTCGTGCTCGTGCTCCCGCCTCCAGGCCTCTGCCTGTGCCATTTCCGCCACCAGCCGGGCCGCTCTGTCCCCTCTTCCCCGGGCCCACTTCTGCTCTTTTTCTGGGAAGTCTGTCTCACCCCCTCCGAGGGATACAAGCTACAAACTGAAGCCCGCTCGTGTGAGGTCGAGGTGGCAAGAATGCTCCACGATATGTGGGATTCACAGACCTTGCAGGGGGCAGGGAGGGTAGTCTAGAACTTAAGGGAAACAGGGCCAGTAGGGCAGGGGTCACAGCGCGGCCTGGTGGGCGCAGGAAGGACACAGTTGTGAGGCCTTAGAGGTAGCTGGGATGCTCCACCCAAAGCTGGAGAGATGAGTGCTGCCTGGGGGCCCATGGGCCACTCTCCTGCTCAGGAACCATCACGGGCCCCCCGAGGCTCGGCTCCAACGTCCAGGAGAAGCTGGCTGTCAGCAGCCAAGAGAAAGCACTCCCGCTGGCTCCAGCCTGCCCTCCCGCCTCTACCGCAGCTACATCAACCCCGGGCCCACGCACCTGCCGTGCTCTCTCCCAGAAACACCCTCCCCGCTTTTCCGCATCTGACTCATGCTTAATCAGTCCTCCTCGGAAGCGCCCTGCTCTCCATCCCAAACAGGTCGAACCCCATCTCTCCCTGTTCTCAGGCCTTGAGTCACTAATGTCACCCACAGTGTCACAGTCATTGAACTAGGTACTCCAACCAGCCCATTTTACAGATGAGGTTGAGGCACTGACAGGTTAAGTCACAAGGTCAGGTCACACAGCTTGGAAGTGATGAAGCTGGGCTGCGAACCAGCCAGGCCCCAGGGTGGACTCCAGCCACAGCTTGGCCTGTCTACAGCACTGGCCACAAAATACTGCCCTGCTTTTCATTCCTTACTGTGTCCCCCAGGCCCGCAGCTTATAGCACAGCCCCCCAGAGATGAAGACCCAGCCAGGCCATGCCACATGGGTGTGGAGTCAACCTCTGGGACTTTATCCGATTCAGGCCTTTGTGATTTTAACAGTGAAATTAGCATCTGCTGCACAACCACATACACCGCAGGGGAAGCCGCAAGACCTTGGACAAGGTGCTAGATTCCTCCAGGCCCCACTTTCCCCCTCTCTACCATGGGGGCCAAGCAGCTGGTCCCTGAGGTCCCCCAGCTCCACGGGGAGAAAGCCAAGTCCTGTTGCCCTTTCCGGTCCGTGGTCCAGCCGCGGGCCTGCCCGGGAGCCTCCGCCGGCAGCCAGAGGAGGGAGGAGCCAGGAAATCCGGGTGGGGCGCCCCCCCTAGTCCGGGACAGGCGCCGGAGGGGGCGCCGGCTGCCCCCAGAAACACGCTCCAGATGCGGGAGGCGCTGCCAGCATTCCTGGAAGGTAACGCAGGCTGGGCGGGGGAGGGGGCACGGCCGCAGCCCGCTGCCAGATGTGCACCACGAACAGCTGCCCCCGGCTAATAAGGTCAGCTCCTGGCTCCGGCGAGCCGCACACTCACCGTGGCCTCCGCCTGCCCGGCACCGCTTGCGCTTCCCGGGGCGGCCTGGGGGAGGGGCCACCACACCTCCCCACCCAGCGTGGTCTGGTGGGAAGAGATGAGAACTCCCTTGGAGGCGAAGTGGGAGCCAGAAACACCCACCCCACCCCCAGCCAACACCTCCCTGCAGAGGGGGGAGGCCAGAACTCCACCCCACTTGCAGACAGAGGAGGGGTGGGGTGGGGGTTCAGGGCTTGATTTGAGTCTGTTTTATTGGCTGTTTCCCTTCAGTGATTGGGGGCCATGGCCTGAGGGGGAAGGGCATGCAGTCCAGTGCCTGGAGCCCTCCGGTTGGGGTTCCCCACTGTGGTCTGGGCCAGCTGCCTGGGAAGGATAGCTGAGGGAGTCTGGGGCTCCTAGGATTCCCTGTTTGCCACCCCCAACATGAGGAACCTCAATTTCCTCACACCCCTCAGCCTATCCCCCCACCTCACCCCACCCCAGGAACATGCTGTCCTCCATCTGAGATGTGAGGTCACCTCCCTGGAGTGGGGGAGTAGGGGAGTAAATTGGGGGATCAGAGCCCGGATCCCACATCTCCCTTCCATCCAGGTCCTGCACAGGCCAGGGCAGAGTGCCCCCCACCTCCTGCCCCCTCTCCCCCAGAAAAAGGCACTGGCAGCCGGCTTTGTTTCTCTGGTGTAAACCGAGCCAGATGCGGTCTAATTCCCCAGCTGGGCTGGATTTGCTGGCGGCTGTGACTCTAGCGCCTCCTAACCCCCCCAGCCCCGCCCTCCTTGCAGCCGGGTTCCCAGGGCCGCTGTGTGTGTGTGGGGGGGGGGGATGGCAGGGTATCCTGGAAGCCTCAACTTCACCCCTCTCTCCAGGGCCAAGGGCAGAGTGAAGGCTTTGGGATCCTGAACTCCTGTGCCCAGTGACCCTGGGTGAGTCATGTGACTTCTCCCATCCTTGGTTTTTTGGTCTAAATTGAGAATGATAAGGACATAGCCCACAAGTTGCAGCAGGCTCAGTAAGCACAGATACTGTTATCAGGATCTGGAATGATGCTCACCTCCCTGACTGCCCACTTTGAGCCACACTGCCCCATCTCATCATACATCCCATCTCCAGGGCACAGAACAGCAGTGGCAATGACTCAGGTGCCCATGGGGCTCCTCAGACACAGCTCATTCACTCCTTCCAAGAACCCGAGGCTGGTGTTCGTATTAACCTCATTGCACAGATGAAGAAGCTGAGGCCCACAAAGATCCTAAAGCTTGTAAGGGACAGGATTATCATAAACAATAAGGAAGTGGCCCAGAGAGGTAAAGTGACTTGCCTAAGGTCACACAGTGCATAAGAGGCAGAGAGAATGGATGTCCAAGGGGCAAAGTCAGGAAGGGGAAGGGGAGGGTACCTTCCCAGCCTTTGCCAAGGTTCCTAGTATGGGTTCTTCTAGTGTGGTTTGAAGACCTCCAGAATCAGACCCTTGTGATACTTAAATATGCAGACTCCTGGGCCCTGGTCTGGGCCTACTCAAGTAGAGTCCCTGAGGGGAGGCCCTGGATTCTGCATTTATTCCAGAGTATATGTTAGGGAGGTGGTTGAGGAACTGTGTTCTGGGCTGCTGCCTGGGAGGTCTGTGCCACAGATATATGGGGGGTGGGGGTGAAGGCAGCTCTGAAGGGGGCTGTCTGTCCCCTCCGGGACCCAGCCTTCCGGCCCTGTGCCACTCCAGCTAGAAACACAGCCTCACCTGGGCTGGTTCAACCAGAAGGTGGGCGGGGTGCCAAGCTCAGAACCTGCCAGGAGTGTCTGATGGAAGCGGCACCTCCTTCCAAAGGTCATTAATCATCCAGAGAAACTCCCTGTCAGTCCGTCTGTTCCCACTGCCCCCACCCATGCACACACCCGACATGCACCGCATGCACAGACACAGCCTGCATACATAAACACACAAGCATATGCACCACACCTCCCCATGCACAGAGCCGTGTAAGAACATATACTATGCATACGGGGGCACACCACAAACCCACCCACACCACACACACACACCACATGCACCACATAGGCACAAAGATTCCACACCCCACACACATCCCACACAACATACTGCACTCATGCCATATGTGTGCACATGTTCACTTACATGTGTGTACATGGGAACACAGACATGTGAAAGGACAAATATGTATGCTGTCAGAGCATATTCCACCCAATGAGAGGAGACAAACAGGGCCCCCAGAGCTGTTCTAAATATCCCAAAAGGTTGGCCTGCCCTGCACCCTCCACTGAGGGCCTGGCCACATTCCTGTTCCTTTGCTTGAGGCGCCTACTCTGTTAACCCAGTACCTCCCAGGCCTCTTCCTTCCCATCCAAGTCTCTGGCTGCTGGGCAGGGTGATTAATAATAAATGAGGAAACATATGAATGATTGGCCGATAAACATGGTTTGGCAGATGCGTCCCTTAGCTGGCGGTGAGGGAGGGACTCACACTGATGCTTGAGGTGCGCCTGTGACCGTACTTCCTCGTGCATTTCACCGAACAAGGCCTGGGAGGGGCGCCTGTCCAGAGCCAGCAGTCCCAAGAGGTTCCTGGACTAAGCACAGGGCTCCCAACCCCCACCCACCCACCGCCCTCTCTGACCCGAGGCCTCAAACCCGAAAGCCCAGCCACGTGTCTCATGCCCCAGAGCAGCGATTCTCCACCTTTTCCACCTCACATAGACTACGGCCGAGAAGTCCACGGCACACCCACACAAAACCTGTATGGCTTTGATTCATTCACCCTGGACAGCTATTGTTGTGTTGGTTGTTATTTTTTTATCTGACAACCTAAGGGAAAAGAGGTCAGAGCCCATCTAAATCGTCGGGTATTGCATGTTTTAAAAACTCTGTTGCGTACCTGTTGAAAATGGCTGCCGTAGAGCCATCCACTCACTCATCTATTCACGGCCGAAAGGCCAAAACGTCGGGTTGCGATCCCAAAGATGCAACCAGGGTGGAAAGAAGCTTTCTTCAGCTGGTGTAGTCAGGAAGGCCTCCAGGAGGAGGCAATCCATTCAATGAAAAAGAGCTGGTGTCCTGGGCAGAAGGGCAAGTACAGTATCATATCAGAGGGCAGGGGGTGGTTGTTTCGGCAAAACCCTCCCCACCCCCAAGCCTCAGAAAGAACACCAAATGAGGGTGCGGGGAGTAGACCACGTTCTCTGTCACCAGACTCCTCACACGGGAACTCAGCTGGGCTTCCTGAGGGCCCTCATGGCAGCAGACCCAGGCTGTGATCTGTCTGTCTGTTTTGCTCCTGACCCTGAGTGGAACAAGTCACCTCTCTGCTCCAGATGCGCAGAGTCCATCCACAGCCTGAGGCCCCATCCACCCACCCACCCATCTGAGGGTCTCTGAGGGGGCAATCTGAGCCCTTGTCCTTTTCAAGTGGAGCCTGAGGGGAGGAGACTGGTGCTCACATGGTCAGTCCATTTAATCCAGATAAGAGAGCGGCGTTTTCTAACTGTGCTGGCAGGCAGCACCTGTGGCTAGGGCTTCTCTTTGGGGTTTGCATGTTCTTTCGGGTTCAGAAGGCAGCTCCCAAGGAAGCTGTAAAAGCACTTGGCTTGGCGCAGCTGTGGGCCAAAAACCAGGCATCTCCCAAGGGATGTACCAAAGCCAGCGCCTTGGTTCTTGTGTGCCTGCCAAAAAGGCCTGCGGCTTTCCATCTCCCACCCTGCAACTGCGGGGAAGCTGGACTGGCCGGCCCAGACCCCATGAGCCTGGTGCCCCCTAAACCAGGGCTGAGGGGCAGCCTAGCACTGGCACTTGTGGCTGTCAGAGAAGAGCCACAGAGCGACACCCACCAGTGGTCACAATCAGGGGTTTCCGGGGGCTGGCACCATGATGACACTCCGTGGTGTTTTCAGGTTTTTCTGTATCTTCTAAGTTGTCTAAAGTGACCAGGCACTACTTTGTGCTGGGGGAACAGCAAGCGCTATGAGAGATGCTCACAGGAGGAAGGAGCAGAAATGAAGCTTGGGATGGGCTTTGGAGCCCAGGCAGGCAGCTGCCTGAGAGGTAGACCCAGCGTAGCCGCCGGATGCTCACACGGGTAGCTCCACCCAGAGAGCCCCTAAGGAAGGCAGGAAGAGGGGCTACATCTAGCCAGCCACCCCGCTATTCCAACCCTACATTCAACTATTTGTCCATCTCTGCATTCATCTAAGTATCCATCTGTCTGTCTAACCATCCACACACTCAACCCACCATCCATTAATCTGTCCATCTTTCCGTCTACCCAACTGTCGATCATCCATCCATCCATCCATCCACCCACCCAAACATCCACGCATCCATCCAACCATCCATCTACCCACCACCATTCTCTCTCTCCACCCTTCCACCAACCTGCTCATTCATCCTTTACTTTCCATCACTCTGTCCTTTCACCCACTCACGCAGAGTAAGCAGCTTTCTAATTTTTTCTAACCAGTACATTTGCTCCACCCCCACTTGGTGGGGCTGTCAACCAACACACCCTTCGGAGGGATGGGCATGTGCCCCAGGCTGGGCCCATCAGAACCTTCCCTGGGACGTTTGCTAGGGATCACTCTTCCCCTCCTCTGGGGTCACTAGGTGTCAACCTGGAACTGCTAATGGCCATCACTGACAGCATGTGAGGAGAACACCGAAGAATGGCTCCCACACAGGAGAAAGGAGAGCTGAGGAGGGAGAAGGAAAGAGGCCTGGAGACATTCCAGAGGCCCTGTGTCCAAGAGTTCCTGAAGCCGACACCGTCAGCCTCCTCCATTCAATAGCTGCCCCTCCCCCACTTCTGCCAGAGTGAGTTGAAGTTGGCTTTGTGTCACTCACAAACAGAAAGGTCATGGGTAACACAAACCCATCTCATGTAGGACAAGTTGACTTAGAACCTTCTAGATGCTGGTCCCTGAGTCAGACAGGGACACCTAAAAGACAAATGAGTCCTGCCCTTGCCTGCCAGAGGCGGGACCTCCAGTTGAAGGGGCAGTTCCAAAACACAGACAGCAGGGAAAGCCACCTGGCCCAGGCACTCAATGCCAGCACGCGGTCAGCAGAGGCCAGACAAGGCCCCTGTCGCACTCATGTCCCTATCTGTAAAATGAAGACAGCGCCACCTACAGTGCAAAGCTGCTTGCAGGCCAGTGAGGGAGCAGGTGGTCTGGGCTGCCTACCCACTGGCCTTTCCTAACCCCTCCCCCTTTTTTGATGGCACAGCTTGTCCCCAGAAAGTCTGAGAGGGTCAGAGACCCGAGTTCTCAGTGCCCCTGCAATTACAGATGGACATGGGACCCAGTCCTGGACAAGTGGACCTAAGTTTGCTAAAATCTTCTGGAAAATACTCTTTCCCCAAAGAAGGAAAAGCAAGAGAGCCCTCTACCCCTTCCTACCCTGCTTTTGGATGCTGTAACGTAAGAATGTGATGTTTGGAGCTTTGGCAGCCAGTTTGCAACCATGAGGAAAGTGCCAAGAGACTCACATTTGGATTAACTTTGATTTAAGGAAAAGGTCACCTCTGTACACTTGGTGCTACAGTTTACACTCTCACTCTTGTTTGTGGGAGGCAGTTTCATAAAGCTATTAAGAGTGTGAATTCTGAAGCCAGTCTTCCTGAGTTCAAATCCAAGCTCTGCTACTTGCTAGCTGTGTGACCTTAGGCAAGTTACTTAACCTCTCTGTGCCTCTGTTCCCTTCTCAATAAAAAAGGAATAAGACTTGTGAGTGTTAAATAATTTAGTACAAATGAAAATATTTAGCACAGTGCTTGGCACACAGAAAGTACCCAGTAGGCATTGGTTTTAATCAGCCATCAAGTCTGAGAATGTGAGGGTGAGAGTGGGCCAGGCTGGGGCTGGGAAAAGCTGGGCAGGCACAGAGGCCTAGGTCTGTAGAAGCTGAACAGGAGCTGTGAGCCTGCTCTTGGCCTTGGCACTGCAGAGGCTGCGCTGACTTGCTCTGTGTTCACCCTGCCAAGGCCGGAGCAGCTGGCTCCAGCCTGCCGATGACTGCAGGCAGAGGCGCCCCATGACGCAGCCCACCCACCTCCCCCCTGCCACTCCTGCTGTCCGGGAGCCAGGCTGGCAGTCCACAGGGTGGGCATCCTGTCAGTCTGGGGGGACCTCAGCCCCCGGTCCAGAGATGTCGCCCACTATTCTGCAAGCTGCCCTCCCTGACTCCCAGCCAGTTCACTTCACCTTCAGTGGAGAAAGCGGTGTCTCTCCGCCCCTCCCACTGGAGCTGAGTGTGTGGAGGCAATTCCGCTTGGCAGCCTTGCAACAGTGAGTCAAGAACAGTTGTTTGGCATGCCCGATGCCCAGGCCCTGCACAGCTTGGAACAGGCTGCTGGGCAGGGGGCCACGTAACTCTTTCGGGTGTGTTCTCTCCGGCGCGGGCCAAAGGCACCGGGCTCGAGGGGCCCCAGGGTCCTTTGCGGCAGGATAAGCTGAAGCAGAAGAAGGCTCGCATCTCTCTGTACCATCTCCTCTTCTAAGCAGATCCCTTCTGCTAACTAGTCTTCTGGGCTCAAGAACATGCCCCCACTGACCCCCTTCCACTCCCAAAACCTAATCAGACATGACTGATCTGCCCTCCCGCCTGTCGGTGCCTGCTACCAACAATTCACGTGGTTCTCACAGGGCCTGAGAAACAGCAAGGATCCACACTAGGCACATGCTGTACGTACCACAGGCAGGGTCTTTTTATACACTATACCTCTTGGTGTCTCCATGACAACCCCAGAAATAGGCACTATTATTCCCATTTTAGAGGTGAGGACACTGAGGCTCAGGGAGCGAGTGTCTTTCCCAGATCACACATTCAGTGCACAGAAGGGCAGGGATTCAAATCCAGGCTTGGCTGACCTTAAAGCCAGGACACTGACTCAGCATTCCCAGAAGCTCCTGGCCCCAGGAGCTTTGCCCTCCCACTCCTGGGCATCCTATACATTGCTGCCCAAGAACAGTGTTTGCAACTCTTCCCCTGTTCAACAACCTTCAATGGCTCCCCAGCACTCAGAGGAAAAAAACAACTACCTAAGTATTTTTGTAAGGCCCCCCTGTTCCTGACTCCTGAGATCACCCCTGTAATGTACTTATTCTTCACCAGAAGCTAGGTGACAGGACTCCACAAGGGCCTGCACTACATGCTCCCTCCGCCAGCAGGCCAGGCCTACACCCACCTCAGGGCTTCCGTACGTGCTGTTCTCTCCCTCTGGAAGCTCACTCTCCCCATGGCTCCTCTGCTTAACTGGCACCTCCTGGGAGAAGCTGTCCTGGCCCCCTCGGAGGCAGCGCTCCCCACCACACTTCTCTCCTGCAGTATTTTCTCCATCTCTCTTCTCACTCCTCAGCATGGCATTCTCTTGGCATTGACTCATCTGTCTAATGTTTGTGCCCCCAATCACACTGTGAGCCTCCGAGGGCGGGACCTTGCCTGTCTTGTTTACTGCCACCTGGCCCTGTGCCAGCATATGGCCAGTGTGCAGGAAATGCTGAGTGAATAAGTGAGTGAGTGAGTGAATGAATCTCCGCCTCCAGGGGCTCAGCAGAGAGCCAAGATATACCCGGAGTTCTGACTGGCCTAAAAGAAACCTCCCCTCCCATTTACTTCTGCCTATTCTTATCCTCCCCAACTCTCAAGGTTTTTGTTCAAGTGGCCCAACCACCCACGAATCTGGCCCCAACCTCCAAGATGCTCCCCCCTTACTCTCCCAGACACTTCTAAACTGCATAGACTCCCTCAGATTTGCCTAGCAATTCCTGCCACCTCAGTCACTCTTTCTCCTTCACCCATCTGGCCAACTCCTATGCATCCCACAAGAGCCCCTTCAAGTACTGCCTCCCTTGCAAGACAGGGCTGGTCACATCCCCTTTTGACACTCTCTGCCCTGTGGACATACCCACTGTGAGGTTCATGAGGAGAGACCCACATGTGCTTGCCTTCACTGAGCACAGCAGGCTCACTACACCATTATAGGGTGACTGGCCGTCTCCTCTCAGTTCCTTCACAGTATGCAGGCCTCCTTGAGCAGACTGGAGCTCTCTGGTGGTGGGGGCTGTTTGTTCATTGTTATGTTCTCAGTGCAAAAGGCAATGCCTGTTGGATGAATGGATGAACAGACAGACAGATGAATGGACAAATGGATGGATGGATGGATGGATGGATGGATGGATGGATGGATGAATGAATGAAAGAAAGGAAAAATGTCTGGATAGTTGGGTGACTGGATGGGTAGATGGATTGGTAGGTGGATGCCTGGAGGAGAAAAGAGAGAACTGATGGATGGATGAATGAATGAAAAGGAGGAATCAGGTAAACACACACACACACACACACACACACACACGAACAGACATGGATGAGGGATGGATGAATGGATATGGAAAGATGAAAGGAAGAATGGATGGCTGGGTGGGTGAGTGGATGGGTACATGAACGGGTGGATGAATGCATGCAACAAGGTGGGGAGAAGGAACACTGCTTGACTCACTCACCCCTTTGAGAATAACCTCAGTTTTCTACCCGATGAAAACCCAACAAAGATGTCTTCCTGACCTCCACTAACAACGGCTGTCATTGCCCAGTGTGAACAGAGGGAAAGGGGTCTATCTCCCCTCCTTCACACACACACACACACACACACACACACACACACACACACACGCCACCCACCGGGGTCGTCAGGAGCAGCCCCGGCGTGGTGGAGCTGAGAGCACAGCGCTGTCCCTGACAGGGAACACTCATCAGGCCCTGAGGATGTCCTGGGCCCTGTGCCACGCCCTTCTGGGGAGACTCTGGTCGACCTGAGCTCCACAGCAGCACCAGGTGGCAGGCTGCCCCTCATTTAATCAAGGGGCAAACTGAGGCCTAGAGAGGTTAGGTGTTTGCCTGCGGCCACACAGCTGTAGGTGGCTGAGCCAGGCTTTGAACCAGGCAGTCTGGCCCCACAGCCCACTCTCCCGGCCATTTTTCTGCCAGCAGGCCCCAGCCTGGGCAGTCATCTTCCACTTGCCTGCTTTCTGGCATTTTCACTTCCCTTGTCCTTCATCTTACTTCTACTTAGTATTTCTTCATAATTTTCCTTAAATCAACTCATTTTTAAAGTTTAAATAAATTTAAAATGTATATGGCCACTCTAAAATGAAAACCAGTAGTAAGCGACACAGATAGAAGGTAACCCTAACAATACACACCATAAACACAAGGCAGTGTCATTCAACTTTAGCCATATACTATCCGCAGCCAAGGCTCTGGGCCCAAGGCCGATTCCTTCTCCATTAAACAGACATCAGCAAGTGTGGTGGTTTAAAAACATGCCCACAGGCGCTCTGACGTGCCTCCCTTGAACAGGCGAAGCCCTCGCGTGTGTGTCAAACTTAGTGATTTGCTTCTAAGGAACAGAACATGAGGAAGGGACAGTGTGTGCCTTCTGAGACCAGGCCATTAGAGGCACAACAGCTTCCTCCTGGTACTCTTGTGGACCAATCACTCTGGGCAAAGCCAGTTGCTCTATGGAGATGCACACAGCAAGGAACCGAGCCCTCCTGCCATCAGCTAGCAAGGAACGGAGGCCTTCAGACAAGAGCCGTGCGAGGCACCGTCCTGGAAGCTGCTCTGCCAGCTCCAGGCAGAGTTTCAGATGAGACAGCAGCCCCGGCCGGCGTCCTGACCACAGCCTCATCGGAGACCCGGAGCCAGAACCACCAAGCTGCACCACTCCCGGGTTTCTGCCTCCTCCAGAAACTGTGGGATGATAAATATTCGTTGTTTTAAGTTGCAAGATTTGGAGGTATTCTCTTATATACAGCAAGTGCTAGAAAGGCATTAAGGACAGCAGTTCCAAACAAGGCTCTCCATGAAGCAGTCAGAATGACCAAAGGGCAACCGAAAGGGGAATAAGTGGACCCTGACAGGGCTCAGTGTACTCTTGGCCACGTCCATGCCGGCCCCTTCACTCTTCTCCCCGCCTACCAGCTGGAGGGATGGGGGTGACAGGAGTCAGGTCGCATCTCCCTGGAGAACTCCCCTAGTGGGTCCCCTTCCCACTTAAACTCCAAACCCTCCCTGTCCCCAGCCCCCACCGACCTCTTGAACACCCCACTGCTCTCCCTCCTCCTCCCTGCTCATCCGCACCAGCCCTGCGGCCTCCTACTTTTCTTACAAACCCCAGACTCATTCCTACCACCTCAGGGCCCCCCGCACCGTCTGTTCTTCTGTTCCCTCTGGCATGACCACTTGTCACCTGGCCTGTGGCTGGCTCCACTCAGGGCTTTGCTCAGAGGCCCCCTGACCACAGCATCTATTAGTCAATCCATACAGCACGCCGGCCCCAGACCCCCTCCCACCCTCGCCAGCTTCCCTCCTATCTGCGACACTGATGTCCATGTGGCAGCATGTTGCATGTTTACTTCCGTATTTCTTCACTGCCTTAAGCCCAAAAGGAGCAAAGGCAGGTCTGTCTCGCTCAGAGCTGCATCTGCCTTACTCCGAACAGTGCTCCACACATAGTAGGTACTCAGCAAACCTCCGTGGAACCAGTGATAGAGCCTCTGGACCCCACCGAGGGCTCAGCCTCCAGGAAACCAGGGAGTCAGACTCGCACTGAACTGAGCTATAAACTCCAACTGGAACAGACCACGCTAATTTGTAGAGCCTCGAGCGAAACCCAAATATAAAAACGGTTCTCGGCTGCCAACCAGACCGAGGATTTTTTTTTTTAATGAGTTTGGCTCCAGAAATCTCTCCTCTGTGTTCCCAGCCCTCCTCTTCCCCCGCTTCTCCCCTTCCCGCTCTCTCCCCACAGGCCCTCCTGTCATCGAGCACAGATTTTCCACCGCGGTTCTCCGCGCCTTTGTTCTCTCTGCGGGGTCGCGAGGTGTCGCCCCCACCCTCGCCCGGAATCCTCTACATGGCTCCTCCTCTGGGGGCCTTTGACATGTGCCGTGTGCTGCCCCAAAAAGCTGAGGAAAGACGTGTCTCTGCCTCTAGAACATCTTAAAATAGTGCTGCTGATGAACACAGGCTTCCATTCGTGGTGATGGGAAAGTTCTGGAACGGGAGGGAGGAGAGGGTTGCACGACAGTGTGCATGTATTTAATGCCGCTAGATTGTACCCTTTAAAATGGTTACGATGGTAAATTTCACTTTGTGTTTATTTCTGACACAATTAAAAAAGTGTAATAAATATGGTGGTGTCCCATTTGGCATTATCAAGTTCAGGAGCTTGAAGAATTTAGACTTTATAATAATGGCAGGTTTGCAGACTTATTTTTATGTTTTCTGAGACAGAACAAACGGTGTGATAGCTTTGATTCGTGCCTGCCCAATACATCAAGTAATCAGAAAAACCATCAGAAACTTGTCGTACAACTAATCAGGAAAAAAAAGGCAATTTTGGTAAACCATTTAGAATATACAACTTTGAAAAACTTCACAGACACACGTCTAGGGCAGACAGCACACAGTTTCAGCGTTTTTTACTTTCCTCTTTTGCACGCACAGCTAGTGTGGAGGGAGAGAGCAGGAGGGGCGTGTCTGAAGGGTGCTCTGCGTGGCTGTCTTCAGGCCTGAGAGGCAGCCCCGGCTGGAGACCAATGAGACAGAAAACAAACAGGCCGAAGCTCCCCGACCTCAGGAAGCGCATTTTCAAGGAGCACCACCCCTCCGTGCCACACGTGGCATTAACTGGGCCTTGTTTTCCGTTTCCTACGCTTCATTCGAGTTCAAGGAAGCACTAACACTCATTACGACTTCCAAACTGTTGATGCGGCAGAGATGCTGGTACACAGCTGTGGGAGGGGGGAGTGGGCTGTCTGGAAGAACAGGTGTAACCCCTCCCTGTGCTTCTTCAAGATCTAAAGCTGCTCGTGGGTGGGTTTCAACCATCGACCACGTGCTGGAGAAATAAGGCAACTGCACTGTGACCATGGGTTCTGCCTCCAGCGCAACCTGCAACCACCTGACGCTGGTGAGCGAGGGATGCCACAGTGGAGGGGGCCTGCTCCACTCCCTGCACTGGGCCTGGGCTGCCGTGCTGATGTTCGGGACACATCTTTCCCCTGGCCTCGGAGGGCCCAGCTCAGGGCAGATTCTGAAGGGGGAAGAGGCCGGGGCCTCCACCCTGAAGCACATGAGTTCATTCCACCGAGGACCCTAGCAATCGGGGTACAGGGGCGATGGGGGCCCGTGCAGGACTCCCGCCTGCATGGACTCAGCCAAGAAGGGAGATGTGGAACCAGCATGCCGACCTTTCCTTCAGGAACCCCCACCCAGCAGGCCCTTGGCTGTCATGGGGCCAAGGGTGACGTGGGCCTCTCCCGCCATCCCTGAGGAGGGCCCACTGGTCCTGGGTGACCCTGGGGGACAGGGATGGGTGGCTGAGTCAGATCCTAGCAGATGAGACAGACAATAGGCCTCTCCACCCAGAGGCAGAAAAATACCCAGGAACTGGGGCCTGCCCTGGAGCCTGGCCCCACCCAGGCAGGGGGCTGTGCCCCACCCACCTGGACAGTGTCCTCTCTGGACCTGTGGTTATTTACAGAGCGGGCTGCTATTTTAAAGCCTCTCTTATTTAGGAAGCCTGGACTGGGCCCCTTGGAAGGTGATGAAGGTGAGGGGTAGCCCTGGCCAGGAGCCTGGGGCCAGTAGGCAGTCCCTGGACTGGAGAGCCTGCTGCCATTTGAATGGGGGACCAATTAATCCCTTTGGGGGCAGAGGAAATGCCACTTACCCAGCTCACGAGTAGAGAGAGAGAATGCATGTGCGTGTGCCCACGTGTCAGGAGACCATGAACCAGACCAGCAGCCTGCAATGGGTTCCCCAGCTCACTAGCCACACGGTGGGCTTCTCATGGGTGACCAGGCCACTTGTTCCCCCAGCAGGGTCAGCTGCAAGCTGTCCCTTGTCTCCCAGCCTGAGAACACAGGGGCTGAGCCACTTGACCTGGAGGGCTGATCTTCTCCAGGATTTTATGGTCTGGGCCTGGTTTTCCCAGCCACGGTGTCTCAGAAAGGGGACGGCCCAGAGGACGCTGAGCGGCCACAAAGGCTTGGCTGTTCTCCCATGTGCCTCGCTGGGCCAGGGACGGGGAAGGGGGGCTACCGCAGAGGGACAGGCGGTTGGGGGTGGGGCTGGAGGGAGCTGGAGGAAGCCAGGGAGCAGGGAGAACATTTGGGAAGGTTTCCTGAGAAAGGGAGTGGTGGAGAAAGGGGAGAGAGAGGGAGAGAGAAACAGGGACAGACGTGTACTGAGGGAGACAGAGAGAGAGAGAATCTGTCCCCCTCTGTCGGGTACTGAGAGCAAGACAGAGAGAAACTGAGAGGGACAGACATGCACTGAGAGGGACAGAAACTGAAACACAAAGGCAGAGACTCAGGCAGTGAGAGGGAGAGACAAAGAGAGACCCGGAGGAGGAGCAGAAGCGGGCAGGCGCGGGGCGAAGGCGCGAGAAGGCCACCGTGTGTGGTGGGGCTGAAGTTCAAAAGGGAGGGGAAGAGGTGGTTTGACGACCAAAGTCATTGAAAAATTTTTGGCACAGCTGCCCCGAGGCTTCTGGCCGCGGGCCCGGCTCTGAGCTGAACTTAAACAAACCCCTGCAGCAGCCATCTGCTTGATTTTAAAATAAATCAAACAGTCTGCTGAGCCGGGGGTGATCGAGTTTCCATCTGTGCCGCCGCCCGCTCGCCGGCTTGGAGCCGCGCTCGCCTCTCCCAGCCAAGGCTCCTGGCAACACGTGGGCCGGTAATTCCTCCAGGAGCAGGGAAACCGGACCCCCGCCACCCCCAGCTCCCAACTCAAACCAAGTGCTATTTTTACAGCCACCCGCTGGAAAGGGGGGACCAAAAAATGCTCTGAAAACCTAGGCACAGGGTTGTGCTGAGGTGCTCTGGGCCCAGAGGACAGAGGACATGCCTTGGGATCCCCCCTCCCCACCCCCAACCCCAGCCTCCTGAGGAAGGGGTAAGGGACTGAGCATGGGGTGCTGTCCCCTCTCCCAAACCCCCTCCTTCCCGGGCCGGGCGGGTGCTTGACATCATGTGAGATCCTGCAGGCCACCAAGTCTGGGCAGCTGTGGCCTGCTGGTGGTGGCAGCAGCCCAGGGCCCACCTGGAACAGCCGAAAATAGCAGCAAGGATGCCCCCCTCTGTCTGGGGTCACCCAGAGAAGTGCTGTCCACCTGTCCCAAGGAAACCCCTGTCACCTGCAGGGCCAGGTGATCGGGGGAGCCTGCCTTCCCTGACCCAGGCCAGACGCAGAGAAAGAGAAACTCCAGCCTGGCAGGGTTAGGTGGCCCATCTGTACAACGGGCATGAAGAAGCCCTTTCTGCGGTCCTGGAGAGCCAGGGTGGGTCTCGTGATCTTGGGGCTGCAGCTGGTACATGAGGCTTCATATGCAACTCTGGAGTATGTGGGGAGGGAAAAAATGACCACAGGAAAAGCTGTCCCTTGGGGAGTCGCCCACCCCAACCCTGAGAGGTACACGGCGACACCACGGACCTGGCTCCCAGTTATGCAGATCGGGGTCTCCATCCCCAGCCTGATGCCTTGGTTCCACGGTGCAGACTGCCCTCTGACCCCTGCCAGAGGTTCCCCACGCATGGACCAGGTCCCAGCAGGGACAGGCACAGTGCAGAGGGACCCCAGTCTGCTGCAGACCCCGCAGTGCACACGCCAGGGCAGGCCAGGAGGCAGAGCACATGGCTGTGGACCAGCGCCACCCTCCACGCGCTGTGGGGCTTTGGGGAAGTCACAGTCCCCCTGAGCCTGGGATCCCCAGGTCAAAGGTGGAGTTCAGAGAAACAGATGGCTCAGGGACCTTCCAGCTCCGATGCTGTCACATATGCAGGGCACTTTCAAGGGATGACCAGCCTTCAGATGCAGAGGCTTTCGTACCTAGAAGCTTCCTCTGGTTTGCTCTGCCAGCCCGTTGCCCCTGAGCCCCAAGCGCAGCCCTGAAATGCAGACAAGTGCATCCCCAAGGGCACGGCATGTCCCGTCCTCCTCAGGCTCTCTTTCCCCCTTGGCCTTGAGGCACAGGCTTTGTGGGGAGCCTGTTCAGCACTCTGTTATGCTTCACACCCTCCCAGCCACCTGTGAGGTACAAAGTTTATCACCCCCATTTACCATATGGGGAAACTGAGGCAGAGATGAGTAGTCAGTTGCCCAAGGTTATCCCAGAATAGATATGGTGCAGCCAAGGCCCCAAATCAGACCTGCTCCCTCTCAGGCCACTCTGTCAACCACTGAGCCCTCCTCCCCTCTCCGAGGGCCATTAACCAAATCAGCCTTTGTTGAGATCCACACGAAGGTCAGGCTTATGCTTTCCATGGGCCGCCTTGCTCATTCTCAACCCAAAGAAGGGGTACTGCAGGCCCATTCTACAGTTGGGGAAACTGAGGTCCTGTAAGTTACTTAAAGCTAAACAGCTAGCAAGGGCAGGAGAGGGAAGTGAGCAGTGAGCACTCTAGCCTGGGCCTGGCACAGCGTCCCTACCTGCCCCCTGTCCCCAGATGCTGAGACTAGATGAGGAGAGGAGGGCAGATTCAGGAAGGGAAGGGCTGCCCCTCTGTGGCCACAGGGTCTGCTCAGAGTGTCAGCCTTTCCTTTCTCCTCCTACCCCACCCCTGCCCCATCCATCTTCCTGCCATGGCCCGCAGTGCCCCTCTCATCCACTAGCAAACATTTACTGTGTACCTACTGTGTATCGGCCCATTGCCACCTCCGCCTAGGACACAAGACTGTAAAAGATGCTCTAATCTTGACACACGCAGCCTGTGGGAGGGGCTGTGCTGGGGCCTGGCGGAGAGCGGAGGTGGGGCTGTCGGGCGCATGCTGGTGCTCCTGGACTGCAGTGCCACACACCTCACACTGGTCAGCGCGCAGCAGCAGGGATGTGCATCTCGAAGTTTGGAGGGGACTGAAACCAAAGCATCAGCAGGGCTCTGGGAGCGGACCCTTCCTACCTGCTGTAGCTATTGGTGGCTGCCAGTGTCCTTGGTGCTCCTGGGTTTGTAGCTGCATCCCTCCCCTCTGCCCCTCCGTCTCCACGTGCCTCTGTGTGTGTGTGTCTGTCTCCACATTCCATTCTCTCTGCTGGTGTCCAAATTTCCTTCTTCCCACAAGGACCCCAGGCAGTGAGTTTAGAGCCAGCCTACTCCAGTACGACCTCGTCCTAACTTTACTCCACCTGCAAAGACCTTATTTCCAAATGTCACATTCATAGGTTCCAGGGGACGTGGGTCTGTGGGACACTGCTCACCCCAGCACAGTCGGCATCCCCGAGGTGCCGCTGCCAGGACAGCAACCACTGGGCACACAGAAGCCGCGCACGCGGAGCAGGGCCAGCAGGCATTCCTCTCACTGAACTCAATCCTTGCATGATGTCAATCTCTTTTCTGCCTCTGGACTCCAGACACGCAGACCCTATTATGGGATAATGTGTACCCGGAGGAAGGGCGCCAGTGCCAGCTCCCAGCCTGGCAGGAGGCACCCCAGGATGGCCTCTGCCTCACTCACCAATTGCTCGCCCTCCACCACCCCAGGAACTCGCCACAGAAAATCTCTGTGGGGACAACCAAGGCCTCCCTTCCCACTCAGCCAACTCACTGCAGCTGCCAACAGCCCACTGCCCTCTGCCCTCGAAGCCCGCAGGCCTCAGCCACCTGTAGACGCCTGCCTTCCCACCGCAGGCTCAGGGGTTCCTCCTCACTCTCTGCTCTCTGAGAATCCCAGTTCAGACTCTGAGTCCAGAAAATGACCTTCAGGGTCATGCAGTCCTCTGAAGGGCATTCAAATGGTGCAACCCAGGCTCTGGGCTCCCCAGGGCTGGGGGCATCTTCCTCACATGGCGGGACCAGCCTTGCTGAGTGACACACTCAGGGTGGTTGTAGGGATATGTGCAGCCCCCACGGTCCATCCTTCTGGAAATGTACCTTCCAACAATGAAAACATGAAAGGGCACAAAGATGTCACCAAGGTCACACCGCACCCAAGTGGCAGAAGGGCCTCTTACATTTAATGCTGAGATGACACAGTGACAGCCTTAAAGTATGCGTCAGTGGGGAAGGGGGACCCCCACCACCTTCTGAGCGGCCACATCAACTTGTCAAGTTCTTCTGCAGCTGCGACTTACATGGGTGTGTTCCTTTAAGGCTGTAATCAAGCACATGTAGCTCTGTTTTCTGCTGGCTGTTACTCAGCATTAGGTCATCAGCACATCCCTGTGCAGGAACGGGCTCTGCGGCCACCGTTTTCACGCCACGGAGTATTCCACCCAGGGGACACACAGCAGTTTTGCTAAACGTGCCCTAGTGTTGACACTAAAATTTCCCCCACTGTTATAAATAATCGTGCAAAGAACCTCTCTGTGCGCCTTATGGGTTTCGCCGTGCAGGTTACTTCCGCAGGCTGCATTTCCAGAAGCGGGATGACTGGGTCACAGGATTGCACGTCTTTACAGCCCTTGACACGAGCTGACTGCTGGTTTGGGGGAAGGACAACAGACGCAGGTGTGCTCTGCCGCCCATGGCAGGCACAGGCCACGTTCTTGCAGCTTCACCAGCACTGAGTCTTACCGTTTTTCTGGTACGTTAACAGCTTTCATGCCAATAGTTCCTGCGTATTTATCATTTGTGTTCTCTTTCATCTGAACTACCTGTCCAAATGCCCTGTCTTCCTTACAGTGACTCTGGAGGCCAGGACGTTAGGAACCAGCCGATGGTAGCTGACAGCTTCAGGACACCAGTGGGTCACTTGAGGAGCCTGGTGCCTGATCAATGGTGGGGACAGCCTCTCCCAGTGTCCTTCTCAGCCTTGGCTGGCACCCCCACCAGGGCAGGCCCAGCAGGCAATGCTGGGCTGACCAGCTGGGGCTCCCGCTCCCTGCCTTGGTCACGTGCCATGGCCGAACCCACGCGGCTCAGATATAGGGTTGCAGGGTGTAGGCCCAGCAGCTGCAGGGACACAGCTTTGCCTTGCATGACCCATGGGCTGGCCACGGAGAACCAGGTGCTGCTGGAGCCACTGCTGGAATTCTGAGTTGCTCCAGAGGGTGTCTCCCTAATTTGGGGCAGGTGAAGGTAGGGAGAGGATGGGCAGGGGTAAATATCAAGGGGACAGTGCACGCCACTTGGGGACTAAAAGAGACACAGAAAAAGCCAGAAATAGATCTGGGCTTCCCCGACAGTCAAACAATTGGGGTGGGGGCAGGGGGCAGAGAGGCAAGGTTCCAACCCCATGCAGCAAATGACCGTGGTTGAGAATGAAGATCTTGATGGTCTGGGTTCAAATCCCAGTGCTGTCCTGACCAGCTGTGACCCTGTAGACAGGTTTTCCAATCTCCCCATGCCTCGCCTTCCTCATCTGTAAAATGGAACCGTAGCAGCTATCGCAGTGTTGTCGGAGTTGACGGAGCTGAGAAGTGTGCAGCACAGCAGTCTGGGGGCGCGGAGCTCAGAAAATGCCAATTTCGCATGCTGGTTGACACACAGAGGGAGCTCAAGTCCCACCCTGCTGGTCCAGAGAGGCCGCAGCAAACTGGCCCACTGGCCAGCTGAACTAAGAATGAATTTTATATTTTTAAAAGATCATAAAAAACACAAATAAATAACAAAAAAGAATATGGGACAGAGACCCAGAGACCAGTCCACAAAGCCTAACATGTGTACCACCTGGTCCCCTAAGGAAAAGTTTGCCAACCCTGCTTTGGAGGCCCCAGGGTTTCCCGTGGAATCCTTTGAAAAGGGCGGGCGGTGTAGCGGCACAGACCCACAGGGGTTGGGAGAGAAGCAGTGAGAAGTCTGCGTCCCAGACAAGGGCTGCGTTTTAAGGACCTGCCAGATCAGATACAGTGCTGGGTCCAGGAGCAGCCACTTGCCCACATCTCAGTAGGAGCAAGACGGCCTGAGGATGGTGCCGGCCCCCCCGTGTGGACAGGGGCACCCACTGAGACCGAGAGACCAGGCCCACCCATGGGCCACGGCCCCTCTCTGGCGGAGCTCAAGCACCAGACCTGGAGGGAACACAGCGGCGGCGCAGGAATGGACTCCAGAGAAACCGAGGCCAGGCAAGAGCACGTGACCTGTCCAAAGTCACCAGCCAGTGAAAGATAAGAACCTAGGTGTCTTGACTCGCCAGCTGACACTCCACATGGCACATGGGCTCCAGGGTAGGTCCTCACAGGCCTGGGCACCTGGAATGCTCCTAGACTTCCTCATTTCCAGACAGCCTAATGGGACCCCCTCCTGTGGGGCCGCCCTGGCCTAGACAAGATGCTCCTTGAGTGAGGCCCTGGGTGGGGACCTTCAGTCACGCCTCACAGAATCATATCAGCCCTCCCCCAGCCTGGTCCCCCAGAAAGCCGCCTCCACGTCATGCATCACCCCCCTTCAGGTGCTGCCACTAAAAGCCACTGCCATGTCTGTGAGCCAGTGCTTGCCTGGCACAAGCACAGCATAGGGGGACCCTGAGTGGCTGTCTGAATATGCAATCAGTCCCATGAGGCCAGCTGTGAAGTGGTACCACTCCTCCCATTTTACAGATGGGACAGTGGAGGCTAGGGGAGATGCAGGGACTCACCCACAGGCACCTGCTGGTCGGCAGCAGACAGAGCATTCAGCCCAGCACTGTCGGGCTCCAAAGCCCAGCTCCCTCACTCCAGCTAGCCGCAGGACTAATGGTGGAGATCTGCAGACCTGTGAACAGGAAGGGGGTCTATGGCTGGACAAGGAGAAGGGCCTGAAAGACCCTCAGTTACCCTGGACAGGGGAAGACAGGCCCCTCCCAGCTGGGCTGCCAGCCCCAGAGAATGGGCCTCATCTGTTTTGCTCACTGCTGTCAGCAGGGGCTGAGATGGACAAGGTGCTCGGCAGGAATCTGCTGAGGGACTCGGTGACTGAGGCTGGCAGGCAGGCAAAGGGGACCCCCAAAATGTCACAGAGCAGACTGCTGGGCCCTGAGACCTTCCTGGTGGGACTCTGGAACACTGGCCCAGAGAGGGTCTTCCGGCCAAAGGGGCAATGGAGGTGTTGTGGCAGGGGTGGCACCCTCAGGGGGGCACTGGGTCCCTGGCCGCGGCTCCTCCCCTGTCCTCCTTGAATGTGGAAATGGGAAGGAGGGAGAGGGCAGCCGAAGCTGGACACAAACAGCCCCCCGGCCACCAGCCTGTCCCCATCACCAACAGCCCTTAGCCGGCCCTGCCAAGAGCAGGGGCCAGCTTGGGCCCAGAGAATAAACATGTCACCACAAGGCCAGCCCGCCGGACCACTGGAGCCAAGAACTGCCAGAGGCTGTAAACAGTCTCTCCTCTCTTGGCCGCAGACTCTGGCCCACCTCTCTGCGCTGGGAATTAGCACTTTGCCTGCCATAAAGAAGGGGCAGGCCAGGGTGGGGACAGGTGGGGAGGGGGCAGTGAGCAAGGAAGCTGAGCTGGCCCGGGGCCAGCACCTCCATCCCTGTGGTCTGGAAGTCTCCCCCTTTCTCCAGGAGGCAGAAGGAGCTTGTGAATGAATGGACCCTGGTCAGGAAGCTGGGAGGCCCAGCCGAGGCAGAGGTGCTGGCCACAGGTAGGCAGAGGGGCTGTGGGGTGAGCCCCTTCTCTAGGGCCCCTGGCCTTGGCCAAGGGAGACGGAGACTTTTTACAGCACCCTGAAAACCCCACCTGGGGCTTCTAGCTGGATCTTGGGATGGCGGGGAGGTTCCTGGGCTGGGGGAGCCCCGGCCCTGCTGAGCCCCCATTCGGCCATCCTGACAAACCTCTCATGCCAGTCCCTGTTGCTGGTTCAGTTCAGGTTCAAAACCTGCTGCCTTCATTTTGGTTCTTCCCTCCAGAACCACGAGGCTCCTTGAAAGACAAGCCTGGCAGTGCCACCCACAGATGAAAACTTTCACGTCATGGTTGGTCTCCTAAGGCCTCCTGCCCTGCTTCTAGCACCACCCGCCCCCTCAACTCCCCTCCACCTACGGCCTCCCCACCCAGCGCCTCTCTTTGCACATGCTGTGCCCTCTCCCTCAAGTGCCTTCCTTCTCCTCTGGAGCCCAGTCCACTTCCCCCTTATCTCCTTGGCTCCCCGCTGGATTAACAGTCACTTCCTCCAGGAAGTCTCCCACACGCTGTCTCCTCTCCCCCCCATGGAGTTAAGGCCCCATTCCCCTCCTCCAGAGCCCGTCCTGGCTGCGAGCTTACATCTGTTCATGTGACTCAGTGACTAGCATCTGTCTCTCTCCCACCAGACTGGCAGCTTCGCGAGGGAGAGGCTGCGTCTGCTTTTGCACATTACCGTTGCTTAATTGCCAGGCACATAATCGCACTTAATAAATAGTTGCTGAATGAGTCAGAAAGTGAAGGAATCGTCTGAATGGCTGCATCAGCTAGGAAGGTTACCGGGGGCTCGGTCCAACTCCCCTCCCAGGCCCTGAGACCGTCACAGGTGGGTCCCTGTCCTCACAGTCCCCGGCTCAGAGGGTGCCAATCTACAGCTGATGAGCGGGCACTGAGAGCTGCTGCAGCGGAGGGCAGGGGCCTTCACTGCTGTCCTCACCCCCGCCGGAGAACATGCAGACTGCAGGGACAAGGCAGTTTGGAGGGAAGTGGGGAAGGCCATGGCCTGAGCAGACTGATCAGCTGAACACTGGGTCAAGTCTCAGCTCTGCTGTGCAGCCTTGGGCTGGGGTTCTGCCCTCACTGGGCTTCAGTTTCCTCGCCGGCCACAAAGGAGACGATGATCACAGCAACCACCTCTACAAGGGCTGTGTGGAGGGTCAAGTGAGCTGAGATGCGTGCACATGTTCAGCAAATGAGAGATTTTATGATTCATGATTCGGGCAAGAGCTCTCTGTCTGGAACATTCTGGAGTTCTCAGGGCCCTTTCTCCAAAAGACTCTAGGCGGGGGCTCTGCCTGCCTGGACTCCAGAATTCTGGGCCTGCGGTCCATCCTAGCCCAGGGACGCTGTAAGGATCTGTGAGCAGCCAGTGCCCCTCTGGCCAGCTGTGGCATCACAGGGGATTCAGGGCTGCATGACCTGCCCTCGAGGAGCTGGGTCCGCTGCTGGGGATACCGCAGACCCGGGGAGGACAGCCCCATTCAGGGCTAGCTCCTGCCAAGGGGAGGGCACAGCCTCTAAAGGCTGAAAGACCACAGTTGTAGGTCCTTGAACTACAGTGAGATACCACTCCACACCCCCTAGAACAGCCAAAGTAAAAAGGTGAATGGCAGCAAAGGTGAATGCTGGTCCACGTGTGGAGAGAGAGAGAGGGGAAGCCAGGGAGAAAGAGGGAGAGAAACATCAATGTGTGGTTGCCTCTTGCATGCCCCCTACTGGGGACCTGGCCCACAGCCCAGGCATGTGCCCTGACTGAGAATCGAACCAGCAACCCTTTGATTCGCAGGCCGGCACTCAATCCACTGAGCCACACCAGCCAGGGCCCTGGCCCCTCTCTTCCTGCCAGGCTGATCTGTGTGACATGCATCTGGGGGCATCTGGCCTACTGGCATCGGTGAGGAGGAAAGAAGAGCAGGGTAATGACCGCATCCATCACCCAGGCCCTCCCAGCAGGGCTGTGTGGGCCAGCTGTGTCCTGTGTCCTGTCCATGGCCCCACATGCAGACCTCCCTGGCTCACTGTCAGTTCCCTCCTCCTGCCCTCAAGTCTCAGGGGTCCCAACTCACAGCTCCCTCCATGCTCTGCCTACACCCACCCACACCTGGGCACAGGGGCTCTTCACTAAACTCTTCTTGGCTGTGCACAAGAGCGTGTCCCCATGGCAGGCAGGAGCCCACAGGAGAGCCAGCCCCACTGTGGAGCTGCTGCAGACCTAGAACACCACAGGTTAGGGCCAGAGCTGCCGAGAGGCCCTGGCTCAGAGGTCAGCATGAACGGTGGGAGGGAAGATGGCAAAGGGCAGAGCCTTGGGGGAGAGGCCCCTGAGGCCAGTGGGGGACTCAGAGCTTGGGTGCCCTTGAGGACCCACTCCTACAGGAGAAGACTGGGGACCAAAGGAGTGAGCATCCAGGCAGAGAGCCTCTCTGGGTCAGGCTGGGTGCCACGTTCCCGAGCACACAGATGTTCTGGCTGAGGTGGGGGGAGGAGGTGCGGGGGAGAAGGGGGAGCTGGCGGCGAGGGAGAGGCCAAGGCTGGCCAGCCTCCCTGAGGAGCTGGGGCGCAGCCAGGAGGCCTGCAGCCTGTCGCCAGGGCGGCGGCGGGACGAGGCCTGACCCCTGGCCTCCCGCCCCCCTAGACCAGGCCTGGCTCCGCTCTGGGCCCACAGAGCATGGACCACATCTGGGCTCCAAAGAGGGAGCCTGGACAAGAACAGACAAAGGGAACTGGGTATGATTTTTGTCAGGCTCCAAAATGGAGGTCCCCACGCTATCGGCAGACAAAGTCATCTCCCAAAGCCGGACTCCATGACCAGGGGGCTTCTCCGAGGGGCTCACGGCTTCTCCAGGGAGGGCACACCACTGGCACTTGGGGGACAAGTCCTTCTGTGGGTCTGTCCTGAGGGTCGCAGGGCACCATGAATGCTGGTGGCCCCATCATGTGACAGCTGAAAGCATATATTTACAAATGCTCCCAGGGCCGGGGGGTTCTGCCCTGTGGGGACCCCAGGCCCCGTGTGGGGCCTGCTGTGTTCTCCAGGATGCATGGAGAGTGCCGGCCGCCACCCCGGTCAGCACCCCCACCCCGGGCTCTGCTCTATGGCCCCTAGCTCCCTGACAGCCAAGCAGCTGCTTCTGGGCCCCCAGAAGCCAGGCTGAGCTGCCAGCAGGCCCCTAGTGCCAACATCCCGGTCACGTCATGGGTGAGAGGCGTGACAGCAGGGAGTCGCCTGAGACCCTGGCACTCAGGTCCCTTTCTCAGAAGGTGCTGGCACTGGATTCCAGAAGGTGGCGGGACTGGGAAGGAGAGGTTCTGGGAGGAAAACAGCTTGCCGGGCCCCTTGCAGCCCACATGCGGACCACTGCTGGGCAGGAGGCAGTCGGCTCTGAGACCCAGCCCCTCCACATCACAGGCCATAAACAGAGGCCATCCGGGGCCTGCCTGGGAGGCCTGGAAGGTATCACCCCACGACGCCTTCCCTGAGCCTGCTGAGGGCTCCGCAATCATCCCCTGGGGTGACTCTTTACCTGAAATTTCTTTTTCATCAACTCACTTTTTAAAAACCTCTTAAAGATTATTTTAAACCAATATTGTTCAACATCCACAGACTGTAACTAAACTGTAGCTAGGGATTTTTGCCTTAAAGCTCTATCTTCTTCACCCATGATCCCAAAATCTAAGAGGCTCTAAAAACTAAAACAAAAAACAAAAAAAGTCGTAAGTTTGAGGGAAATTTTATGTTATGTCCATGTGGCCACAATGAAAACCAACGGAGTCTGAGAGAGACACTAGCTCCGGATGTGTCCTTGCAACAAGATTAGAAGTGGGGTCAAAAGGTGTAACTTTTTCTCCACGATTTGCATCGGTTAAGATCACATTTCTAGAGGGGGAAAAAGCCATCCTGTGTGGGAGGGCCAGCTTGCCCCCAGGAAACGCTGGAATAGGGCGGACAACACTTGAGATCTAGACACTGGGGCCCTGAGTTCAAGTCCAGCCTCCACCACGTACAGTTGTGTGACCTGGGGAAGTCAAATGACCTCTCTGAGCAGTTTTCTCCTTTCCCTGCTCCCGAAAGGGAGAGTCCACACAGCCACTGAGAAATGAGACCAAGGCCTCAGGAAAATCCTCGACAAACATTAATGATCACGACTACTCTAGGCCAGCAGACACGGCGAGGGCGGCCCAACTGCCTGAGACCAGAGACACGGAAGATGCCCGATAATCCTCTAAGAGGTCCCCGCTCCGAGGGAACTTAGAGCCCGGTGGGAAGATAAAATTGGCCACTGCCGTTAGTGACAAAAACAAGACCCAAGTATATTTGAAGGTGGAAGGAAAGGGGTGGCAGAGAATGACAAGGTGTCAGGGAGCAGGTGAGGGAGAGGTGGCATTGTCCTCAGACAGCAGACAGAAGGAAGGGTGACAGTCCCAGCTATTTTTATGTGGGGGGATGGAGCGGAGCAGTCAGGGAGAGCTGCAGGTCATGTCCTCTGGCCCCATGTTGGTCCCCAGGCTGGGCTCGCCCATCCCCCGGTGTCTGTCTGTGCTGCCCCGCATCTGTGCCGCGGCCACTACAGCTGCTCCCACCCGGCCCTGTCCGCCGCCAGGCTCTGCGCAGCCAGTGGGCCTCCCTCCACACAGGGTCAGCTTCCTCTCCGGCACCATCACATCCTGGCTCTAAATCCTCGCCTGCTGCCCATGGCCGAGTGAGCAAAGTCAGCCTGCTGGACAGAATGTCCCCATTTCGTCCTTTTTGGATCTGAGCTCCCAAACTTAGATTTCAGAGAGAGGGGAAAAAGAGGGCAGAGGCGCAAACCCCCAGTTCCCACCCAAACTACTTTTTGACAGGCAAGAAAAAACTGCACGTTTACACGGAAATAAAGGGGGGGGGATCTTAGTGAACAAACTTGTCTCTTTTCGCAGTTAAGCCAATATGCCGCCGGTCAAATAAACACAGCAGGCCCCTCTGTTTTGGGCTTGCAGAGAGGGTGTTTACAGTTCAGAATAAATACATCTCCCTCCCTTGAGGCTCTTGGTCAAAAGGACCGGTGTCCCAGCTCCACGAGCCATGGCAGCAGGCAGAAGGAGCCCCACGCCCCAGTCCACACTCTGCCAACATGGAGGACGCCCTGCCAGGAAGGCAGAGCCAGAACCCAAGCCTGGAGAGTGAGGGGCTGGAGAGAGAGAGAGAGCAAGAGTGAGTGTTGCGGGAGGGTATCTCAGTGGTGCTTGTCAGAATCAAACAGCGGGGTCAGAGTTGTCTGGGGGAAGTCTGAAGCATCGCTGAAGCCACTAGGACCCCCTGGGGGAGCAGTCAGTGCCCCTCCCCGAGCCAAGCCTCTGGCCAGCCGAGCTCTGGGCCACCTCCTTCCCACCTCTCCCTGCTGCCATCACCTCTTCCCCCAGGCCACCATGGGACGTGCGGTCTGCTCTGCTCTGACACTTCTTTATTGCCTGTCTCCTTGGCTACAAGGGCAGCGCCTGGCAGGCAGGGACTCTGGTCTGTGCTGCCCATGGCTATATCCCACCCGCCCTGTCCTTGGACGGCTCCTGGCCCACAGCTGGCACCGAGGAAGCGTTTGCTGAGCGCACACACTGCGTGCTGTGGGCCAGCCCTTATTCCTCCATTCATCCAGCCAGCAGAGAAGGATCCTTCTTCCCCTTTGTAGCTAGGGACATGGCAGCTCCTTTCTCCAGCAGTCTGTTCCCTGAAGGCCGGGGTGGGCCTGCTGCCTGACCCCGAGGGGCTCCCACAGGGTTACAAGATGGCTGGAGGCTGGAAGTCGAAGGCCAGCCAGGAGGTGGCCAAGGTTTCTGATTTTCCCACCCTCCTCCCACCTCCAAACAGGCCTGGAGTCTGGGGAGCGAAGACCCTGAGGCCACTGCTGAGCACTCCGACCCCTACACAGGAGGGTCCTGATCACAAAGGGAGTCCTCGCAGGGAGGAGGCCTGGCTGCCTCCTTGGAGAAGGAAAGTCAGGCTGTCCTGGACGGCACCTAGAAATGCCCTCCACACTCACCACACACCCAGCACAGCAAACCACGCTCCTGGGCGTCCGACCCACGGCCCACAGGCCGCGTGTGGTCCAACACAAAATCGTAAGTTTACCTAAAACCTTTTTCTTCTGCTCATTAGTTTTCGTTAGTTTGTGTGTTTAATGTGTGGCCCAAGACAACTCTTTTTCTCCCAGTGTGACCCAGAGATGCCAGAAGGTTGGACCCCTTAAACAATCATGCCGATTTTTGCTCTAATGGGGGCCACTCAGCTCCAGCTGCTGGCTGCGCCCTTTCCCTCAGGGCCTCAGGTTCTTCACCGTAACGTGAAAGCCAGAGACCACCACCCCAGCACTTGGAATTTTCCCATTTCGCCAACCAGAAGGCAGAGGTACTTGATGCAGGGGGCTTGGTCCAAGGTGACACAGAGGGGAAAGAAACTTCCTTTGGTTTTCTGGCCTGAGTAACACACAGCCTTGATCTTGGAAGAGAACAGCCAAGTGACCCAGGGCACAGAGGTGTTTGCCAAGTGGCTGTTGCTCGCCTGACCCTCAATAGTTGGAGAGATACAGCTCCCACTATCCATCTCCTAGAACTGTAATTTGATGGAAAAAAATCTAATTCTTTTATATTTTAGGGCCTAAACCGAGATACAGATTCAAGATTTTAAAGCTGGAAGTGCCTGGAGGACATAAGCCTTCCCTGCCCCTCCCCAGGTGAATGGGGGGCCCACTGTGTTCCCACAATCCCCCTCTCCAACGCTGACCACAACCTAGCTCTTGCTCCAGCCTGGAACCGCCTGCCCAGCTCTCCAGCCCTGAGCCCCAGGTCTGAGCTCCTTGGGGCCAGGTTCTGCTCTGTCCTGTGTCTGGCACATAGTAGGCGCTCAATAAATGGTTGATTGAGGAATGAATCCCATCCAACACCTCATCTGATCCTGCAGGAAACACAGAAGTTAAGCTGCTGGCCTGAGGCTCCGTACAAGGTTCTGCGACCCCCTGTACAGTGCTCAGCCCTGAAGCAGTGCAAACATCTCCAAGATGTGAGGCTAGCCTGCAAATGCTGGACCCCCAGTCCCTCCCAGCATCCTCGGGAGAAACCTAAGCACAAGGTGACTTTCAAATTCAGTTTAAAAGTGGTTTTTGCTGATCTTTATAAAAGATCCATTTAGCTTCTGAATGAGGGCCTGCAAACACCAGCCGGTCCCACCCCATCTAAACATGCGGCCTCCAGGAAGGACCAGCGCTGTGGAGCGTGTGTGCGGAATGATAACATGTCGCTGGACGCACTGAACGAGGTCTGGACAGGCCTGGCTGCTGGCAACAAGGGGAGAGCAGCCTGTGTCCCACTCGTGGAGAAAACACACCTCCCAAAAGCCTTGCATCCAATCAAGAAACGTCTCCAAAGCTCCTCGGTTCAAGGGAAGTGCAGGCAGAAATGTGGGGACCGTTGTTTCTTTTCCTTTCTCCCTGGAATGCAAAGTCACACGGGCTCACTGCAACAAGCTAAACGATGAATGAGAAGTCGACTATTTTCCAGCCCCTGTGAGAGCCGATGTTCACAGCCGGACTCAGCTCCCTCCCCGCCTACCTCTATCTTCCAAAAACCACAAAACCCAGAGAGGAGAGGGGCCTTCTCTCCCAGGCAGCTAAGCCAAGATTCTCTTATACGTGGCTCACGGGCATTGCTCCACCCGAAGCAACCACCATGCGGACCCCCAAACCCCCTCGTCCAAGAGTTCTAGAAACCAAAGTTGTCTCTCACCCCATTAGGCAGCAAAACCTGCCCCACCCAGAGGCCACTTATAGTCTCAGTGTTTTCCCCACTGATGGATATTCACGTTTTGTGCAAAAATGTGACGGATTTGACGACAGGGCACTGCCCCAGGCCCCTGGTGGGATGCAAGGCACAGAAGCCTCTGCCTGAGGGACTGAACCATGTCTGGTCCCAAAGGCATCTGGCAAGGGACTGGGGACCAGAAGTGACGAAATAGCAGCTGCTAACTTTTACAATGGGGCTCACTTTTTAAAATAACTTTTCTGTTATATCCGTGGTGTCACAGCACCTGAGGCCGTCCTGAACCTTCTAGGTAGCTCAGCAGTGCGCACCCCAAAGGGCAGTGAAAAAACAAGGCGGGTGCAGACAGCACGTGCCCTGCGGCAATGCTTCAAGACTCTAAATCAGAGAGCTGAGCCCCAGCCCTGCGCCTGCAGGCCAGCGGCTGCGAGACTTGGGGCAAGTGACCTAACCTCTCTGGGCCTCAGGAAAATGGGGAGCTACAAGGCTATTTCTAGCTCTCCCTTCTCAGCCATCACCCCTGCCCAGGCCGGGTGAGGGCAGCCTCCTCCCCACTGGTTCCTGCCTGCTTCCCCCTCTCCTTCCAACTCCTTGCCTGACGCCACACAGAAAAATCCTTTCAAAACCACTTTTGTTAGATCGCCCTCACCCCTTCCTGGCTCCAAACACACAATGGCTTTTTATTGCCCCGGTGATGGAACCCAACCTTCTCTGTCGGTTTAAAAGAAAATCTTATATTAAAAATAATAAATCACCTGAGATTCTGTCAATCCGAGACCACTGACTTCCTCCGGGAGTGTTTCTCCCCTTATCCACACCCCCCACTAGACAAAGCCGCAGGGCTGTGGCTGTGGCAGCCAGCAGACCCATCCCGCTCTCCGCACTCTGCCTTATCTCCTAAGTGTTTCCTGTGCTGGGAAGGAGCCTTCATGTTTATCTGTGAGCTGCTGGCCCCACGACTGGCCCCACCAGAGCTAGACACCCTGAAAACTCATTTGCGGCCATACCAGCCTCCTCTGAAAAAAAGAAGACTCGGCCCCTTGCATCCTGATCCCTGGGGGCCCTGCCCACCCAGCCCCAGGAGCAGAACCTCAGCATCTGGCACTGGGGGTTGTGTTAAACATTTTCCTGAAAAACACCGTGCAGGACAGAAGTCGGTGCCCTACCTGCAGGGTCACAAGGAACTGGTAAGTCCCGCGACACACAACCCTGTGTAGCTTTCTTTAATCTACTGCTTCTCAAAGCAAAGAAAAAAAATCACCCCCACACCCGAGTCATCAGTGCTCCTTGGCACACACGGGGGCACGCTAACTGTCCAAGGTCGCCTCGCACACTTCCAGAGTCATCTCCTGCTTAGAAACCTTCCCGACGCCCCACCGTCTCCCTGACAACCAAACTGAATCCTGAGCCTGGTGTTTGTGATCAACAGTGTCCTCTGTCCTTTTACCTCCTGGAAAAAGAAGCTCATTGTGCCCACTGCCAAATGCAGACCTGGAAGAAACAGTCCCTGGCCAGTGAGGTGGCGTTAGGCGAACCCCCGAGCTTTTCTGAGCCTCAGTTTTCTCCGCTGTGAAATGGAGGAGCCAGCAGCTCAGCACCAGCGTCTTAGGGTTCCCGCGTGCCCAGGGGTCTCAGCTCACAGCTGCAGCAGAGGCCGGGGGAGGCACCGAGTGTGAGAACAGTAGCAGAGAGTAAACAGGACCCCTCCCCTGGAGTGATTCAGGGACGTGGAGTCAGAGGCCTGGACTAAAGCCTGGCTCTGCTGCATGCTGGGGGCGTGGTCCTGGGTAAGGCCTTGACCCCCAGCCTCACCTCCTCCCTGTAAAATGAAACAGGCTACACAGACACAGGGACACATGCAAATGCATTCAGAGATACAGACACAGAGACACACGCAGAAACACAGAAGCACAGACACACAGTGACACACACAGACACCGGTGCAGATAAAACTGGTGAAACCCAGTAAGTTGACAGCCTGTGTCAATGTCGGTACCCTGGCTGTGACGGTGTACTATAGTTACTATAGTTACGCAAGATGTTACCGCCGGGAAAGCTGGGTGATGGGTATCTGGGATCTTGGTGTTATTTCTCACAAAATTATCTCAAAATATTAGGCTGGCCAAAAAGCTAGAGTGTTTTTTTCCGTAAAATAAAAGGCACATTTTTCATTTTCACCAATAACTTTATTGATTTGGATATTTTGAGTGTGTTGGCTATCTCCCGTGTGGTATAACGTTGTTTTTAATTAATGTCTTGATTTGATCACTGTCAGCTTCAACTGGTCTACCCGACCGTGGAGCATCGTCCAGTGAGAAATCTCCAGCGTGAAACTTCGCAGACCACTTCTGACACGTTCGATCAGTCACAGCGCCTTCTCCACACACTGCACATCTTTTTTTGCATTTTTATCTTTCTTGAAATATTAAAACATAATATGCCAAAAATGTTGCTTATTTTCTTCCATCTTCGATATTAAAATAGCTACACAGAAATCCACCAATTTTGATAAACTTTTTCTAAATGCACACTGATATGACAGCTGTCACAATACAATCTAACAAAATTATTTTGAATGAATTTAAAGACAACTAAGCACTACCAGAGCCATCGCATGGAAAAAAACAAACGGACTTTCTGGCCAGCCCAATAAAAAGTTCTTAAAAATGAAGCAGGCTGACGCCTCTGGCATGAGGACATTGCGGGTGTTCAACAAGGTGCCACGTTCCTCGTCCCCTCCCTGATGCCACACCACACCACACACTGCGTGCTCAATACACGGACACTGAGAACTGAATGACTATAGGAATATCCACAGCACATAGTAGGTGTTCAGTATGTTCCCTCTTCTTTCGATATCATCTTCCCGGCCCAGGACAGTGAGCCTATCTGAAGCCCGTTTGCTGGGGGCACTGTAACTAGAGGGCTCCCTGTGGTCCGCCAGCATCCCACGCTTTGTCAGGAACTGCCAGCCCCCTGCTGAGCAAAGGTAAAGCCAGCCTTCCAGCAGACTCTTGTCCTCCCCTACAGCCTCTCCGTCCCAGGGAGCCAAAAGCCAGATAGGGAGCAGGCACGCTGCTGATGCAACCAAGAATGAGGTTCACTCTTGTTTATAAAAGCATTTGTTCAAATCCCACCTCTTTCCCAAAAGGGCTGAGGTGGCTTCCAGCAAAGGCTCAGGTGTGAGACAGGCCACCCCATCCCTATGCCTGCTCCTTCCCACCCAGATCCCTCCCTACAACCAGGGAAGCCACTCAGAGGCTGCCAAAGAAAATTTCCCCCTCCTGGTCTCACACCTCTTTGGCCACTTGCTACGTGGCCAGGAGACCCCCAGGATCCCCACTGCCCAACAAGGCAAGACCAAGGCAGCCTATGAGGTCACCCAGTGAGAACCAAATTTGGGGGACAGGCCCTGAATGGAGGTGGCTGAAGGCAGATGAGATTCGAGGCCGTCCGCATCTGTGAAAACCCAGCAACAGATGACCGGGGTCACTATGTAGCCAATGAAATTTCTTTTTTGAAGGATGCTGAGCAGTAGGGGGACTATAGAATAGCAGCTGGCACCCTGCTGTAACACATTCCAATGTGTCTAATCTGAAAAACAACCTCGTGCTATAAATATTCCCATTATCCCCACTTTACAGATGGGAAATCATAGCACAGAGAGGTGAAGCAACTGGCGCAAGAACACACAGCTGAGAAAGGGTGGAGCCCAGATTTCAACCCAAGTGCGTCGTTCCCAGTCCCTGGGCTCAGTCCCCCTAAGGGACAGTCATGACATCCTAGGTGCAAAAGACTACTTAAAATGGAGAACGGTGTGCTCCTTCCTACAAGCAAACACGCGTAGAAAACAAGGCTGGACACTCGGCGTTGTGGAATTAGGGGTACTTCTCATTCTTTTTTATCTCTATTGACTAAATTTGCACCATGGACCACGTTAAGACTTCAGGAAAAGATTCAAAATCGTTCAGTGAGCTGCCCTGGACCCCTTGGTGGGGGAATATTCTAAGTAACTTAGAAAATGAGTAAAGACTGTAAGGCCAAAAACAAACAAAAAACAATGGATACTAATAGTAATAAATGTTTAAAGATTGTATTTATTTACTCGTAGAGGGAGGGGCAGGGAGGGAGAAACAGGGAGAGAAACACCGATGGAGAGAGGAACACTGACTGCCTGCCTCTCACACACCCCTTGCTGGGGACCTGGCCCGAAACCCAGGCCTGTGCCCTGACCGGGAATCGAACCAGCAACCTTTAGGTCCACAGGCTGGTGCTCAATCCACGGAGCCACACCAGCCAGGGCTCACAGTAACAATTTTAAGTGTACATATGACTTTAGGATACAGTAAAACAATAATAATAAAAATAAGTTACAAATAAAAGCAAGTCGCACATAGGAACCGCCATGCATTGCTGCCGGGAACATGAGCCTGTGCAGCCTCTTCGCAAACAGCCCGACAGCCCCTTAACCCGAAGCTACGGTAGGACCCACCGATTCCACTCCTAGGCGTCCGCCCAAAAGAAAGAAAAATACAACCACACAGAAGCCTGCGTGTGGATTACAAAGCAGCGTTACTCACAATAACCCAAAGGTGGAAACAGCCAAATACCACAGACAGGGGAACGGATAAACACCACGCAGCACACACGTAACGGAATGCTGTTCGGCCACAAAAAGGAACGAAGCGCTGACACTAAACGTTCGTGAACCTGGACAACGAAGAAGACAGACACAGAGGACTCCACACGGCGGGACTCTCCTCATACAAAATGTCCGGAACAGGCAAGCCCGCAGAGACAGAAGTAGGTAAGGGGTGGCCAGAGACTGGGGGGAGGGAAGAATGGGGTTTCTTTTAGAGGCGACAAAAACATTCTATAATCAGATAGAGGTGATGATGGCACAGTTTTATGAATATACTAAAACCTACTAAACTGTATACGTTGAAAGGGTAAATTTTATGGTATGCAAATTATATTTAAATAAAGCTGCTATTAAAAATTCTTTTTTAGAAAAGAATGGAACTCCCACAGAAGAAACTTCCCATGGCTTCCAGAGGACGCAGGGTGGCCCTGGAGAGGGAGGGGCAGTAGAGTGACAAAAGAATACTGTTCGCTATCCAGTCTTGCCCTCATGAGCCTCCGCTTTGTGCCCCTCCCTGGGGAGCTGAGGGTCCCACATGGCCTCAGTAGCTGGGGCTAGCCTTCCACAGCCCCTCAAATCACTAATGCAAAAGTATCAAGATATCTGTCACTAGAGGGATGGCCTTGGCTGACGAAGCAGAAATGTCCCAGGGCCCTGGCATTCTGCCTCAGCCTCTAACCTGCCCTATGTTCATGGGCAAGTCCGTTGTCCTCCCTGGGCCTTGGAGTCTACTTTGATGAAGTGAGGGGGGCCGGACTAAGGATCCCTAAGTGTTCCTCAGTTCTATGATTTCAAAGAGACACCCCGAGATTGTCATAAATGCAAAGACAAGAGAAACAGGAGTTTTAATCAAGGTTACAGATAAAATATACTTTGTAGCAAAAGCATGGGAGGACAAATACTTTAAACAGTGAATACTTTTGTGCAACATAACATTATTGAATACATATGTTCCAAATAACAGAGCCAAGAATCCTATACAATCTGTGGTTCAGAGATAATGCAGTTTTCTCTTCTGCATTAAAAAGTATCTCACCCTGATGGGGTGGCTCAGTTGGTTGAGCACCATCCCACAAAGCAAAAGGTCACCCTGGTCAGGGCACATGTGAAGGCAATCTTTCGATATCTCTCTCACAGGTCCATGTCTCCTTCCCTCTCCTTCTCTCCCTCTCCCCTCTCTCTAAAAGTAAATAAATAAAGTCTTTAAAAAATATTTAAGTCTAGCATCTTTCTTACTTATTCAGGGTTTGATAAGGTCTTCTCAAGCGAAAGGATGCTTCATCTTGACTTCGGCCGTGGATGTCACAGGGCGGGTTTATAGGGGAAAGCACTTTAACCTCCACCAGCTCAACAGAGAGAGAGAGAGAAATGAGGTGTGGAAAATGTGCCTATGAGCACGGATAACTTTGAAAAGGCCTGGCGGTTCCACAAACATTTCACCTACCCTTGCGAAACTAGAGCCAGAGAGGCTACAAGAGCAAAAGACGTGTCAGGGCCAAGAGGACGGGTTAAAAACCTTTAAAGAGGCATCGTCTCTTAAACAGAAACCTTTCAGGAGGTCAATAAAGTTGATAAATTTCTACCTAGATTGATCCAGGGGGGAAAAAAAGAGAGATGGCACCAATTACCAGTATTACGAATGAAACAGGGGACATCACTAGAGAACCTACAGACAGCAGAAGGATAATAAGGGAATATTATAAAGAAGTGAACACCAATTAACTTGACTACCTCGATGGAATGGGTAAGCTCCTTGAAAAACAAAAATTACCAAAACAGACGCAAGGAGAACTAAACGCCATCACACCAAGACCAAGGCCAACTTTCCCACCCGCCGAAGAAGTCACGGCAGGAAAACGTCGCCCACCGGAGCAGGTTTTGAAACGTGGACGAGGTTGGTTGGTTTTGGCTGAGGTGTCTTCCAGCAGTTTCACTTTCAGTGGTTTTAAAAGACATATACTTAATGCCATCCTCACTGTTTTCTTTTCCCTAACCTCTCATTTCACGTGAGACTTCCATCACGCCAACTGTGGTTCTGCCAGCCACGGTGCTCCTCAGGAGTGCCCCTCCCATGGCTGGCAAGGAATCTGTGCGGCGTGCAGAAGAACCGGCGGAGGGTGAAAGGATACAAATTCCAATTGTAGCTATCTTTCTACCTTGTTGGAGACACGGAGCTTCCTTATGGGAAGCAATCAGAAGACAACATGAGGCCACATATAACAAAGTGATAAATTATTAACAAGTGTGAATAGGTGCATACAGACAAGGGCCTACGACAGCCAGGAAAGGGGAGAGATTTTGGCTGGCGGGGATTAGAAAAGGGGGCTTCCCGGGGCAGGAAAGTGGAAGACAGAGCAGGCACATGTCAGGACATGATGGCAGGAACAAGTCTGGTCATGTGAGGAACGGTGAGGAGCCAGCTCACGTGCATGGCACTGCGAGTGTGTGCGAAGAAGTGTATTCACATCTTCGGGGGGACACGCAGCCCCTCTGAGAACTCAACGCAAGCTATGGACCCTCTCCCCAGGAAAATGCACAGAGGCCCTGAGTTTTGTGTTGAGTTCTGGAGTTGGGAAAGGTATTTGTGAGAATGGGGGTACCAGGTTGAGGAAGGTAAACTTTCCTCCCCTAAACTCCCCTAACTCCTGACTCTGGAGTGTCCCTCGTCCCTAGTACCTGACCTCAAAGGTGGTCCCTCCTGGTTCATCTCATCCAACTAAAGGGGTCTAGATTCCTGGGGTTGCAAGGTCTGCAGGTCAGCTCTCCAGATAAGGGATAAGGGAACCCAGACCTCAGGTGCCTTGGGGTACGTCCAGGTTTCCCATCCCCCACAATGCCCCCGCTTGGATAAGCCAAGGCTCATGGGAGATTGACCAGGAGCTCCTGCTATGTGACACAGATGGCCCTGATGGCGGGGGCAGGGGCGGGGGAGGTTCAGGGGTGGGGCTTCCTGATGTCGAGGGGCCCAGGGCATGTTAATTCCAGGACCTGTGAGGCCAGGCTGCGAGTGGGGCCTCAGATTCCTCAAACTCTCCCTCCTTCCTTTGCCCCCAGCAACCAGGGCCATCACTTCTGGGGCCTGGACTGCTTGCCAGGCTTTCCACTTCAGCCACTTGATGTCCCTCTGAGGGAAGTCCTGAGATCGCCCCTGGGCATGGCAAGAAGCCTGTGGCTCAGGGAGATGAAGTAACATGTGAGGACCACACGGGTGGCAGGGGCGGGTGACGAGGCCTGACTACAGAATGCTGTGGTTTGGCCAAACCACACCATCTGCCCATTGACAGCACACAGCACAACCCCCCCAGAGCCTTGGTCTCCCAGTCCGTACCAAAGGGGTGACACAGGGCTTACATCACCCTGTTGTGCAGATGGCTGGGAGAGTCAGACAGAACTAAACAGAGAAGCGCTCTGTAACAGGGAGAATATGGGAAGTGAGGTTTCAATGTCCCCATTTCTCCCTCCCCAGAGCAGGAAGGCTCCTGTGGTTGTAGGGTGCTCAGCCCGGCAGCAGGTTCCCTGGCCATCCCGGGGCCTCAGCAGGGTGAAGGGGGGAAGTGTGGGGAACTGCCTGGCCCTTTTCCTGCCTCCCTGACCAGCCAGGGCCCCAGAGCCATGCAGCTGCCAGCAGCTGCTGACACCTCGTTCCGCCCCATTAAGGCCCCAGTGCCACTGTAGCCAGAATCACGAGGGATCTGTCACACCCTCGGGGCTCAGAGTCCTCAGCACCGGGATGCCACAGAGCCAGCCTGTTCGCTGGGTTGTGCCCCGATGCCCTGCCCTGGCCTGGAGATGACAGAGGCAAGAAGCATCTCCAAGGTAACTGCTTCCCAATGTCACTGAGTATGGCCGTGTCATGGCATCAACCCCAACCACACCCTGACCCAGGCTCAGGGGCACCGACCTTGTTGAGTTACTGCAAGGTCACCCCAAGGGGCCCAGGGGAAAAATGGGTGCTAACCTCCCTCGCTCCCCTGTCAGAGTCTTGTTCACAGAGTTGGGAAGATGGCGTCCTGTAGGCACGTCCCTGCCACTTCCTCATCACCAGCGCCGTCATCGATACCGAGCATGTCGTGCATTCCACTGACTTGCAGACCCAGACTCCGGCATGCCAGTTTAGCCTCTGCAATTGGGATGGGTCTTACCAGGGGTGAAGAGCTGGTTTTGCGGGCAGCGTTTTTCTTGCCTAGCAGTACATCAAACAATGATATGCTTTACAGTGGACGAGCGTCTACAGATAAATGCCGGCACCGACACCCACTACCTGGCACAATGGTGGCCCTCACCTCTCCCATTCTGTAGCTTCCAGCACGTGGAAGGAACTCAGCGGAACTCCTCGATGAACCAACCCATCATCATTGCTTAAGGCCCCTGCTTACAGTTCATGGTAAAGAGGGCCCCTCTCTGAGAATCAGCCCCCCACCACAAATGTCTCCTAGGCAACGCCTCCACCCAGGCTCCCTGCAGAGCCCTGGATTTCCCAGAATGCTCCACGGAGACAGCAGCAGCGCTCCTCTGGGGCCTGGGAGCCAGCCGAGATGACTGGAACCACTTGGCAGGCCGCCCGCGCCAGTGTGGAGCCCCCAGGAGCGCCAGGCCGTGGCCCAGCTGGGATGAAGCCACCAGGAAGTGGATTTGGCACGAGCTCCAAAAGGCCTACAGAGGGAAGCTCGCAAGGGGGACAGTCCCCTGCCACCTGGAGAAATTCCTTCTGCGTGTGAGACCTGGGAAGATCCACCCAAGATGTTCGGAACAGTCTCATCAAACAGGGTGGGGCGGGCCAGAAGCTCCAGAGCAGAGTTTGGCAAGAAATTTCCAAAGGGTGTTCCAAGTGCACTCAGCTGGGTTCCTGCAGGCTGCAGGCCAGATGCTGGGCTCCTGGGGCGGTCCTCTCTGCTGAGGGTGGGCTGGGACACAGCTCCGGCCGCCTAACAATCATGACATCAAAATGTAGGTGCCTAGAAACCTACCAGGGAGGGGCTTCTCCCAGAACTGCCTCCCCAAAGCAGCTGGTGGGGTGGAGCTACAGAACCAGCATGACTCCTACTTCTGACACCAACAGCTGTGTGGCCTTGGGCCAGTTACTTTCCCTCTCTGGAGGCCTTGATTTTTCAGATGGGGAGGCTCAGATCAAACAGGCTTCAAGATGTTGTTGCCAGAGAGAAGACACATCACTGACGACAGGGCCAGCCTGTCAGGAGGACCCGTCATCCACAAGCAGACAGGGGCTCCCACAGTCAGGAAGCGAGAACTGGCCGCATGAAAGGGGGGAAGACAAGTCCAGCTGTGGGCAATTTGAACCCCCTCCCTCCGAGAATGTGGTGCAGGGGTGTGCATGAGTGTGCTCAAGGGGGAAGATGCAAGTGAGTGTGAGTGCGTACGATGAGAGGAGGTGGGTGCAGGAGTGAAGGTGTGTGCTCCTGTTGGAGAGAGAAGGCGAGTGTGTCTGAGGGGGATGTCTGTGCACAGGGGGAGGGGGAGGGGGAGGGGGCTGTCCCTCCAACTCCGACAGCCTCCGTCAACTGTGTTTCCTCAACTCCGTCTCCTCCACCTGCCCTCCTTGGGACCTGCCTGGAAGCCAGTCCTTAAACCCCAGAAGACTAAAAGGCCCTGTTCATCCCTGTCCCCTGGCGAGTGACAGGTAACAGGTAAGCATGGTCCAGGTTTTGACTGTTAATGGGAGGGAATCAGAAACCACACCTCATGGAAGCTCTTAAAACCAGGCTCCCAACCCCCGACACATTTTGCAAAGGAAAGAAAACGCAGAGTTTCAGAAAGAGAAGGAGGGAGAGGGGTGGGGAGGACCAGGCCACCAGCCGAGCCTCCTGCTCACACACACAGCCTCAGAGCGTGGGAGGAGAGCCCACTGGGGGGTGGTCAGCACTCCGCCACCCCAGCCCAGGGCGGGCTGAGGGCAGTGAGTCAAGGAGCCATTTTTCGTGCTAAGTTGGGGACGTACAGGTCCACTAGCGACCCCTAGGCTTCCGCACCAAGGGGAAAATGTAGGCTTTTGTTTCCGGAATGCACTGCCCACCACCTCCAACCCCAGCAAGGCCCACGCCTAGACCTCTGCAGGGGCCCTGTGAGCCCTGTCCCCACTAGACTGCTCTTGGTGTCCCCAGCGCTCAGCCCTCAGTGCAGACGGCCCTGCCCAAGAGCCCACAGCCCTGTGACACCAGCGCAAAGCTGTGATCTGCACTTTCTGGGCCTCCCTTGTCCAGAAGCCCCCTGGACACCACATAACCACACAAAAGAACGGCCCTCTGGAAGGGAACAGGGCATCCAGCCGCTCAGAGGGACCAGGGTCAGAGAGCTGGCACCACAGCCGTGGGAAGGCCGTGCTCTCGGGCTCCTCTAGCCTCCCTGGACACAGACCGGATGCTGTGCCATGCACACCAGGACCCTTCAGAGCCCCCCTGGCCCAGCCCCACTGTGTCTGGGGCCTGAAAGACCACGCCTGCCTCCCACCTGCCTCCATCCTTCCATGGCGGTTGTCAGAGCCCACACAAGCCTTAATCCCCGTCTGCAAACCCCCCTCGTCTGGAAGCCAGGAGACGGGTTTACGGGCCTGAGAAAGCTTATAAAACACTGCTGCAGCGTGTCAGTGCTCTGACCCCATCCTGGAGCCCCCTTCTGGGAGCTGGTGCTGGAGACCAATGCAGCCTCCTTGTGTGGCTAAGCCAGGTGGGGCCAGACGAAGCCAGGCCCTTGCCAGCCCCCCATCATCTCCCATAAGTGCCATTTAACCCCAGACAGGGGGGACAGCCAAGGCCCTGGCATTAGACCACCCTGTTCTCGTACTTCCCAGCTCTACCGTTCACTGTCAGTAACTCGATCCAAAACTCTCAGGGTCATGACCCTTGGCCTCCTCATCTGAAAAATGGGGCTGATGCCGCCTGCCCACAGGGCAGCTCAGGCCACCCTCTGAGGTTGGAGGGGGGATGGGCAAGGGGAGCTGGCATCTTACTCACGGTCACCTAGTTAGCTGGTGGCAGAGCAGAGCCAGTGACAAGATCCACAGGCGTCCTGGTGCTGGTGGGTAATCAGTGGGCAGCCGTGGGAAGGTCAGGAGGTCAGGCGGGACCCGTAGGGCAGAGGGAAGCTGAGCCTGACACATGGCTCATCCCCTACCTGCTCTATGCTTTGTATCATGAAGCACATACTGTTTTTAAAGGTAAAATAAAATATAATCTGAAAACACCTCTAACACATTGAAACGGTTCCTGGAGTATAATCCACTGACAGGCAACAACCAAGCAGCACATTAGAGGTAAAAACAGGACATGTTTAACGTGGCATTAGTGGCATATAAATTCTTCAAGGGAGGCCTTTTTCGCAGTCACTACTTATTTAAATCCTACCCATCTGCAGCAACCCCATCAGGGGTTCCTCCTCCGGGCAGCCTTCCCTGAGTCCCAGGCCCCTTCAGGCCACCAACACTGGCTGCCAGCTAGCCCAGGCTGGGCCCTCAGCCCTCACCCCCACTGCACCACACATGCCACAGTCTGCTGTCCCCTGGGCCAGCCTTTGTCTCCCACATGGCCAGATCCTGGCATTGCATCTGGGAGGACTGTGGGTGCTGGAGCCAAACAGCCTGATCTGAATCCCAGCTCCAGTACTTCCCAGCTGTGTGACTTTGGGCCAGTGCCTTTCCCTTTCTGTTCCTTAATTTCCATACCTATAAAATAGGAAAACCCACCTTAAAGGACAGGTTACACGAGGTGACATGGGCAAAGCTCTCAGGAGAGTGACTGGCACAGAAGGGACGCTTTCGATGCAGTCTGCTACTGCCATCTTCATCATCGTCACCTTAGAGCTCACTGTGTCTTCATCAGGACCAGGTGGCAGCTAGAACCTAAATGCCCTCCCTCGTCCCCAGCCCTGACCCATAAACGGCACTAAGTGGTGGGCAGGACACGTGGCTGTGGTGGGCTCTGCTCTTTGAGGGGGTCTCCCTGAGACCCTGAATGACGCCTCTCCCACTTCACTCTGGTCCCGCAGCCAACTGGGAAGAAACGGCAGACCTGAGAGGTGGCTGCCCCCACCCAGGGTCGGTCTCTACTGAGCTAAATACCAGCTGGGACCTTTGTGCCGTTTATTCAAGGTTGCTGGCACCTCGGGCAGGAAGTCCAACCGAGTCATTGATTTCATGCAGGATTCCAAACCAAACAGGCTGGGCAGCAAGAAACCAAAGCGAGGGGCCGGGGCGGCCCGTGCTGAGGCAGGAAGCCTGGGAGCCACCGGTTTCTCAGAGCCCAGCCAGCCCCTGACCCCAGGGGCCCTTCCCCAACTCCATGCCCCTCCTGCCAACAGGTGCAAAAAGACAAGATGGTTAGAGCCTGGCAGCTGTTCAGGAACCAAGAGACTCAGCTACTAGTCCGTCACCTGCTCCCATTTTACAGAGGGGACATGGGAGCCAGCAAGGTGGAGAGTCTGTCTTGCCCAAGGTCACTCACTGTGAGTGCAGGGGCAGAACCCACGGCTTCTGGTTCCCAGGGCCACAGCTGGAGCAAGTTGGAGCCTCAAGAGTGAGCCTGAACACAGCTCCCCTCGTCCCGGGGAGGAGCCCACCAGCTCCTGCCTTCAGGTGCAAACCTAATGCCTGGATATCTGCAGCAGAACTGCGACTCCGGTCCACGCAGAGACAGAATGGGCTGTGAGCGGCCGCGAATGGGACCTTCTCAGACCCACCTGTGGTTTCTGCACGGGAATGCAAAACTCAGACAGCCAGGCAGGGAGTCGCCCACAACCCAGCAATTCCACTTAGGGTGGCTACCCAAGGGAAATAAAAGCATGCGTGTACACAGACACCCGCACACACATGTCCACAGCAACACTACTCACGACGGCCAAGAGGCGGAAAGAGCCCGGTGTCCACCGACGGAGGAGTGGACAGACGACATGCAGTCTGTCCATGCAGTGCTCTTATTCAGCCATGTGAAGGAGTAAAACACGGAGACACACCACAACACGGGTGAACCGCAAGAAGGCTGAGTGAAAGCAGCCAGACGCAAAGGACTCATCCTGTACTACTGCATTTACACGAGGCGCCCAGGACAGGCACGTCCGCAGAGACAGAAGGAGATTCTTGGTTGCCAGGGGCAGGGGGATGCGGAGTGGCTGCTCATGGGCACAGGGCTGCTTTCGGGGTGATGGAATATTCTAGAATTGGAGAGTGGAGATGACTGCACAACTCTGTGAGTGCACTAAAACCCACTGAGTTCTATACTTTAAAAGGACAGATTTTTTATGGTGTGTGCGTTATTTCAATTTAAAAATGAAAACAGTATCCTCTCAACGTCAGCCCACAGCCCTCCTGCCACTGAGGCCCCTCCTGACCGGCCCCCATTGTTCCAAGGCCCCTCAGCCCCCGTCCAGACCCTCCTCACTGCTCACGAGGCAGCCCCCCCACCCCCGACTCCCAGCCACTCATGACCACTGTCACAGTCCCTCCCTGCACCTGGTCTGGCTCACTCACGCTGGGTCCTGATGCTCAGCACAGCACCTGGGACACAGCAGGCACCTCACAAAGACAGACGGGATGCAGGAACAGAGTCCTTTCAGTGTCGGCCATTCCTTCAAGATAGAAAGCGCCGAACTCCTGGCTGTGTTTGCCTCTACCAGCAGCTCTTGCCCCAGTGCTGGGGTCTTCCAGAAGCTTTACAATACCAGTGTCACTAGGGCCACCCCTCACACATTCTGATTTAACAGGTCGTGGTAGGATCCAGTCATTGGTAATTTTTCCCCCATCATCACAGCCTAGTCATTGGTATTCTGAAATTCAGATTGATTCCAATTGAATCACATGCACACCCAGAGATTCCAAACGCTGCCAACCCCTCCTGCCCCATCCTTCTTCCCACTGCGAGCAACACTATTTAAGGATTTTCAACAATTACACTCCCCACATCTGGGCCTTTGCACGTGCTCTTCTGCCAGAAGCACATGACTCCCATGCAGACCTGGTTGAGCCTTGTTCTGTCTTCAGGACTCAGCTTAGACATCACCTCCTCCAGGAAGCCTTCCCTGGACATACCCACTTCTCAACCTCCTGTGGGCTCCCAGCAGACCCCAGCAGAGAACATACTGCATGGCTACAGCCAGGTCCCTTCACCCCGATCCCCTGCCAGCGCCTGAGGGCAGAGGCTGCCTGATGCCACACCATGTCCTTGGAGTGCCAGGTGTTCACAGAGCGCCTGGTGATCAGTAGGCACACATGCAAACATTTGTTGAGCTAATGGCAGAATGCGTGCTTACGTTTCTCCAGGGCAGCCCAGGGCTACCAGAATTTCTTCCGAAACTTATGCATACAATTAGCTGGTGTTACTCAAAAAATAAACCAGCCAAAGTGGCATTAGGTTATGGGCCTGTTGGTCCTCCTGGTGTAGCGTTGTCTGAAAAACAATCCACGAGGTTTTTCTGACCCATCGCGTTATCATCCTCCACAGAACAGAGTATTAGGGTGGTTCAGGGCCCCAGTATCACAAAGGGTATTTAAAACCTAGACTTGAGGAATAGGAAGAGAGCAGACAAAAGGCACAAACTTCCTGCTTATGAGATTAACAAGTGTGAGGCTCTGACTGGTGTGGCTCAGTGGATTGAGCACGGGCCTGCAAACCAAAGGGTCGCTGGTTTGATTCCCAGAGTCAGGACACATGCCTGAGTTGTGGGCCAGGTCCCCAGTACGGGGCACACAAGAGGCAACCACACATTGATGTTTCTCTCCCTCTTTCTCCCACCCTTCCCCTCTGTCTAAAAATAAATAAATTAAATCTTAAAAAAAGATTAATAAATGTGGGGATCTAAATTACAGCATGATGATTGTAGCTAATACTACTGGATCCTGTCCTTGAATCCTGCCAAGACAGGAGATCTTACATGTTCTCACCACAAACAGAAAGGTTAGCTATGTGAGCTAATGCTATGGTGCTAATCATTTTGCAACATATAAAAGTATCAAATCAACATGTTATATACCTTAAACTTAAAATGAAATGTTATGTGTCAGTTATATTTCAGTAAAGCTGGGGAAAATAAAAGCAAAATAAAGCAAACAGAGACCACAAGAAGTCATTCTCCTGCTCCTAACTCCACAGAAGAGACTGCCAGTAAGTCTCCAGATATTTTCCCAGCAAGTCCAGGCACAGCCTCAGCACCCCTCTCAACAGTGCCACCAAGCAGTGGGGCTTCCCATGGGTGATGCAGACCGCCTATGACCCCCGGAGACCAGACCTGTCATTCTGGCAGATGGGAAAACTGAGCGGAGGCCTCCCAGGAAGTAGAAGCTCCTTCCACAACTGTCCCCACAAGCTCCCACTGGGGGCTACGTGGAGACCGGAAGCCGAGTTCTGCGGGAGGGCAAAAGTACCCTGTTCCCCCACCATCCCCACTGACACACGGACCTAGGGCCAAAGAGGAACCTGAACTCCAAACATGGGTGCTTCCCTGGCTGAGAAAATGCGCAAACAAGGCAGAGATGCCCAGAACCTGCAAAACCTTCGAGAAACACTCAGGGATGAGATCCAGGGAGATCTAACCAGAGAAGAGGCCAGAAAGCTTTGCAGACTCTGGCCCTGGCCAAAGACAGCCACCCCGCTCCAGCCCTGCCCCTTCCCTTCCCTGCTTCCAAGGAAGGCTGAGTTTTGAAGACCTTTGGTCTCCACTTCCTCTTTCCCCGTTGTCTCCAATTGCCTCCAGGTTTCAGACAAGGCAAGTCTGGAAAGTTTACACCTCCGAGCAGATGGCTCCCAATCCGTCAAGCAAAGCACAGAACTTCCCCTGGAGGAGGTGGCTGGAGTTTCAGAAGGGCCTAAAGCCCATTTACTTCCCAGTTGCTTCTAGGGAGAGCGGGCCAGTGTCAGCCCGGCAGAGCAGCCCGGAAAGCTCCCCCATCTGATCAATCACCTTGCCTAGGTGCCCCACAAGCGCCTAGCTGCCAGGCCCTCCCCAAAGAGCAGGGAGCCGTAAGGGCGCAGATAGCCAGGAAACACGGGAAACAGATGTGCGTGCCGGGCCTGACAGGCGAGTGATGACAGACGCTCTCTGCAGGCCTCAGATGTCAGCGCTGAGAAAAGAAAGGCACTGCGGCAGCAACACCTGTTCTGGGCTCGGAGGCCGCACTGGGGGGCTCGGCGAGGCGCCCCCACGGTGAGGGGCCAGGGTGCAGTTAGGTAAACAGCTGCATGCTCCATTACCCAGAACGCTCTCCAGACGGAGCTGGAAGAGAGAAGGGCGGCCTGCCCGCCAACTGGCTTGCAAGGAAAGCAAATCAATCATACCGCCGACCCATCCTGGATGGAGCAGGCCGCTCCCAGCACTAGCAGCAGCAGGAGGTCCCAGCTGAGATCTGAACACCTGAGCGACGCAGAGGAGAGCAAAGACAAAGGGCACAACTTGTCCGCAGGTTGGACCAACAGGACAGAGAGCCAGCCAGTGAGGGCTGCTAGTCCATGCAGGTAACTCCTGCCTCGCAGCTGCTCTGGGGTGGGGGGAGGCACATCGGAGAAAATGACCTGTCCCCTCTCCGGGACTGCCACCTTCACAACTGGAGCCCCAGAGAAGACAGAAAGGCAGGACACGGGAGAGGCTGGGCCACAGACTACAGAACTGGACTCCTGGGTCCAACACTGGCCCTGTTGTTACTAGCTGAGTGGCCTCAGGCAAATTTATTGACCTCTCGGGACTTGCTTTTTCCTCTACGAAGTGGGCACAGTGGCACCTCCCTACACAGGGCTGTGGTGAGGATTCAGTGGGTGTGGGTACAGGTGAGGCATGTGGCCCAGCCTGCAGCATGGAAAACATCCTACACAGTCACTATTATCATTATTACGTCCCCGGTGGCATCTTCGGCAGCCTGGCCAGCTGTGCCCCAACTTTGAAGACAGGGACAACCACTGCCCACCCTCAGATCAAAGGTGGGGGCCAGGGTCAGTGTCATCAGAGCCTGAGGATGACAGTCAGGGACCCAACAGAGCATCTAGTGCCTCAGGGAGGGAGAAAGGAAGGGATGTCACAAACCTTCCAGATGATTATCATCTCCACTGTAAGTGAGGCTCAGAGAGGGCATGAGTCTTACCCAAGGGCACACAGCAGCTCCCAGCAGAGTGAAGATTAAAGCCAGGTCTGTCTGAAGGCCAACCTGGGGTCTTTCTGTGGCTTGCAGAGTTTTGTGTGTCCTGGGGATCCTCCTCAGGGGAGAGGTTCCAGGACCCTGACAGGGTACGCTGCAGCCTCCCCAAAACCCTGCCTTGACACAGCTACTCAAGCAGTCAGCTCAGAACTCAGTGACCACAAGCAGGGTGCTCTCCTCGGGGCACAGAGTCCAGCTGGAGAGAAAAGCCATGAACACATCCAGAGGACACTGGTGACACTCTCTTTTTCTTCCTTCCTTTTCTTCCTTCCCTGTCCTTCCTTCCTTCTTCCCTTCCCTCTCTCTTTCAGCGTTTTCTTTCATACTACTTAAAGTTGAGGCACTAATGAAGAAATGCTTAACAGGAAATAGCTGAGGCATTATAGGAGGTGGTATAGATGAGGTTCTGGAACATGCCGTCCCAGCTAAGTGGTTTCCCTGCGGCCACCCTCCAAAGCCCCAGCCACTCCCACTCAAATTCTCAAACCACAGGCCAGAGAGAAATGCAGAATGTGTACGCGAGAACCGAGGACCTGGGAGCTGGCAGAGGAAAGGAGTGTGGAGGCCCCTGCACCCTCCCTGGCGGCTCGGCTGCTCCTTTGCCCTGATGGTTCCTACCCGCAGTTCCTTCGGGCGGCTCCCAGCTCCCGCAAACGTGTGCTCTCGTCCCTGCGCCCAGAGCCCAGCCTGGCACGGGCCCATCCTCTTCCTGCTTTGTTTACAGCTCTGTGGGAAGTCGTATTCCTTGTTGACTCTTTGTCCCCCTGACACTGAAGGCTCTGGTCTTGCCACCAAATTCTCAGTGTCTGGAACAGCACCTGGCTCAGCCTAGGCACTCCGTCAACACTTGCTGAATGAGTGGGAAAGAGGGGTGGGGAGGGAGGAAAGGCAGAGACTGCGTTTCTGGCATCTACTGACAGTCCGTCGGAAGCCCTCCCAGGTGGGGTCTCTGCTTGTGTTTCCCTCTGTCCAGTCGAGCCTGAGACTGCCCCGCTGCCCCCACCACAAACTGGCCCGATGGCCTTACCACCCACCTGGATGGCTGCCACTGCCAGGCCCCGGTGGGTCTCTTCCTGGCCTGTGCCTAGCCTTCTTGTAAGAACTTTCTATTGCTCCCCCTAAACCCCACTTCCTTTCCCTGACTTCAAGGCTTCCAGTTACTCCAACCTCATTCCTCTTACTCGGGCTCCCAACACACCCACGGGAATGCCTGCGCACCCAAGGCTGCGTGACTCCTCCTTCCCTCTGTACCTTTTCTCCTGCTTTATCCCACTCCATCCATGGAATAGGACTTAGGGGCCAGAAGACCTTGATCCAAGCCCCCTCAGCCATCTACTGGCTGTGTGATAGTTACCAAGGTCACCCGACTTTTCTGAGTCTTGACTTGCTCATCTGTAAACTGGGAATCATAGGGCCTCACAGGGCCATGGTGAAGAGCAAAAACAAACAAACAAAAAACTTGTTCTAGAAATGGTACAAAAGTGAGTCTGACATTCAGCCTTCCCAAACTCACGCTGACGGCTTCCGGACAGACACCAGCTCGCGGGCTCATCCACACCAGGCCTCCCACCTCCCCAGCCAGTCTGAGGCCTGTGGCTGCCTTTGTTCCCCGTGCTCCTGCCAGTCAGGGCCCACAGTTGGTGTCCCATCAACCCTGATGAGCGAGCAAATCAACACGAGACAACTCAGTGTCGCTTGGACGTTCTACGGAAGGCACGCTGCCTGAGAGGCCCTGTGGACGGCACTCTGATTGCCCCGCAACACACCGTCACAGGGCCTAAAGTCCGCACCAGCCTGCAAACCTGAGGCCTTATGTCAGAGTGCCCCGCATCCTCGAAAAAACTGCCCAACACACTAGGTGGACATGAGGGTCCCACTACGACCCAAGCACTTGACTTTCTCAGAGTGTTTAAATTCCCCAATTCATTAAATTCTTGCAATGGCCCTACAAGGTGGGTGATACGGATTTCCACTCTTCCACCAAGAAAACAGGCTTAGCAAGGGTAGTAAACAAACTGGCAGACACTTGGTTTCTAGGAGAAAAGACATGATTAGAACCCCGGTCTGCCCTCCCAAGCCAGGCCTCTCTCCCAGTGACAGCCCTCTGGAAACTGCAATTGTTCAGATTTCCAGCAGCAGGCGCCACAGAGACCTGCCACCTGCCACAAATGAGAGGTGGCATGCTTCTCTGTTTAAAATGAAAGGACATTGCACCAAGGCCCCCAAAGGCAGCTCTAAAGTCCAAAACAACCTCAGTGGAGAAGGAATCCTTGACAGAGCATGAGACAGGGGACCATCCATATGAGAGGAGGTAGGCAACTTCGGGCAGGACCCACTTTACGGGTGCCGCCACTGCCCACAAGCACATAGGAGGCGGGACCAGAACCTTTCAAACAGATGGAATGACCATTCCTCACAGGCCAGAGACCACCTTCCCCATTCCCATGTCCTGCCGGGCCCTCGCCAGCGGCTACTGCTACAGGAGTCTGATTGAAACAAGCCAGTCTGTCTGTGGCGGGAATCAGGACACAAGGATTCACGGCTTTGGTAGCCGGGACGGCGATCACAGCTCACAGATGCCCACTGTGGACCCACCTGGAGCAGTTTTTGCTCTGGCCTTTGCAAAACCGGATCTGAAGTGAACTGAGCCCTGTCTGGCTCCGCCTGGGCAGGCAGCGTGAAGGCCTTATAAACAGGGCCAGTGCCAGGCCTCCTACCTCCTCCTGCACAGCTGACTTGCAGAGAAGAAAGACTCCCTGCCCACAGGGGTCCCAAATCCCCACACCTGGAAATCTTTCTATCTGCTGGTGAGCAACCACAGTCACAAAGGAAAAGTGTGAACTCGGGTGGAAAACTCTGGAAAAGCTAAGCCACCAGGGAGCTAGAGTGAAGAGGAACTTCCACCTCTGATGTGTTTGAAACCCGGTAAGTGCAGAGACCTCACAGTGACCTGCGTGGCTGGACTAATTACCAATGTTATCAGGCGGATGACAGACATGCCCTGAACTTCCTCTGTTTGATAGATTCTGCTGCAAACACACTCAAGTTCAGGCCCATGCCTGCTGTTTCCAGCAGTGCCCTATTTTTCCACAAGACCACTCCTGGCCCGCAACTCCTCTGACCCACTGCACACCTCTGAGCCCAGCCACACCAGTACACCCACAAAGCACCAGCCTGGTGACTCAGGGAGGGCACCTCCTGCTGGAACACACCACAAAGAATCAGTGCAAACTCCTCCCGGCAGAGGAACAGAAAACATCTCTTCTTCCCCTGCACAAATTTCAGAGGATGAGATGAGAACCGCTGCTTACCTTTATCGCCGATGCCACTGGGGAGCTCCAGCCCATGGGTCCTTGGCGGGTCAGACCTTGGCCAGCACATACCAGGGTCCCACACTCCACACAGGCACCAATGATCAGCTGCCGCCCGTCATCCACCAAAAGGCTGTGGCTCGCTCGCAGGGTGTAGAGAAACAAGGGCAGCCGGGCCACCCGCACAGCCTTCAGCCCCAGACACCGCTTCCTCTCCTGCTGGCAGAAGAAGCACACAAATGTATCCACTTGGTACTGCCGAGACCAGGTGCTGACAGCATGGTGGGCGTTGCGTGCCTCATGCTGCAGCCACTGGCCTAGCAGGTCGTGGTAGCAGAGCACACAGGTGGCCACCAGGCCGGTGGAGTCAGCAGGCCTGGCACGAGGGGCAGGTGGGTAAACTGTGAGGAAGGGGAAGAAGGGTTCCTTCTCCCCCAAGCGACTGGAGGGGTTCACGTTGAGCTGGAACTCCTTCCCGGGGCCCAACTCAGCCCCGCAGATGTAGCAGATGGACACGGCACTGCCCTGAGCCAATGTGGGCGGCTCAGAGAGAGCAGGGTCTGAGGCAGGGAAGGCCTGGTGGTACCTCCCCAGGAAGCCCTGCACAGAAGTGATGAGCTCCTCATTCTGGCAGGCCCGGTACAGGGCCCAGATGTCCTCCAGGACGCTGAAGCACTTGGGGCAGCTACGGACCTCACAGCGTTTGTTGGGGCCTCGAGCATTCGGAGGGCAGGGCAGGAGGCTGAGGAAGGGGAAATGCATGGTGCTCCTGGCATTGCCATTGAGGATCCTGGAGGCCACTGCCCGGGCGTCCGGGGTGCAGTCCTCCCCGCAGAGGTAGCAGGCCTCTGGCAGGGCCCCAGGGGGTGGGCCCTCTTCCCTGGGGAGCCTCCTGCCCTTGGAGGCCATGCCGGGGGCGTGGCTGTTCAGAGGCACCACGTATAGTCGCTGCAGGACAGGCACGCTGGCCAGCTCGAAGCTCTGCCACTGCTGCATGAGAGAGGAGAAGCAGCAGGGGCACACCAGTGTGCTGCCGCCCTCGCTGATGGGCTGAGCCCCTGGGGGTGGACTATGCAGCCACAAGAAGGGGAAGAAGGGGGCCTGGGCCAGCTTCTCCTGCTTCTGCACGTGGATCTGGTGCTGTGAGGCCGGTGACAGCGCCGACCCGCAAATGTAGCAGCAAAGGCCCTCTGGTGGCGCAGCCTGGCTTTCCAGAGGAACCCGGGGGACGCGGCCGCCGTTTTCCTTCTCTTTGGGGCCACAGGGACGCGGGAGAGGCTGCTCCTTTCGGTCCTCCTCCTCGCTGGTGATGTTGATGTCACTGTCCTCAGATAGGCAGTAGCCTCCACGCAACTCCCCCAGCGGTCTGCTCTCCGTTGTCTTGGCGGGCCTGCCTGAAGGGGCTCCTTTCATGCCATCTGCAGGGGCCCCTTGGGCTGGAGGGCCTTGCCAAGAGTCCTGAATGCCTCTCAGGACACTGGCCCGGGCCTCAGGGATCCAGTGCCTCCCAACGCCCTTCCGCCTGCGCCTAATGCCCGTCTTGGGCTCCCCGTCCACGTGCAGCTTCGAAGGCTCCCTCTCCTCCTCCTCCACGTCACCCTGCGCAGTGGTCTCGGTGCTCTGTCCCGCAGGGGGTCCCGGAGCCGGCCTCCACTCCTGGCAGCGGCCCCCGCGAGGCCCAGGCCCCGGAGTGGCCTGCGCCGCTGATGCCCCGTCCTGGCGGGGACTGACCGAGTCACGCGTGACAGGGTCGGGCTCTGAGAGGGGGTCAGTGTCCGACAGCTCCGACAGCTCCGAGTCTCGAGGCTCTTCCGCAGCAGCTCGGGAACCGGGGCCGCCGCCGTCGTCGTCGTCGTGGTCGTCGTCGCCGGCCGCGCCGCCCAGCGCGTAGGCGACGTTCCACTCGCGGGGGGCCCCAGCGCCCCCGCGGCGCCCGCCAGCGCCCGCGTCGCACTGGTGGGGCCGCTTAAGCCAGTACATGCGCTTGTCCACGGGCGTGCGGGCGCGCTCGAAGGCGGCCCACTGCTCGCCCAGGAAGCAGCGGCACACGGCGCACACCAGCACGCAGCCGTCGGCCGGGGACAGCTCGCGCGCGCCGGGCGCCGGCTCTTGCTGCTGCAGGAACGGGAAGAAGGGCTGCGCCGGGGTCCCCGCGCCCGCCGCCGCCGGCTGCTTCACCTGCAGCTTCAGTTCCTTGCCGCGCCCGATCCCGCCGCCGCAGATGAAGCAGGAGAGCGGCGCGCTGCCGCCGCCGCCCGCTGCCCGCTCGCCCACGGCGGCCATGAGCCGCTGTTTGCGGGAGACCGGCCGCCCGCTCATGGCCGCCCCGCGCCGCCCTCAGCGCCCGCCCGCGCCGCCACCGCTGCGCCCAACTTGGAGCATGTGTGCACACCGCAAAGTTTGGCGGCGGGCGGCCGGCGCGGGTGCCGGAGCTCGGCCGCTCACAGGGGCGCTCCCCCGCCCACGGCCCGCCCAGCCCCCGGCGGCGCCGCGCCCAGCGCGCCCGGAACGCAGCGGCGGCGGCGGCGGCGGGCCCCGGGCGGCTGGAACGGCAGCCGCATGTGCGAGCTCGGCGCCTGCCAAAGCGTTGGGTCATTTAATTGGGGAGGAGGGAGGCGGGGCGGCGGGCGGCGCGGAGGGAGGAGGAGGGAGGAGGAGGGAAGAGGAGGAGGGCAGCGGGCGGGCGGGCAGGAGCCGGCGGGCGGGGAATCCCTCCCTCGCGCTCCCTCCCCTCCTCCTCCCCCCTCTCCCCCCCTTTCTCTGCTGTCCCCCTTCCCCCTGCTGTCCCCCCTCCCCCGCGTCCCAAACTGCGCACAATAGCGCGCCGGCTCCACTATCTATTTTGTGTCCAGCCGGGAGCCGCGAACGATGATTCATTGCCCCAATTAGGGGCTCTCTCCAGCGCGCCCGGCTCTAGCCGTCTGAAGGGTCTCCTCAGGGGACCGCGGAAACCCATCAGCGGCTACAGCTGGTCTTTAAGTAAAGGTCAAGCAGGACGCAGGAGGAGCCAGGTAAGGATGTGGCGGGCGTCCCCTGAGACCAAGGAGCCAGCGGAGGAGCTCTCGGGAGGGGCAGCCTCAGCCCAGGAGCCAATTTCATTCAGGGTGCTACGGCCCCTCCTCATTCTAAAGGGGACTCAGTAAGGACCATTTGCAGCCCTCAGAAGCCCAGAGTTGGGGGCAACTTGCAGGGCCCACTGTTCTAATTTTGGCGACAGAGGGAAGAGGAGCTGCCCCTGCCTCCCAGAACACGTTAGTGAATGCACCATCCTGGTGACAGCGTCCTCAGCCTGCCCCACTCCATACCATACCACTGGCCAGGGGCAGAAAGGGTGCTGTGTGTTGGAGAGCAAATGACTCAACAACTCTGGGGCTGCTCTTCCTCTTGTTAAACAGGACCTCTGACAGGAGAGTCACTGTTTTCATATATTTATTGTGTATGTGAATAGATGCATTGTATTCCCTTAATACACAGAGGGAAACCTTAGCACTTGCCAAGGCGGTTTTCTACGCACTTTAGATACATCAGCACGATTGTTCTGCCCAGTAACTTTGGATTAAGTGTGATGAGGACCCCATTTTATGGATGAAAAAGAGGAGGCACTGGAAGTTAAGTTACTTTTCAGGAGTGGCAGAGCTGGGATTCAGACCCTGTGCTACAGCATCTGGTCCCCAGCACCCTTCTGCTGATGGAGACCGTCTGTGGCAGGGAGCATGGCAAGGACCCCTCTGTGCTCCCTACTGTTCTGACTCACACTGGGAGGCCCTTGCATATCCAGGCCTTCCTCAGCCTCACATTTCCCATCTGTGAAATGCCACCCCTTCCAGCCTCAAAATTCTATGAGTCTCTGATTTCCAAGCAGGTGACAGCTGTCCCAACCTGCCAGCTGGAGCCCAGAGTGAGCCTGGGGACAAAGGTGCCATGTGGGCCCCTCTGCCCTCTGGGGCACTGACATGTAAATAAAACTGGGCTTTCTCTGGTGCAGAGGAGGACCATGCATTATAAATAAATGGAACAAGAGGAAACGGCCACCTCTTTGGAAACCCTGGTGGATATTCCAGGGGTCACAGTCCATGGGTGAACAGGAAAATCATCATCATCATCGCCAGAAATGCAAAACTCAGTCTCTGACCCAGGCCCATACAAAAGCTGTGTCAGCCAAGCTGTCCTGAAGGAATGTTGGGGGCAGGGCCAGGGGCTTCCCTGCTTCTGGCATTTCTAGTGCCTGGTGAGAGGAGGTATGCTTGGAAAAACTTGGAGTTAATTGTGTCTTGGCACAAGTATTGAGCCCCACACAGACCAAGAAGTTGCTGGTAAAACAATGCCAGCTTAGGCAATGCAGGGTTACTGTGGGGTTACTAGTGAGTTCCTTAAGGCCTGGCACATACTGTTCCTTTCACTTCAAACGCCTTTCCAGGCTCTCTTTTCCAAACTAACTCCTCTTCTTATCTTTATGGTCTTGGCTGCAGTATCTCCCCAGAGAGATTTCCCTGTCTTCTCCATTTCAAGTAGGTCCCTCCTGTTATTCTCTGACTCAGCTCATTGGCATAGGAATTTGCTGTTGATTTTATTTATTTTTCTGTTGACTTTTCCCTGTCTGGCTCCCCAGGAGCCTGGGTGCTCCCTCCTTCAGGCAGGAATCAGGTCTGTCTTGTGCACTGTATGTCCTGTCCCATCTCTAGCTCAGTGAGCCATGGGCAAACCTCTTAGCTCCCTAAACCTCAATTTTCTGCCCTGTACAATGGGCTTTTGATTCTCACCCTTTCTGTGTGTCTGGATCAAACTAGGCAGAGAGTGCAATGCTTGGAGTGCAGGCCTGGCACGTTGTAGGTGACAGTGGGTGTGTATTGATGCTTCCTGGCTCTCTCCAGTGGTTGAGGAGGTTCTGCTACTGCCTGTCTGCAGCCTGAGGGGAAGCGCACTGTGATGCGGTCACACACACCACCACAGGAGTCAACAGGGTAGAAAGAGGGGGAGGGGGAGCTTTCTTGGCTAAACTGAAATCATCCAGGAGAAGTTCCTGAGTATGTGCCACATGTGTGAAAATGTATGTACACATGTGTTGGTGTGTGCGTGCATTTGTGTGTACATGTGTGCGCATGTGCTGGTGTGTGCATGTGCATGCATTCAGGCGTGTGCATATGTTTGTGTGTGCATCTGTGTGGATATGCTGGTGTGCATGTGTGCACAATCATTTGAGTGTGTTTGTGTTGGTGTGTGCATATGTGTGTTTGTGTGCATGCATGCACATATGTTCGTGCGTGTGCCTGTGCATGCATATGAAGTGGGCCAGGAGTGGGAGGAGAGAGGTTTCCAGCTGGATGTTTTTATTTCCCTGAATGACCCAGTGACTCAGGAGAGTCCCCCGCCTTACATCTCGGGAGCCAGGAGCAGGCAGGCACAGATCGGGGGAGGAAGGCAGGTGATAATAGTTCGTCATTTGTGGGTGGATGGCATCTGGGTGCAGCCACTGGCACAGACTGACATAATAGTTCTGTCATTTACTTGCTGTGAGGCCTTTACCTGCTACTTAACCTCTCCAAGCCTCAGTTTCCCCATGTGTAAAGCAGGGATTACAGAACAACATACCCCATAGCGCTGGGAGAAGGATGAGGAGACAATCCAGGTGAAGCGTGCTCTCTGAACATGGGAGTGACAGTAGTTTGGCACATCGGGGATGTGCGCCTCACAGGTGCAAACTCACCGAATCTTTACAGGGAACTCATGAGGTAGGTTCTGTTATGTCCCCAGTTTACAGGTGAGGAGACAGAGGCACAGAGAAGTAAAGGCCCAAGGTCGTGCAGCTTGGCAGCGACCCCCGGGCAGCATGTACCCACGACTCCCTGGTTGTGTTCGTCATTAACATTAGCTTTGCCCTGAGTCTGAGATGCCAGCCTGTTCGGGCAGAAAGGGCCTACAGAGTCTCTTCCTCCCTCTTGTCACGTGTGTCCCCAGTTTTGCAAGTAAGGACACGAGGCCCTGACAGGTTTGTGTCTAGTCACAAAACAGACCAAGTGTTGCAGAAGATGAGAAATGTCAAGGCTCGTTTATATCATTGTCACATACCAAAGTAGACTCAAAGCACCAATTTCTGAGGGGAAGTGATGAGCCACCAGACTGTCCCAGAGCTGCAGCCTCCAGACCCCAGCAGAGCCATCGCCTTGCTTCCCGGGGAGCCTCACCAACCTCCCTGCAGCTCCCTCAAGACCACGCAGTGTGCCGCCCCAGCTCTCACCACCTCTCTTCCTAGGACGCAAGCACCGTGGACTTGAAAAAGGCCGTGCCAGATGCTCACAGGCAGACCCGGTGCTGAGAACTGGGAGGGAACACGCCCCGCCCCCTGTTTCTGTAGGAGACCAGAAACCATCAGTGTGGAGCATCTGGGCACATCTCAGACTTGTGGCTTCCTGCAGGGTTGGCTCAGAAGCTTCAGGAATCTGCCCTCACCCTGCTGGGAAAGTTAGTTTCCAGGATTTGAGGTTTTAGCACAGGTGATTTTATCTGTTTGTCTCTGGGACTGCCCCTTCCCACCAGAGCAGAGCCAGGGCGGCTTCTCGTGTCCTGTCCCGCACAGCCTCGAGGCCAGGGACGCAGCTGGGGCCCACCCAGGCCTGACCCTGGGGTGCCATACTGTATCCCAAACCTCACCATGCCCTCCAAACTCCAGAGCAGCCCGCTGCCTCCCACTGCTCTATCCTCTAGTCTCTCATCCTTCCCCAGCACCAGCAATCCCGATCCAAGTCTCCCACGTGCCCCAGCTTCTCTGGACCCCAAAGCCCCACTCGCCTTCTTACTGGGGCCTTCACCCATTTCCTCCTCCCTCTACACTGCGCATGCACCTCTGCCATCCCTCCCGGGACCCATTTACCTTCCTAAGCTGGCCCATCCTTCCCCTTTTAGATGCTATGTGTGCCGTGTGTTTGGCCTCTTGCTCACTGGGGACCAGAAAAACAAAACTTATCATCTGACTGCCCTATTTTTTTCTTTCTTTCTTTTTTTCCCCCCTAAGAATGAGGCAAGCACTTCTCTACTCTCCTCAGAAAGAGCTTCAAATATAGCAGGCCGCTGGCAAAGAAGTATGTTCTCTCAGAGGAAGGAGTGCAATCGTTAACAATAAAGGAAAACAAAACCTAGGATTTATGGAGGCCTTGGGTTTATGAACCATTTCACACCTATTGGGTCATATGACACAGTAAAGCAGGAATCAAAGCGCCACCTCCACGTAGGAGAAGAGGAAGCTGCGGCTGAAGGGCACCGTTCCTGGGACGAAGGTAAGCTCCCAGCTGCCGCGGCTGGTGAAATGTCCTTCCTTTTGTACATGTAACTGTGCTAACTTGTTCACAGAAACATTAAAAAAGATTTGTGTTCAGTGACCCTATCTTAGCATCCCTTCTTTTTTCAAATACAGTGGCCTTGGAGAGTGGAAGTGACAAACCACTCTCCAGATCTGGGTCCTGAGGTGAGCTAGGCAGAGCCATTTGGTAAGCTGTAAAGTGCTTTCTTAAAAACAAACAAACAAACAAACAAAAAAACAGCGCCTGCATCGCACAATGAAGGATCCAAGCATGGCATACAGATTGGAAGAGAAGAATTGGGTGCCCCTAAAGCTTTGCCTGGCTCCCGTTAGCTTGGAAAAAGAATCTGGAAGTAAACAGCCCAGACTTCCCCGCTGGGAGACACCGTTACCCCAGCCTCCTCCACCTCAAAATCCCGGGCTATGGCCGTGAACTTCAGGGCCTCGTAAAACCTCTTTGATAAATGATCACCAGGGTGGACCTGCCACTGGGGATGATGGGACAAACACTCCACATAAATCTTGAGTGTGCTCAAAGGCTCCCTTGCTCCTGGCTTCTCAACAGACCCCTGATTTGCAGCACAAAATCCACAGCAATCATTTATGTGGTTAACTCCCAGCCTTCCGAGCCAGGGAGCTTTCTGGAGAAGGTAGGGCATGTGTGGGTGGGGGAGGGGTGGAACAAAAGCAGAAGGTAATGACTGGGAACCGCCTTAAGGGTGCCTGGCATGCAGTAGGCGCTCAATACAAACCAGTATGTGTCCTCCAGTGTGTACAGGTAGCAGCTAGTGTTTCCTGCACACCGACCACACGCGAGGCACTATGTTCAGAGCTGGCCTCATCATCTAGTTTAGATCTCCAGACAGCCTGAAAAATAGGGATGCCACCCAATTTTACTGACACTGAGACTGGGAACATTGAATGTGCCTCCCAGGATCACAGATCTGGGGCGCAGTGCAGCTGAATTCAAGCAGAGGCGGGCTGGCCCAGCAGCTGTCCTCTAATGCGGGCTGACGTGAGCCCAGTGCCTGGCCTGCCAGGTCAGCCTCCCCTGATCCTTTGCAATAAAGGCCTCCTTGTCCCTGGCTGGGTCCTGTTAGGCAAGCTGTCGGTCAGGGCTTGCTGGATGACTTTTGAGTCCAGCCTAGGGCTTCACCAGCAGCCCTGCCCCAGCCCAGGCTTCCCTAACCCTCAGCAGCCAAGCTTTCAGGCCCTGGAATATACTCAGTGGGCTGTAGCAGGTCCTCGGGGCTGGCTAACAGGGACTGGGGAGTCGGCAGCAACAGATTCTTTCCAGCTGTTACTGAGTCACTACAGGATATTCCAAAGCCTGACCGCCAGCCTTCCTGCCCTGGTCTTTCACTTCTGCCATTAGCTGCGGCTGAACTCAGTGATGGGGGTGCCAGCCAGGCCTGAACACATGTCCGATGCTGACCCAGGCTCTTGTTTCATAATGACCTTTAGTTGCAGTGTGACCTCCATACAGAAAACTGTGCATCGTCATATGGGTACAGCTTGCAGAATTGTCACAAATTAGGCACATCTGTGTAACCTGCACCCAGAAATAAGGCCTGTCCCATCTCCCAGCAGCGCCCTTAGCTCCCCCTTGCAGGCGTCACCCCCCACCAAGGCTGATGATGTACAGCCAGAAATCCAAGCATCCTGGCTTCTAACACCAAGTTGTGGTTTGGTTTTTTTTAGCTGCTTTATTGAGACATAATTCACGGAGCATGTGATCCACTGGTTCAGTGGCACACAGTTCCATGGCGTCTAGGACGTTCGGAGTTCTGCAGCCGTCACCACATGCAGTTTGAAAACACTGTCGTCACCTCAGAAAGAAACCCCATTCCTTTGAGCTGTCACTCCTCAGTCCCTCAGGCCCTGGCAACCACTGCTCTCCTGTCTGTCTCTGTTGATGTGCCCCTTCTGGATGTGTCATGTAAGCGGAGTCACACACAAGTGGCCTTTTGTGCCTGGCTTCTCTCGGCATAATGCTTCCAGGTTCGCCCCTGTTGTCGTGTGTGCCAGCGCAGGCGGCCTCTGTGCTTTGTGTAAATAGAATGCAAGTGTTCTTTGAGTCTGGCTTTTGGCTCTGTGTTATGTCTGTGAAATTCTTCCCTGTGTTTGCATATAGGAGTGCTTAGTGCTTTTTATTGCTGTATAGTATTCCGTTGATGAATATACCACAACTTATTCACCCATTCCACTGTTCATGGGTTTGGGGTAGTTCTCATTTTAGGCTAACACGAATACTGTTTCTCTGAACACTCTCACCCATCCATGTCTCTCCTTGGAAACACACGAGGAGGTGTTAGGTGGATACCTAGGAGTGGAATTGCTGGCCATGGGGTAGGCGTACATCCAAGCTCAGTGCATACTAAGATGTTTCACACCACATTTGTGGTAGCTTGTGGGCTTCCCAGGGTTCCCTGCTCCTGACCTCTCCTTTCAGTGACGCACCCACCAGCCAGGGCCCGTGGACCATCTGCCCGCGGGGCAACCAGCCCTGACTGTCTGAGCAGCCCCGGGAAACCCACGTGGGCTGCGAAGGGAAAGGGCTTGGAGGCCCGTGTTTTCCTTGGGTTGTGCGCACACGCGTGGTTTCTCTGCCCTGGCTCTGAAACCATGTTCCTTTCACGGGCCAGAAATACTTAGGCATGGCTCACTCTAAAAGGGGAAACACATTTTAAAATTCCAATCTACCCAGCTGTCAAGAGGACAGCGCTCACCAGGAACAGTGACTTACAGTCTCTGGTTCCCCCTTTGGGGCCTGACTTCACTCTCTCCTGTGTTCAAAGCGTGTTTCTTGTGTGACTGCCCATCTCAGGGACTGGGTTGGATATTGCATGGGGCCTCTGAAAATGGCCAGTGGGATGGTACTGTGGGGTGTGTTTTAACGTGAGGAGATCCCAGACCCTTAGTGAGCCAAGCTCTGTTCTAAATCTCTATCTGTTGTCCATTTAATCCTTTCAGTGACCAAGTGAGGTAAGGGTAGGAGTATTCTTTTTCCACTTTACAGATGAGGAGACTGAAGTCCAGAGAGACTAAGCTACTTATCCAAGATCACACAGCCTCTGTTGCAGAAGTGGAATTTGAACCCAGAGCCCTACTTTTAAGGACTGTACCACATTGCCTCTGGATTTAGTTAGAAATTTCAGCTCTGCCCCTTCTCTGTGTGACCCTTGGCAAGAGGCTGAGCTTCTGAGCTGTGTTTCCTTAGTTCATATGAGCGTGGAGAAAACCATGCATCCTTGCCCCGCTGCCCCAGGGCGGCCAAACACCAGAATGCGGCAGTGCTGTGAACGAAGCAGGCACCGCACAGTGGTCCCCGCTGCCCCCCAAAATGGCGCCCACCCCCAAGAAGTGCATGTCTTCCAAAGCATGTATTCTGGGAGAGAGCTGAGACTTTGGATCTTCTCCAGGCCACCCCTTTACTTAACAGGTGGAGGGCCCAAGGCCCAGGGCAGCCCTGACTCCTCCAAGGTCACACTCAGCCTCGAGGAGAACTCTCAGCCCAAAGCTCTTCCACCCCTTTGGAAAGTGGGGTTCATGGGTTTAAGGCCAAGGCGCCCTCACCCATTCATTCAAGAACTTACTTCTTCCTGAGTCCCTCTCTTCCTTGGGGCCCAAAGCTTAGCTCACGTGATGGAAGCTCTGGTTTTAAGACAGAACCAGAGCCAGTCTGATGCTCTGGTGGTCTGCTTGGACTCCAGGCTCACCCCCAAGTGGTGTGGGTGGCTGCCGGCACAGCGGCTGGGAGTCAGGCCTGGTGTCCCGTGGCGACTCTGGCTGGGCACCCTGACGCGCCTTCCAGAAAGACTATCTCCCAGCGGGGCCGCCCGCGACCCTGCTCGGTCATTAATATTTAGCAGACCTGAAAGCTGAGCCCCTGGAGAAGTGAAAAACAGCCGTGAACAGGTGCCACAGTGGCTGGCACCCCAGCGCAGGCTGTGGGCAGCTGGGGGCACTCAGTGAAGGTTAAGGGGCTGGTTGAGGTGGGCTGAGCACAGGGCCTCCTCTGGGAACTAAGATCTCAAAGGAGGGAAGCAGGAGATCAGGAAGCGGACAACTCATTGTAAGAAGCTGGAGGTCTCTTCCTTCCGTGGGTGTGCGAGGTCAGAGGGTAGGGAGGACCTCGAGGGCCCCCAGCCTGGGCTGGAAACCAGGAACTGAAGGATGGGCTTGGCAGGGCAGCTGTGGCTGTTTCCCCTCTGGGGATACCTCACATCTGCTCCCTACCCAGGAGACACATGGTCTTTTCAAAAGTGCAAATCTGGTTATGGCTTCCTTACTGCTTAAAATCCTTCTCAGTTTCCATAGCTCTCAGGCTAGAGAACAAACTCCCTGTTCACTGGCACCTGCCGGTGTCTCCAGGAGACGTCAGGACCTCTAAGGACCTTCCCAAGGGACACCATGCTCTCAGCACCACGGGACCTTTGCACGTGCCATGTTTATGGTCTGGAACTTGATTCCCTCCCCGTGCCTGTTTAATTCCTGCCTGTGCCAGGCATAGCCACTCCTTACCCCTCTGCTTTTTAGGTGGACCCTGCAAATGGCATTTCCCGGGTCCCCTTGCCTTCTGGCTTCACACTGGGTTCAGCCAGTGGGGACCAAAGGGCAGGTGCGGGGAGGAACCAGGGCATTTCTTCCTCTCTGCCTGTCTCCCTCTCCTCCACTTTTCCTCTCCCCTCCCCATCTTTCCCCTTCTCTGTTCTCGCCACCCTCCCTCGCTCCACCTTTAGGCAGTGTCTCTAGAAATGCCCGTATTTTCCCTGTGGCCCCAGCGGCTCCAGTAACTCTGTCTCTCCAGCCCAGGGCGATGGCAGCTTCCTGCACTTCCTCATCTCTCCTATTTGCTCTTGCAACTACATTATCACTTCTATACCCAGCTCCCTCCCTTTAATTCCCCCTCCTGAGCCACCTGACACAGGTGTCCTTTCCCTGACGTCACTTGTCTCACCCTTTGGCTCCTCCATGAGGGTCAGACCTCACAGGCGCCTTCCTGGCCCCCCAGCCTGGCTCAGGAACCTCTGGGATAGCCTAGGTGATTTCTTTTCCTTCTGGGCACTTATTGCTGTTTGTAATTATGGATTCATGAGTGTGGTTATTCGATTAACATCTGTCTCCTCCCAGATTCGCAAGTTCCATGAGGGTAAGGGCCAGACATCTGTTTCTGTTCAACTCTGTGTCTCCAGCACCGCGGTCTAGTGTGATGGCCGGCCGTGGGGAGGCACGCCACTGTTTGCTGAATAACGAACCAGTGGATAAATGAATGGATGGATGAGGGGCGGTGTGAGGGACTCATTCAGCCAGAAACCACTTATTCCAGGTGAATCTTTCTTTTCCCTTTTTCGTAAGGTCACTAGAGAGATTGCCTGGAGAAATGCATCATACATTCATCCACCTGCAATTCACTGAGCACCTGCAGGGGGCCAGAGTGAATGGATAGGTGGGTGCATGGGTGAGCGGGCGGATGGGTGGAAGGAAGGGAAGGAAGAGGAAGAATGAATGGATGGATGAGTAGACAGGCAGTAGGAAGAAAGGATTTACTCCTGCAGACAAAAAAAAAAAAAAAAAAGGAAGGCAGGGAGGGAAGACAGGCAAACTAATTAAGAGAAAAGATACAACTGTGCTGCTGAGGAAAAGCAGAGGGACAGGCAGTGACAGCGCTCACACGGGAACGTTGCACGGTGTCCCTAAAATATGTGGGAAGGTCAGGCTGGGAGAAGTCAGCAGCAGGGAAGGTCGTTTCCGAACTGACTTGTCATTCCCTTGTGTTAACCAAGATTAATGATCCTTATTTGAAGAACCCGTTCCTAGCCATGGCTTTGGGGCCAACGGGATGTTACCGGCAGCCTCCGGGCTGCCCCAGAGACCCAGGGCTCCTGAGTTGGCAGTTAGGGCTGACCGGGCAGCAGGGGGCAGTGGCAAAAGCTGAGACCCTGAAGTCCTAAGCACATGTCCGGTAGCAGTCAGACAGCTCTTCCCTTCACCCCAGACCCTGTGGCAGATCCTCCATCTGCCCAGGGTCTGCCTTCCCCCAGCCTTCAAGAACCAGGTTCCAAAGGAAATGCTTGTCTCCCTGCCGGCTGGTTCCCCTCTCAGTGAGAGTCCCAGGCCTGGAGCCCCCACCATGAATGCTGTGGGGGCCCAGCACAGAGCTGGGAAAGGCAAACTCAGAAGCAGGGAGGAGGGAGGGGAATGGGTGGCAGAGGGGCGGCTGGGTGGGAGCTGCAGATTCACAGCCGCCCTTCAACAGGTGGCCCGCCATCTGCTCCGGCTTCCCACCCCAGCCACGTGCACAGCCCTCTTGAGTTTAACTTCTGCTGTGCACGCGGCTTGAGTTCATACAGCCAGAAAAAGAACTCGCCGAGAGCCGGCCGGGCCGAGGACAGAGCAAGGGTCACTTGTCGCCTGGGAGCAAAGCTAAAAATGACCAGGGAATTTGGAAAGTCCCTGTGCTTGGGCCCTGACCTGCATTTCTTTTCACTGGGTTCCTGGAGTTTTGCCCAAAAGATTTTCAGAGCTGGCTGTACCCATCCTTTACCTGACAGATACTAAAATGAAGGCCCAGAGAGGTGAAGAGGCTTGTCTGGGGTCACACAGCTTAACATTTGTTGATTCACTCATTGATTCCCTACCCGTTTATCCAGTGGGCTCCCTGCCAGCTGAAGAAACACGGCCTTGGGGAGCCTGTAAATCCCACTGAGAGACCAGCCATCTAGGTGCCAAAACTTAATGCAGGAGCATCTCAGCGCTGCTGCTGCTGACCAGAGAGAATGTCTGAAGCTCTCTGTGACTCGACTTCCTCACCTGTGAACTGGAATAACTATAGCAATAGCACCGACGTCTCAGAGCTGGTGTGCGGAAGGAGGTCACCGCATCACGTGCCATGGGGAAAGCCTCCGTTCAACTTCGTTCAGCATCATGCACTTCATTCCCGAAACAGCCCAGAGTGGTTAGTCTCCTCGGCCCTCTGCAGGCGAGGGAAGGGACGGGTCCAGTCATTTGCCAGCACTCCCAGGACAAGCCTGGACTTGGACTCAGGACAGTCAGAACCCCAGCTGCCCCCAGACCCCACCCCCAGCCCTGCCAGGGACCCCTCCTTCCTCCATGCTGATTCTGCCTCCACCCGAGAAGAGAACGTGTCGGAACCTGTTCCCAGGGCAGGGCCCAGCTGTCACCCTCCCAGCTGCTGGGACCCTGGTGTGCGGCATCCAGTGCCAGCCTGCAGGCTGGGCCAAGGACACGCATACAGCTTCTGACACATCAGAGGTGGCGAGGGGGCCAAGCGTGTTCTACCCCAAACAGGCCCCCTCCTCCAGGCGGGCAGCCAGCCCTGCCCGCCACCTTTCCTTCTGCCAGGCCAAGCACCTTCCCCACACTGGCCTAAGTGAACAAGTGAAGAGCTGTCTTCATGCAGCTCCGGCACAGGAACTACCTGCCCTCGGCGGAATCTCCGGAGCCTGGGACACACAGCAGCTCGCCCACACGTTGGCGTTCACAGGTGCTAGCTGGCAGAACACCTGGTGAGGCACCCCTGCAAACCCTTGAGCACAGGCCTGTCTTCACAGGAGGGGCAGTCGCTCGGGGCAGAGCACCGTCAAGGTGCCTGGTGGGTTGCGATGAGCTGCTGTTTAGTGAAGGTGTCTGTGTGGCCTTGGGCCCCGTCTGTGGTCTCACCCTTCCTGGCTACCCCATAGGCTCCGTCCTCTCACCTTCAGACGGAGGTGACGACCTTGAACCTGGGGACATGCCTTAACGGACATAGGGGAGTGGGGCTGGGAACCTGGGTTGGTGGACTCCAAGGCCACGCTTGGGCTGGGCTGCCTGTCTTTTTGACAGGCTCCTAGAGCAGGCTCATCCAGGCAGGCCGGTGGTTCTGGATTCCAGCTCAGGCTAGTGTTGTCCTGGGGGCTCTGATCATGGGGGCATGGCTTATGGCCTCCACCTTCAAAGCAGCTAGGGCCTCAGGAGCAGCTCATTTGAGCAGGTGCCAAGAAGTACAGATGGAGAGGGTGAGTGGTGGAGGGTGGGGGGAGGGAGGACAGTGATGGAGCGGGGGATGGTGGCGGGGAGAGTCTTGGAAGGACAGAGGTAGCACTAGGGTGGGGCAGCCAACCCTCCACCTCCCCCCCCCACGGAACCCCAGGACACAGAGGGGGTTGCCTGGGGGGCAGGAGGCAGGGGTCTTCCCCCAGGCTGGGGGTCCCAGAAACCCAGGGAGAGTCCGTCCCGAAGGTGTCAAAGAAGAAAGCCAGCCAGCTGTCGGGGACGGGAGCAGGCAGTCCCGTCCCAGGAAAGGCCTGCCAGCCAGGCCCCAGCCTCCCTGGGCTGAATGCCTCTTCCCGCCGGCCCAGAGGCGCCAGCGCTGGCCTGGGAAGAAGCCGCGCCAGGTCAGGGCGGGCCTGTCGCCCTCACTCAAGCCCCCGCCCTGACAAGGGTTTTCTTCCCGCAAGAGCCAGAGGCAGGGAGGGAATGTGATGATTCTGCCTGTGCAGACGCAGAGACACCAGACTGAAACAGACAGAGGCAGAGGCAGAGGCAGAGGTGAGGAAAGTCAGAGACACCGAGAGACAAGATACAGAGATGACAGAGAGGCAGATGCGGACAGAGACAGGGACAGACACAGAGATGCTAGAAGAAAGACACAAGACCTCATGGACCTGGAAACACGCAGAAACAGACACACACAGTGCGTGTGACACCCAGCGTCTCCCCCACAGAGACCCCCCCAGGCCATCCCAGGCCACTGCGGGCCCTCGCCCGCCGGCTGTCCTCACTGCCTCTGGTCCCCGCAAGCACCCAGACACCAGGTGCCACACGTCTCAACATCAGTGTCTTAGGTTTTGACTCCAGTTCACTCAGGGCCAATGCTTTGCGCAAAGAGGAAGTCTGCGTGGAGGACGTGCACTCAGACCAGCTGCCTGCGTTTCAGTCCTGGGTCTGCCATCTGCCAGCTGTGAGACCAGGTTAGGGGCCTCGCCTCTGAGCCCCAGTGTCCTCATCTGTGAGGTAGACAGAGAAGGGAGCCACATCAAAGGGCAGCTGAGGGACTGCAGGAGAAGAGTGAAGAATTCACAAGGTGCTGCTGAGCGGACCTTGCCCAGCTGCACAGACGAGTCTAGGCCACCAGGGTGAAGAGGGTCCAGGTGGAGATCTGGCTTCTGGTCCCCGCGGGGCAGTGATGAGCCACCACTCTGCCCACAGTGTCCTGTGTGCCAAGCACTGGGGGCTCAGAGCTGCTGCCAACTCAGGGACCAGGCAGAATAAGGGGATCTCAGCTTCGTGCTTCCAAGAACAGGAGCCAGCTGGGGACATGGAAGGGGACTGCAGGTGTGTGAGTCTGGGACACACCGTTTCTTTCCTTTTTTTTACTCCTCACCGGAGGGCATGCTTATTGATTTTAGAGAGAAGCGGATGGAGAGAGGGATGGGGGGAGAGAAACATCTATACCTTGCCTATTGTACACGCCCTGACCAAGGACCAAACTCACAACCGAGGCATGTGCCCTGACCGAGAATCAAACGTGAGACCTTTTGGTCTCGCGGTGATGCTCCAGCCAGCTGAGCCACATGGTCAGGATGCGGTTTATTTTCCTGAACGGACTTTATGGAGACAACTTATACAACAAAATGCATCCGTTTTAAGTAAATTTTACACATGTACACACTCACTTAGTGACCCCCCCATCAAAACAATCAACATTTCCATCAGCCCAGAACTCTTGCCTCGTGCCCCTCCCCAGCAGGTCCCTGTGTCAGCCCCCGGAGAGCACCGCTCCCCTCTCAGTCCTGGTGGCCCTGGCCTTCTCTCCAGCCTCACCCAAACGGACTTGTGCGGTGAGTGTGCCGCGTCCGACCTCTTCCACTCAGCATACGGTTTCTGAGGCTCTTCCAGGTTACCAGGTGAATCGGCCATCCCTCCCTTTTCATTGATGAGTTGTATCCACTCTGTGATGACGCCGCAGTGTGTTTATCTGTCCCCTGTTGATGGATGTCTGGGTCGTTTCCAGTGGGGGGGCCCTGAGAATGGAGCTGCTGTGGGCATGCACGTGCAGCTGTAGTGCGGACGTGTGTCCTCATTCCGGTGGGTAGGTGCTAACCGTGGAGTCGCCAGGTCACGGGCAAGTGTCAAGCTGGAGCCAGAGCTGGTTTATCTTAAAACCAGGGACAAGAAAGTAGAAGTAAGCCAGGTGCCCGTCAATAGACTGAATAAACAGAGTGGGGGCTGTCTACACGTGGAGCAGTGCTTGGCCATGAAGAGGAATAGGAATGGTGTGCCGGCGAGGGCGCGGAGAAAGGGAGCCCTCGAGCACTTCCGGTGGGAACGCAGGCTGGTGCAGCCGCTGTGGGAACAGTATGCAGATTCCTCAAACAATAAAAAATGGACCTGCCTTTTGACCCAGCGTCCCACCTCAGGAATGTATCCGAAGAACTGGAAACACTAATTCGAAAGAACACGTGCACCTCTCTGTTCGTTGCAGCATTATTTACAAGAGCCAAGATCTGGAAGCAGCCCAAGTGCTCATCAGTAGACGAGTGGATACAAAAACTGTGGTACTTTTACACAGTGGAATACTACTTGGCTGTAGAAAAGAGGAAATCTTACCCTTTGTGACTGCATGGATGGACCTGGAGAATATTACGTATGCTGAGTGAAGTAAGCCAGTCAGACAAATACCATATGCTCTCACTTATATGTGGGACCTAAAGAACAAAATAAACTAATAAACAAAAATGAAACAGACTTACAGAGATAGAGAACAGACTGACAGCTGTCGGA
>PVIA01001910.1:0-240746 GCA_004024845.1 Tonatia bakeri
GAGAGGGAGAGAGGGAGAGAGGGAGAGAGGGAGAGAGAAAGGAGGTAGGTAATTTCTTGGAATAATAAGGCATGGTAATTTTAGAGCTGAAAGGATCCATAAAGATCATTTAATTCAATACCATTTTATTCTAGAGAAAAACACAGATACCCCAAGAATTTCAGTCGCCATGAAAACGCCTGCCAGTGGACGACCTAGATAAGGAGTAAGGACAATTGAGTGTATCCTGTTTTCATTAGTGAAGGATGGCCATGTTTTCCAGTGCGAGGGTCAACAGCATGCCTTACACAGAGCAAACATTCAAGAGCTTATTATTTCCAATGAACTAGATGAGTAGAGGTTTCTTCCAATTTCTCCTAAATGCAAATAAAAGTGTTTTAATATTATCTTTCACACAACTGTGAAAAACAAGAAAGAAAAATTCTCCAGAGGTCAAAATCAAGGACAGCACAAATTCCAAACAGGTCAATGACAACCCCCGCCCCTCATCAAGTCCCCACCCCCACCCCACGGGGCACGGTTGCCTTAGGGGCATCTGCCAACCCTGATGAGATGTCCAAGTCAGTTTTAGTTAGAAGGAGGGGACACAGGTACACAGAGGTAGGAGACAAATCTGCAGTCACCATGAATGGGGTTTAGGTCAAAGATCCTTTATTAATTTGGAAATCCCCATATAGTAACATCTGTATGGGCATAAAGGGAAAAAAAAATCAATCAAGCGAGATAGTGGAGAAACTAGTCTGGATTTTAGCCTTTGAATCTGGGTGAATTGGGGAATTGAGGAGGAAGGGAAAATTCTAACCAGGAACCTGAATGCACACTGAACTAGAGCCAGAAATCACACTGTCTATGTGGTTCAGAGAAACCCAAAATGTAACTGAAAATTGTCACAGGCACCACACAAGTGAACACAAAACCTCTCCGGAAGAAGGCACTTTAAAATTAGGTCTCAAAGAAATTGCACAGATAAAATTCCAGGAATATGGATTCAAAATTAAAAACCACAATATGCAAGTAACAATCCACCACTATGAGATCATACATCAGAAGAAACGAGTTACAGAATCAGATATAAGTACAGTTACCATAAAATAAATATAATCATCAAGTTTAAAGAAATATGAGATAGTGAGGGAATATCAAAGAAAATATAATATTAAAAAAATGAAAATATGCCCCAAAAAGGAACTAAATAGAATGTCTAAATACTCCCTCCATAGGAAGACTTCAGATCTAAAAACTGATGCTAATGACAGAGAGTGCTGTATTCAAAGAGGAATTACTCTTACACATATATGGTCCAGACATCTCAGTAAATTGAATCAGGAGTTATGAACCCAAAACACGTATGTATTTTTTTCATACAGAGGTTTTTCCAGGAATATTAACACATGTTCCTAATGTAAACATACTATCATTCAATATCTATGCATAAAATATTTATTGCACATCATACATACACTCCAATAGGGTACATAGGCATGTATTCAACAGAGGCACACATATACTGCTAATGACTTATGCACAGTACTCTGCTAGATACTGGAGGTATAGGAAAGAATGGGAGGCAGTCTTTTCACTCAGAAGTGGGAAGATGGTTCTTAGTGACCATCTGGGAACCTCAAATTTACTCAACTAATTTGGGGGAAACAGGAGTGATTTAATGTTTAATAGTGTGGTCATTATGTATATATTTAAGCAAGTACAATGAATAGAAGGTAAAGATTCATAAGGATTAAGGAAAAACAAGAGACTAAAAGAAAACTCCCTATGTGGACGGGATGCTTTGGGCTGCATCCCAGGCACCTGAGTATAGGCACTCACTTTTCCCTCTGCTGGTGTAAATATTTAAGTACAGCTCTAGCTTATGCCTTGGCAAAGTGACAAGGAGAAAATGTTGACAAAAGGAAAACCATTTGTTATAACAATTTTAGCACTCAAAACATGAGTTGTTTATGTACTACATTCAAGCTGTCACTCTACCCAGAACAATGGCAACTTGCCTTGTGGATTTGTTTTCTGAGAGAAAATAAGTTTACTTTTTTAAATAAATTATCCAACTGAAATCCATCAGATAATTACTTCAACCCAGTTTCAGCTACAGGCAAGTTCTAATGGTAGTAACTGTTATAAGAAAGTTCCATTTAAATCCTTATTTTTTTTAATTTTGTCACTTCAGTTAAGTTTAGAAAAATGTTGTCTGTCTTCCTGTGTGATTGTCTGTTGTGCTGCATTTTGATGAAAAGCTTGCAGCTTTTTGTAAATGGTTATCCCTATTTTCTTTGTATCAAAAGGATTTTTAACCTGTAAAGTTCTAATTTTCTCCTAGAATTCTTCACTGTTACACATCTCCTGTAATTTTTTGCAGATTTCTGATAGCTGCCCACTGTTATCCAAATTATGAAAAGAGACAATCTACAGGATTATGTTGTCAAGCATGCATACTAAGGAATCAAATTTCCCCTGACTCAGACTCAAAGAATAATTCAGTAGTTCTTTCCCGAACACTTTCTGTATCTGCCCATGCAGCTGCTTGCTCAGCAGGAAATCTTCATGGGGTTTCCTCATCTTTCTTGGAAGGGTTGTTTCTCGTTCCAGAGGGAGAGAAAGCATCCATGACTTCCAGATAACCTGTATTTGTGATGACCAGGTGGCGGAAGTCCTTGCTGGAAGGGGGAGACTGGCTTCCAATCACATACGGAATGCCGGGCAGGAGAGAAGTCCTGGGCTCTCCTGTAGCGCCAGTAGCCAGCAGGCCTTGTGGATTCTGAGAGTTCCAATATCAAATAGTCTCTCCTCTTCTTAGGCAATACTCATTAGTCAGTGTCTACTACTTTTAATATGGAAAATAAGGACATGGTATCCATGCCCTGACTCTTCTACTATTATTGGAGACAACCTGAAAATGAGATATACTGAGGGGTTTAACCGCATGAAAAAAATAGGACTAACAAAGATCTAGGTCAGTGCAGAACAAGAGGTCATGATTGAGTTCATAACCACAATTTTTACTTAACAATATCTTCAGGAAGTTTCAAATAAACACTAGCATAAGAAATATCAATCGAATATGACTTCTACTAAGTCTTCTATTAAGAAAAGTGTCATATTTACATTCACGTTTTGAAGATGAACCTCCAAATTAACAAGTTGCTCACCTTGATGGAAATTTATTTTGCACCTATGCTGAAAACTCAGAATCATTCTTAAAATCATCCCAAGATCATATTATATTCTTTAATGTCAGTAACTGCCACATTTTGAGTGGAAATCTGAGAAGGACTTGGCATTTTCTGAAAGTCTATGTCAAACAGTATTATGCAAAAATTGCAGTATTCTATTTTAGAGATTTTTGAAGCTTTACATTTAAATTTTAGTTTTTGAAATATTTTGATTAATATTTCTATAAGAATGTAAAACAAAACAAAAAATTCTCAAATTATCGAATACACACATATCCTCTGCAAGGCTTTCTGTACAGTCTTCACTGAGGCAAGTCTGTGTGTGTCTCCCTGTCACCATGTATCCTGAGTCAGCCCACAAACACAGAGCTACGAGGTTTATGCTGTGCACTCTTTCTAAATTATGAGTAATATTTCTATTAAAAGGGTAGCTTGGTGGCTCTAAGGAGAGGCCATCTCTTAGAGGCTCAAAACAACAATTTTCTTGGTGGTTTTCTATCATTACTTACAAAGAACACACCAGTGATGGCATCTTCTCCCCAATTAATCTCCCCGATTTAAAATTTGAAACCTACAGATTTAAAATGGACCAATTATCACAAGAGCTAGCTAGTATTTGCATACCTAACCACAAGTCAACGGCAAAACATCTCTTGAGAAATAATAGTAAATGAACGTGGGTGAGGTGGACATGTATTAGGATGGGTGTGTTAGATTGCCACTCCTTGGCTGTGATAAACTGTGCTGCTGCACATTCACTCCTAATTAGAAGATATTCACTGCTTTGAAAAGCAAAACAGCGTTTCCTAAGTTCTGTACGTTTCATCTCACATGATAACGAAAGCTGGGACAAATTTTAAGCCATCAAGATGTACATGCGCTCCAACTTTTTTGCTCAGCAACTCTTCTGCCCTGTATTTTATGTGAAGATGCTCAGTTCTTCAGCCGTATCCCTGAAAGCTTTGGTCCTGAGTCAGAACCTCAGACATGTCTTATCTGTAATCCTCTCGATGATTCATGGATTGAGGGAACCTTCCCAATTTTTATAGACTAATTTCAGGAAGCTCCTGCATACAGCTTCCTGTTTTCACATTGTACTTCTCTCTGATACCATTCTCTGCCATCCACATCCAGCTGAAAGAGGGTGAACTGTCCAGGAAGGGAGCTACAGAGAGAGTTTTAAAGGAGCCTCTAAAAAAAATGAAAAAATAAAACGCTACCCCAAATGCAAAGAGAGCTTACGACGCAGTTGCCACAGCAACCGCAGCCCTGCGCCAGTCTTACGCATCTACTCACTCTTGCTGTTACTGCCTGCACTGTTCCTTCCTACTACAGACGGTTTTCCACAAATTCTGTTCTGCATTCCGTCTCTGGATGTGAGAGAACCAGAAAGGTGCAAAGTCCCCGTGCAGAGCTTTCCCAAATCATTTACAGAAAGCTGTAAACGTCTGTAAAGAATTAACTGCATACCTCAGAAATTAATTGATAAAAATCATCTGGATAATGGACGACGTGCTAATTTCTGCTTACTCTGATATGAAATACATCCATGTAATTAAAATTGCTAAATGTTGGGGTAACATGAAAAGGTTTCTGTCACAATTTTTAAATATACTTGTTTACATCCAGCTCATTAGAAATTCTGCCAAGATGAATGGTGCAATTATATGCAATTATAAAACTGTATCACAAATGCTGGATCTTCTGCATTTAATGACCATAGCTCATTGCTAAAATTCAATATCACTATAAAATATGCTCTTGGGAGTAAAGCTGTTAAGCATTAGCTTAGATGTTAGTTCTTTGAAGCAACATCCTGAGAGATGAAATGAGTAAGATGCAATCTCTTATTAATTAAACTGCAATGGGAGGAATAATTAACATCCACAAAGGCAGAACTGTAAACACTTTTAACAGACAAGGCTATTAATTTAGAGACTCAACATCAGAGGACAGCTGAAAGTAGAAATATTTAACTATTGGGGAAATTAAGATATCGATCATTTTGAGGGGACTGGCATCAAACTACAAAATCAAGAGAATCCAGAGAAATGACTCTTAAATCGTTCTTGCAAACAGGAGTGCTTTGTTCTTTGTTTCCTAGAGTGACAAGAGTAAAGCCCCTTCCACCGTGCCCAGTCAGCGCCCGAGCAAGGAGGCTTCTGGTGGCTGCAGCCACCTACAGCATTGCTTCTAAACACTGACAGGCACAGGGAAAAGTGGGCCTGAGCCCTCGGGTGGGACAGCAGCAACTCCAGCGCCAAGCGTCCTCCCCACTGGCAAAGTCTCTAACGCAAGACAAACCGCGTCACGCAAAAACCAAGGCCACCATATTCACTTTGGAGAACGTTAAATCCCTGTTCATTCCAAATCACATGAAGAAAGAGCATACCGATACTTTATGAAAAGCAGTCACCTGTGAAGATCCTGTGTTAGCTACTGCTCCATTTCTCAGACAGAAGCTTACTGCAGACAAGAAAGCATCCTGAATGAGAGGAAGCTAGGAAACAGACGACAGAGATCACATAAGGTCCCACTTTCAACTAAGTAAAGAGTATCTTTTACTAAACCTTCTCAAAGAAATCAATGATAACCCTGATGGGGGGAAAAAAAGACCAATGTATGCCCAAGCAAAACATATTAAATTAAATCTACATGTTTTAACTACAGCAAAGCAACAAGAATATACTGATTTTTATAAAACAGGAAAATTTCTAACCAAAGTCTTAATAACTGTTCTCTAGCCTAACGTGTTTTATCTCAAAAAGATGTTTAAGTGCATTTATTTCTGTCTTGTCCTTTGTTTACAAGTAACCAAACAAGGGCATTATTGTTAAGAAAACCCATTCATTTGGGCCATGAATGATTATCTATTATGAGTCTGTGGTTACAGGCCTAACAATTAAGAAAATAGCAGGAGGAGCACCGGGTAGAGTTTTCCTTTGAAAACTCTAACTGAGCTTGTCCGCCTTTGGCTTACTCCTGAATTTTCCATAATCCTATTCCTCTCAGCACTTCAGGGCAACTTCCTCAGACAGAGACACTTCTCTGAGCACTCTTGGGGACAGCATGTTTATCAGACAGACAGGAAAGAGATGGCCTGTATCGAAGACTTCATTTCAGAACGCGTGCAAATCATGACGCTCCAGCAGTGACACGCTTCCACTGGTGTTTCCACACCAGAACAGAGTGAGTGGGAGAGGTGTGCCTCACCCCTCAAGCATGCACCCATCTCCGAACTGACGGACGGAGCTCTTCCCGGCCTGCCACTCTTCCACAGTCGGAGACAAGCTTCTCACCTTTAGCAGTGTCACTGAGATTTAATCTCACACACCCACATGTCATAAATGTCCATTTATTTTAATTGTGCCCAGCCTATTTCATCTATACATGATTCCCAATGTCATGGGGAAAATATTTTGAAGACGTTAACTCTCATTATGGCCTCATTCTCTACCCTCTTCTCTCTTGCATAAGCTTGATAACATGGTCTTAATTATTATGAAAACAAGTGAGCCTATTTAACAGCCAATATATCATCCCCAAACTTGTCTTGACTCTATAAATCTTTCTTTACCTTTATACTCTCACCTTGCATAAGGTTTCCTACCAATTGCGACTTCTGACTTTTGTAACACAGCGTATTTTTTGTATGGTAGAAAAACAATCATTAACATCATTTGTCCTAAGATGGCAAAGCCACCTATTGGAATCAACAGGTCTTAAGAAAGTTATGCATTCCATAATCATTGTCAATAATTAGAAATTCATTTCAAAACACAGTATTTCCCCCAAGTCACTGTCCAGTTTTCAAGGCTTAGTATCATTGTGATGTTTCTAATCAATCTTCAAGTTACTTGGACTTTCTGGTTTTTTGTTTGTTTGTTTGTTTGTTTTTTACCTCAGGATTCTAATAAATTTCCAAAGAATAGTAAAAAATGGTTACCTCTTTTCCCTGTGCCTAAGGACACTGATTTGCACGATGGCCAACCTACATGAAAACAAAGTTGGAGTTGGCCTCTTCCATGTGTGCTTGGGTAATTATGATTTGAATGATACTGAGTCACCACATTTTAAGACAAAATTTCTTTGTAAATTTCCTTGGTAGTCTGTTAAGGAAGTAGTACTCTTTCTCATTCAGTCCTCTTGCAAAAGGCAAATATCTCTAAATCTCACATCTTGCAGTGAATTAGTTAGTAGGATGTTTTTCCTGTACAGGAGAGGTTTGACCCAAGGAGAAGACAGGAAAGGCAGAAGGTAGAGAATGATGAGGAGGAGGTAAAAATGGTAGCCCTAAGTACAGTCATAGACTTAATGAAAATGACTCATTCCAGGCAGGGATCAAATCAATGACCTTGGCCTTGTTAATGCTATGACCACTCAAATGTGCTGACAAATGACACTGGAAACTATCATAAATTCACAAACAAAATATTCTGTCTCAGAAATAAGCCTGGCACTGTGATGACATCCTGTGTTTTATGGAAAGTATCTATATCCACTTTGTAAATGGAAAGACCCCATATTTGAGGTTGCCGCTATCCTTTTCTCCACTCCACCTTGAAATTTTGGATGACATCATCTCTTCTGGCACTAAGAATATCATTCTAATTAGGATACTTAAGAGTTAGTCTTGGCAACAATGTTGAGTTAATTATGGTATGTTGGCAGGTCAATTCTTGGGAAGTAAAAGGACAGGAGGGACCGTGGGGATGGGAGCAGAAATACAGTGCCAGAGACAAACCTCGCCGCATAGAATCCCATCCATCCACCTCCCCACAGTCCACATACCAGACACAGATCCCTGTGCATCCAGTGTGACACTGTTGAATCTGGCTGCAGCACACAGGAAGGGCTATTAAAGGGGAAACATTCTATCAAGGTCCAGGCTGCGTAAGAGCAGAGGACAAGGTAGACCCACACCTACTCAGCCTTGGGTAGACATATACACTCAGGTCTATTTTGTTTCTGCAGATATATTTGGTTCCTTTTCACTGTTGAAGGATGCTTTGTTGACACAACCAGATACCTTGGCAGCTCTCAAGAACTCAGGGTAAGTCCTCACTCTTTGTGCTTAAGAGAGTATTACAATTCTTGGAAAAGCATTCCTTGTGCTTCCCTTCACCCTACTCAATAGCAGAGTCTACAGTACCTCTCTTGTTAGCCCTTCTTCCTGTTCTCTAAGGTCAAATTGAACAATAGGTATGTCACTGAGATTTTCAGAAGGAAGGGACTCAATTTAATGTACTATTATGACAGTGCCACATCAGCCAGTCATTCAAGTAAAAACTTAAAATCTGATTTAACTAATGTCACTATGATTTTTAATGAGGACAAATGATTCCAAAGCAGAGATAGTTACCTCAGTGTTATATTCTAAATAATAATTAAATATGTAAGAATATTTAGAATAACTCTATTTTCTAAATGAAATGTCTAGGACTGCCCTACCTATCCAATTATTTTGTCAAGTATTCTTACGAGTCTCCTGTCTCAGGGAAGATTGAGGAAACAAGAATGGAAGAATTCAGATTTTCAAAGATGTAACTTTTCAACACAGACCTAGGCTGTATCGCATTTATGAAAATGAACTGTCAAACTATCATTCAAAAAGAGTGAGGGAGCCCAGTTTTTTACTTTAATCATTCTACCTTTGGTCATAACCAAGTACAATTATGAGCTGACCCATTCCAGGGCCATTTCTGAGCTTTCATGAAGTTTAAATCTTTTCTAAACCTTGTTTAAATCTTTATTATAGTTTTCATCACATGGTGAAACATTACTTTACTTTCTTATAAACGTTAGTAGCAGTAACTCATCTACATGCTCACCCAGTACATTTTTTCAGCTCTTCCCCTCCCTCTTCCACTCCTGTCCACTCCTAACATAGTGTTTATCATAGAAAAAAAAAAAGCCCAATAAATGTTTGATGAATGGATGTATGTATAGTGAATAAGTGAATGAATGATGACATATATGGAAAAGGTTTATAGGAAACAAATTATTCAAAGGGTTCTTTAATCAGCTGTTGGGTGCTGCTATTTTATATGGAATCCCTAAAAGCTGAATGTCAACTAACATTTCTAGAAGAAAAGTAAAGAAAAATCATGTTCCTATTTCTAACTCATTGCCAAGCTTTAGAAAGGATGGCATTCTTAATATAATCAATAGCTAAGAAAATCATTTGAGCCCTGGCTGGCGTAGCTCAGTGGATTGAGCACAGGCTGCGAACCAAAGCATCGCAGGTTTGATTCCCAGTCAAGGCACATGCCTGGGTTGCAGGCCACAGCCTCCAGCAATGGCACATTGATGTTTCTCTCTCTCTCTTTCTCCCTCCCTTCCCTCTATAAATAAATAAATAAATAAATAAATAAATAAATAAATAAATAAAATCTTTTAAAAAAAAAAGAAAATCATTTGAATTTCACATTTGAATGTCATAAAGCTTTTATTTCTTGTGTGGGACCCAAATTCAGTGAACTTCACCACACACTGTTCATAATGAAGTTGTACAAAAGAGCGTACACTCTGTAGCTTCCTTCCCTTTTTGCAGCAGTTATCAGCTAAATATTTTCATTTGCATGGGAATGCAGAAAATGAGTACAAAGGGATTAATGGAAAGTCATAAAATATGTGTTAAGTACTATCCTCACACACTGAGTCTATTTTCCCTGAGAATATTATTAGTAACTTCCAAATTGCTCATAAAACTGTATGCTTCCACTTAGAAGTCCATTAGAATACCTAATGGCTACTCCACCACTCAAGCAAATTTACCATCTGCTGTGATAGATGTGTCATCATTTGAATGCGGAGACTCTAGGGACATCTGTGTAGAATCCCATACCTGTGTGGTACTACCAACTTCAGCTTCCAAAACCATCCTTTCTTGCCCGTCAGTGCGAACTATAATCTAAAGCAATGAAAGGGCCATTTGTTTCATCCACGTTAAAACCAGTATTTCTAAAGCCACTGGAAAATCTGGCTCTTTTCATCACAAGAGATTTCAGATGTTTCACAAATCTTCCTTAGTCCTGAGGCCCTGGTGAGATGCATTCTCTTTACTTATTTTTCACCTTCATCTACAAATCTTGTATCCCAGTAAATAAAATAAAAAAAAAATACAGTTGGAGGTGGGATTATTTTAGAACTATTTGATGTTTTCTGCCCCTACCACATGCCATGAAGGTGTGCGTTCTTTAAACTAAGAAGGCGTCTATATAATTCAAAGCTTCCAATTAAAACCCAAACAGATATTAGGTGTGGATCTGGATCACATGATACATTGACTCTGGTTGGCTTCTACCAAATAATGAGCCAAGAGCAGCTTTCAGTTGCCACATTCAATGCCTGAATTATTTGGCTTTAACCTTTTTTAGATCCTTAAGGGAATGGTATGATAGGGAACGCCTCTGCCATTCCATTCTCCTACTGTAGCCCAAAGCCAGACCTCTATTCCATCCACTTCTCTCTCTCTCCCCCCCGCTGCCCCCGGCTCCCTGGTTCCCTCTCTCTCCCTCCCTCCCTCTCTCTCCCTCTATTGCTTCGAGTATAGTTTTTCTCTGATGACTATCTCATAAACCAGTTTAAAATAATGTATCCGTTAGGATGGCTACCACCCATCCATATTTCCTTCTCTCCTATTCCCCTTTTTTACCACTCTGCCTTTGGTCCTCACAGGACTTACCACTAGGCCACAAAGGCATCATAATCCTGGAATAAGTTATCAACTACAACAGTTCCTAGTATATTTCTGTTCAAATCAATATTAAATATGATTTTAAAAAATCTCCCTTTCTGGTGAGAAATCCTGGAAGCAGGGTGCTCCCGTCAGGCCGTATGACAACAAATTAAAATAAAGAGTTGAGTGCAAACTGCAAAGATCTGTAATTTCTGCTAAATAAATGTCTCCTGTTTTTCTATGCACACCCACCTCTCCCCAAAATTCCACTACCCCCGTAAGATTATGCTAATACGTTGTAGAAAATAAATCTGGTAGAAAAGGAAAAGAAGGCAAAAGAGAAGATGGGAGAGAAAATTTGTAAAGATCAGTAAAAATAAATTGTGGTTACTATGGAAAACAGCGTGGAGATTTCTGAAAAAAATTCAAAATAGAACTACCATATGATCTAGCAATTCCACTTCTGGGAAATTCTCTGAAGAACACAAAGGCACTAACTTGAAAAAGACGTGTGGACCTTCATATTTACTGCGGCATTAATTACAATAGCCAAGATACAGAAACAACCTAAGTATCTACTAACAGATGAATGAATGAAGAAGGGGTGGTACATATACACAATGGAATACTATTCAGCCATGAAAAAAGAATAAAATCTTGCCATTTGCAACAACATGGATGGGTCTTGAGGGCATTATGCTAAGTGAAATAAGTCAGACAGAAAGACAAATACTGTATAATCTCACTTACATGAGGATTCTAAAAAATAAAAAAAAACTAAGTTCATAAATACAGAGAACTGGTTTGATGGTTGCCAGAAGCAGGACAGGAGGTGGGGTGAAAAAGATGGTTGTAGGGGGTCAAAAGTTTCAAACTTCCAGTTACAAAACAAATGAGTCACGAATGCAATCTACAGCATGGAGAAAATAGGTAATAATAACGTATCACATATCTGAAAGCTGCTAAGAAAGTAGATATTAAAAGTTCTCATCAAAAGAAAAAAAGGCTTAATTATGTAAGGTAAGAGATATTAACTAAACTTATTGTGGTGGCCATTTCACAATGTATACAAACATCGAGTCATTATGCTGTACACCTAGAACTAATATAATGTTATATGTCAATTATACCTCAACAAAAATAAAAAAATAAAAATTAATTGTGGATAAAATTTTTAAATAACTCAAAAATATTAAAAATAAAAACACAGAAAAAAGCAAAACACATTACAAGACCAGAGAATTAAATTAGAAGATGAAATACAAATGAAAGTACAGTATATATTTTTTAAAAATGCTTAGAATTAGAAAATGAAAACCCATACATAATAAATACTGTCACTCACAACTCACACATCTCATTAAACTAACCAATTTTTTTCTATCTTTTCCTGAGTTCGGATGGGATTCTTTCCAAGTTTTTTTAAAGAAGTTTGGTAAATGGTTTTCTTTCCCCAGCTTTTTTTTTCTGTCTTCATTATTGATTTTTCCCCTAATGACAAAGGTTTCTACATGTCCAATACATTTAAGACAAGTCAATACATTCCTCTCACACTGGGGTAAGTCTCCTGTTCACTTTACAGTTTACTTTTGTCTCCTTACATATGTCAATTTCTTCTGCATTATTCAAACAATCAAGGACATTTTAAATTGAAATTGACCTAGAAAAGGCATATGGTAGACACATATTCTCTAATATAAATTCAACTACCCACTCTGCAATTCAAAACTGAACGGCCTACCAAATAAATTAGATATTTCAAAGCTACTTGAGGCTTGGCAACAAGAGAAATCCTGGATTCTGGTAAAGCAGCAACAGCTGATTTAGCAAGCATGGAATGATTTGCATCTGATCCTTGCCAGGTTAACAGAGGGTCTTATTTACTATCTCTTGCCTTGGTCCTTCTAAGTAGGTACTGTTTTCTGTTTATTTATCCCCTAGCTTTAAGCCCGGCAACAATGTTGAACACAGTGTCACTGGCCCTGGTGCCAGACAGGATCAGGAGCTCAGGAATATTTACAGTTTCCCTTCTTCTGCTTCCATAAATGAAATAGGCACTATGAATGGAGGTAATCAAGGGCCAGCTGGCTAAAAACACAACTGGCAACAAAGCACTTGGGCTCCTTCCAAGAGCTGGTGTTTAAAGAGAGGCCATTTAAAGAGCAAATTCCAACTCCCATAATTACGGTGCAAGACACTAGCTTTAGGATAAAACAGTCAAGTTTTACTCAGAAAGATTTTTGTTTCTTAAAGTTAGAATCTATTACTAGCTCCTAGTCAAGAAATTTTCTAGTCTTAGTGTTAATCCCTTAAAACAGCCAATCCCTTATACCCTCACGAATGGCAAACATATATACTTTGAGAATATTAAATACATTCTGTGTCCTGTTGGCCAAAGTGTCATTTTTGCTTAAGCTCATTCATACAAAATAAATAAAATTGTTAAGAAGTTGAGAAGGAAACAGAAAACATGAGAATTTAGATGGGACACAGGGCAGACAGCCAAAGACACAAACTAATTTAGGTTATTAATATATCATGAGGCCAACTGACAAAGAAAGGCAGATTCCTTTATTAAATAAAATATTACTCCTATTTTGATATTTTTTAAAAAATGCAATAATCTCTTCGGGGGAAAAATCATGTTGGAGCCTAGAAATCTAGTAGAGAAACGACAGATTTTTTTCTTGTTGGTTCTGTTAATGACAACTGTGGACTGGCCACTTATTAAGTCTAGAATCTCTGCTAGGTGCCAAGTCAGAAATATATGTGATACCATATTCAGAGAGATAAATTTTAAATCTAAATAATTCTGCACATGAGATCATAAGTATTGCACAATCTAGGAGCAGATGAGTTTGAAGGTGAGTGAACAAAGTTACCCCTCTCAGGTACGTAGGTAGGTAGATGGTAGATAGATAGATAGATAGGTAGATAGATAGATGATAGATAGACAGACAGATAGATGCATAAATAATTGGCACGAGAAATAAAGGAGGGACCCAGAGAAAAAGTGAAAGGATGTAAAGGGGTTCAGCAGCCAGTTAGGTGCGTGGAACAGCAGCTCTGATGCTATAAATCCTGGAAATGGGTAAAGCCAGTAGCTTGAGACCCCCTGGATGGCATTACCTCGATGTAGGGCACGATCTTGCAGGAGAAGTCCTCCAGCAGCCACTTCTTCGTCAGCTCGTGAAAGATGACGAGCGGAAGGCAAAAGAAGATGATGAGAAAGTCCCAGAAGGCCAGGTTGGCCAAGAGGGAGTTCGAGATGCTCCGCATGTAGTAGTTGTGACACACTATGCACATCACCGCCAGGTTGCCGATGATGCCAGTTCCAAAGATCACCACCGACAAACACATGACAGCGTAGGCTCCGTATGACTCCTGGGTCAGCGGGTAGAAGGGGTTCTTCAGCCGCAAGCGCCGCTTCGTGCTGTTTCCCCGGCGGGGGTCCCCGCGTTCGTAGACCTCTTCACCTGAGGACCCATTGTGGGCCAGCGCCCTTCCAGGGGGTGCAATCATCCGCCCTTCGTGCCCCGATGGTCCACTGACAGTCTTGGGTAGGGGGTCGTGGTGGGAACCTTGGTGTTTCCCCGTTCTCCTTGGCCAGTAATAAAGGTCGCTGGCTCCAGATTCCGTCTTCACACTCGGCTCCTGGCTGCGCGCGGAAATGCCAGCGCTTCTCGGACCCTTCTCCTTTTCCTCTGAGGTCTGAAGGAAGAGTTGGAGAGCCGAGGGGTTCCCTCTCCCCAAAGTTCCAGGGGGCTCCTGATCCCGGGCAACTTTCCACCTCCAGGCGCCCCGCGGCCTGGCTGGAGGTCCCGAGGGCTCGGTTGCCGACGCCTCCGCCCATCTGCCAGCACCTGGGTCACCACCCCGGGCCGCGGGTAGGTCCCACGAGGACGCCTCCTGTACCGCTGCTTCCTGCTTCCCCTCCCCGGGCTCTCGCCTTAGCAGAAGGTCTTCTCCTGCAGAATTACCCGGTCCCCAAGCGTCCCTGCCGCGAAGCTGGTTCAGTGCAGATGAACATCTTTCCCCCAGACAAGTTTTGTTCCTGGGCGCTGGGGCGGACCCGAGGGCAGCAGAGACAGAAACCTTGAGCGGGAGCAGGAGCAGAAGCAGAAGCAGCAGCCGCGAGGTGCGGGTGAAAGGCGCGCCCAGGGCCCGCATGGCTCCGTGAGGGCGCACCCGGCAGCCGCTGCTCCTCTTTAGGACCGACACCTGCTGCCTAAGTTACTGCTGAGAGTTGGACACATGTCACTTACACCCGCCCCAGCGGCGGGGGACGGGAGATTACGGGGAGGTTGGGGGATGGGTCCTGGGGTCACAACCCTCCCGCTCTACCATCCACTGGCGTCCTGTGCATTTCTCAGTCAAACCCAACCCGAGCGCTGCGTATCTCCAAGGTTCGGAGAGAGACTCTCCGCTCCCGGTGGCTGACCTTGAAAAGTTGCAACCAACACCTGACTGTTGATTAAATGTTGCGACTGGGAGAAGCCCGGACGAAGCCCCACGCTCCTCCCTGCCTTTGGGTGATTGCCTTCTCGGTAACGGTTGCCCTGCCTATTTACATCCTTCCGATGCCGCTTTATCCAGTAGCGAGCCGAGGTGAACTAAGGGGAAAGAAGTTCCCCTCCTGATGACTAAGTAGCTGCAAGCCCGTTCCCGGTTCGCCGGAAACAGGTTGCAAAACAGCCAGATGCAGCGCAGATGCGCCCTGGAAACTCTTGCCTCGCTAAGCCCAGCGACTTGAGAGGCTACTGCTGCGGAGGAGAAGCGGGGTTCGAAGCGCGCAGCTACTGACAAAGTTGCTTCTCCTGCTCGCAGTTGACAGGGGGCGGCGCGGGCTGCTTGGCGGCGTGTCCGGGCGCCGCAGAAATCGGTGGTGGGGGTGGGGAGGGCGGGCACTGCTCCTCCGCGGACGGTGCGGGCGGCCACAGGAGCTCGTTGTTGCTACAGCAGGCGCAGCCGGGCGGAGAGTGCGGTGCCTGGAACCGCCGCGGGCGAGACGGTGCATGGCCGAGAAAGGGGAGGTGGCCTGGCCTCTCCCCGCCGCTCCAGCCGCCGCGCGCGCCGGCCACACGGAGCGCTCAGCTCCCTGCCTTCTCCCTCTCCTCTTCCTCCTCCGACAGATGCTGTTTTTTGGGGCGATTGGATCCCCTAGTGGTTTACGACTCAATAATCCCACACACGTCCCATTCAAGGCCTTTGTAGCGGCTTTCACTCCTAGGAGCTGGAAGCAGTAAAGGGAAAAGGGCGGAGGCGCGGATCCTGCGCTGCTCCAGGCTAGGGATGGGCGGGACACCTTAATTCCCCAGATGTCAGAACCAGCCAGACCGGTCCGGAGTTGAAAAAAGGAGAGACCCAGTGGATCGCTACCCGTGCGCGGCGGCCAGTGCGCATGCTCAGGCCTGGGGCTCCCAGCTGTAGCGAAGTGAGGCGGTCACCTCCTTAGGTATTCCAGGAGAGAAAGGAAGCTCGGAGGTTTCAATCTCAGAGAATGAGCAGTTTAGAGAATGGGAGGCAGAGTGAGGATGCTCTCCCATTCTCCACCATTACCTCTAACGCTGAGTTAGGAAGCGCCCTGCCAGGGATTACTTAGAACCCTTCAAAGCACAATGAAAGTAGCTTTGTTTGATGAGGCAGCGGGACCTGATAGATAGGGAAAAATTAACTTGAACAAAATTCTCAGCATGGCTGACCATGACTTTCCAGGCTTTATGATAAACCCCACACTCCTGCCATAGCTGCGAGGGTGTAGTTTTTGAAGTAGACAAATATCATACAAGTTGATTAAGAGAGAGAATGTGATAATGAAAGAAATAAATAGTTTGAAATGGGGGGAAGCAACATCTAGAGAGATGGTATAAAATACAATGAAAATATGTTCATAAAATAATGGTCCTCCAAAAGATGTCCACATCCTACTTCCTACTACCCATGAAAATGGCAAAAGGGCCTTTGCAGACGTTGTCGTTAAAGATTTTGAGATGGGAGAATATCATGCATGCTCCAGGTGGGTCCTTGAAGTCACAGGGAAGGGTGGAGGGTTAAACTAAAGTGGAGTTTTGAGCCAAGTAATGCCGGCAGTCCACAGACATTGGAAAAGGCCCTGCTTGCTCGTGTTAGACTTCTGACCTCCAGAACTGGAAGATGGTAAGTTTGTGTTGTTTCAACCCACTAGGTCTGTGGTAATTTGTTGCAGCAACAATAGTAACCTAATATACTAATTAATCTGAAAATGTAGACAAGTACAGTTTTATAGAAAAACACAAACTACCAAAAATTGCTCAAGAAGGATTTTTTTTAGAAACCTACGAACTATTACATTAAAGAAATCAAATCATTCATCATGATCTTCCCACAAGAAAGTGCTAGGACATAACAAATCCAAAGACATAAATACACCTATATAAAATGTTTGATAGTTTCCCAATTCATTTTATGAAGTCAGAAAAATCTTAATATCAAAATCAGATAACAGTAGAAAAAGAAAAAAAGGTTTATTTACTTATACATTAAGTTATGCATTTATATACACTAATTGATTATATCATATGCACTAATTCAGTAAACAAATACTGTGTTCAAATGATGTAGGGTTGTTTAATGAAGAAATAAAGGTCTGCTGTCTCTGAATTTATTTTCTCTTGGGGAAAATAGGCAATAAACAGTTAAACAAATGAATATATAATGGCAGATGATGATAAGTGCTATGGAAAAAAGAATGGAGGGTAATACAGGAATTAATGGGGGAAAGGCTGTCCCTTTGTAAAGATGGTAGTGAAAGCTTTTATAATATGGTGGGGGTTTTCTTAGTACTTACACACTTATATCCAGTAACCCCAAAGAGAAGCCTGACAAATCAAATCTAACACCTCCTGTCGTTTTCAATATAGCATATAATAGGGCTTATCCCAGGAATGCCAGGATACCTTAACATTTAGAACATTTTGATAATAATCTATGAAATGGAGATTATTCAATAATCTATGAAATGGAAAAATAAGATATATTTTTGAAGAACAAAAATATATCTTAACAGATGCAGGAGAAACATTTGGTTAAATTCAATCATCATTCATTTTTAAAATGGGTAGCAAACTATATATAAAGAAGTTCCCTTAATATAATAAATGTTAACTAATAAAATACAGCAAGCAATGTTCAAATATCAAAAATATCAGAATACAACATGGAGTACCTCTTCTATAATCAGTGCCATACTGAAAGTACTTCACGATGCAGTAAGACAAGAATAAGAAATGAATGTAGAGAAATAAAATCGGTGCCACTTGTAGATGAGCTAGACCTACGCACAAAACCTAAGGAGAATTAAGCTTGTACAGTTACCAACTGTTCCTCACCAGATATCAAGGCTAATAGTTACAGAAATAAGAACAGTATCATGTTGGCGTAGGGATGGCCAAATTGACCACTGAAATAGGACAGAAAATACGGAATTATGCATAAACTTACATGGGAATTTAATATAACAAGGAATCTGCCCCTAAAAATGGTAAGAATGGTTGGACTAGAGTAAAAAGAGCATAAAAATAGTACTGAAAAAAATGGCACTGAAAAAGTTGACAATCCATATAAGAGAAAATAAAATTATATTTCTTTCTTCATACTTTGTATTTAAAAGTGTGTCAGATTAAAGACCCTTATATAAAACCTAAGTATTTAAAACTCTGAGAAGGAATTTTAAGAAACTATTTACCTCAAAGTAAGAAATATTTGATAAGTAAGACTCAAGAAGCAAAAGTATAACAAAGAATGATAAGCATGTCTACCTTAAAATTTTACATTTCCAAACAAATAAGGATGTCAACAGCCGACTTAAAATCAAACCACAGGTTGGAACAGATGGTAGGATCGTAGTAGTGAGGTCTAAAGCTAGATAGATACCCAGGAGAGGAAGCCCAGTTCAAGCCAGTCTTTCAAAGATATGAAACAATGTTACCGTGCAGTTTACAGCTTCCTGCTAGAATGAAATAAGCACCCAAAGCACTTCTTAGACCCGAGTTATTGCTATGTAAGTGATCATAACAAAACAATATCATGCATATTAATTTGTGTGCATATGGATGAAATTCCTGAGGGGGCTGGCCAAGGGGGTCCCCCAGCACCATCCCAGTTTGCTCTGGGACTGAGAGGGGCAGGTATCGTGGGCACACGCAAGTATGCTGTAATCTTTGAGGTTCTTTACCACCATTTTAGCATTTTCTCTCAAATAAACCACATTCCACAGAGATGTTGGAATTTACGTTTTGTCTCGAGGAAGAAAGGAGTGGTATCTAATATCTACAAAAACATGTATAAAATGATAAGGACGAAAGAGACTAGTTGAGAAAACAATGGACAAAGGACAGGATCAGCAAGTTCACAAAAGAGGAAATTCAAATGACCGATAAAACTGTGGAAAGATGCTCAGTCTCAATAATTAAAGAACTACAAATTACCATAAGAATTCAATGCCATTTCATCACCATTAGACAGGCAAAACTTAAAGAGAATGACAATACCCAACTGATTAAGAGGATGGGAAGAAATGCGAGCTCCCCTATCCTGCTCTTGGAGGACAGGGTAATTTGTCAACACCCAAAACGTGGATAGTATTTACACCTTCTGAACCTGAATTAATATGCCTAAATATGAACTCTGAGGAGCTCTTGTAGGTGGGCATAAGAAAAATCTCTACACTTGATTTTAAAAATAAGAAGAATGCCCTGACCAGTATAGCTCAGTGTGTTGGGAATCCTCCTGCGAACTGATAGATCACTCATTGGATTCCTGATCAGAGCTCATGCCTGAGTTGCTGGCCAGGTTCTTGGTGGCGTGTGTGAGAGGTAGCCCATCGATGTTTCTCTCCGTCTCTTTCTCCCTCCCTTCCCCTCTCTCTAAAAATAAATAAATAAGATATTTTTGTAAGTTCTTTCCAAGTTAATTTGTAAATTTAATGCAATCCCAATAAAAATAACAAGCCATTTTTAAAAAGAATAAAAGGGATGGAGAGAATGCAAATGTCAATCAAAATAGGAATAGGAAAATTAATTATAGTATATTCATAAAAAGGGAAAACTAGATTTACATGTATCAGCCTTGTTGGCTGAATCACAGAAATGGGAATGGAAAAAAGTAAGATTCAATGTCTTATGTATACTATACTACCATTTGTGTAACTCCTGGAAAGTACACAAAACAATATAATAAATCATATATTTCCTACAAGTAAAAATAAATGGATGGGAAAGATACACATCAACGTCAGAATATTAGTGCCCCTGGTTAATAGAGGGATGGAAATGGAATGGGAGAAAGCTGTAACTAGTATTTCATTTCTTAAACCAAAAATTCAGGAAGAGGTAATCTGGCTTAATTGTGGAAAAACACAACCAAAAACAAAATTGGCAAAATAAAACTAGGCATATTGCCTCCCCTTTTATCTCATTAGTTTGAAATTTTGGTCATACATGTAAACCATTTTTGTATTCTTTTTACTCTAGAGCCCATTACCATGTCACAAATTTCCGCTTCTGTCCAGAAGGAACTGCAAGCTCAACAGGGAAAATTCCCCACATCCTCCCCAGAAACTCCATTGTAATTGACACATGCCTGGCCTGAATTGGGCATCATTCTCACCATGGTCACCTGCAGAACTGAAGTCCCAACTTGGAGAGTGGTTTAGGAGAATCCCGGAGGCGGGGCCATCTACACCTGTCTGAGATGACACCTCATTACTCACAAGCAGTCCCCTCCTTAACCTGAACAATGATGGCTTCCTACTTCCATGCTCTAGCACCTTGAAACGAGACTTTGTGACCTTGAATGAAACCACAGAGAACTTCAGGCACTTTATTAATAGCAGTCTGGGACAATGTCAATCATCTGTCTTTTGGGAAACACAATGTTCTTATCTGTAAACCAAGGATACTCATATACAAGCTCTGCTCTGGTCACCCAAATTGTTATGATAATCAGCCACGTATGAAGACTTCAGAAGTGTGTAACATTTGTTGTTGCTTTTTTCTTGCTATTAACAAAATTTAAATGCTGTCAAGATCATTTAAGCTTTGAAGGAGATCATGCTTGATGAATTAGTCTAAAGTAATGAGTTTACTTTTTAAGAAAATTTAGAAAGCATTCATTGCAAAGAGAAAAACAGGTATCTTCCAAATTTTTTTCCCAAAGTTTATCTCATCTGTTACTATGTTTTTTTAAATGAAAATTGTCACAGTTCATCTATTCCTGTAGGCCCTACCTTAGAAATGTGCATCAAAAAATATGTAGACTAATCATTGTCTGGTTTACATCAGCGGTCATTTAATCTCTGTACAAAAACTGATTTGAGCAAGGATTTTTCTGTGTCAGCATTCCAGAGGGTTTTTAATATATAATATTGATTTTTATATAGAAAACAGAACATGTAAATTATTACCTGTCTTGTCATTTCTATATGATCTGTTAACTTCATTTAGTGTTGGGTGTGCTGAAATAAGGCATATTACAAAATAAGAGAAATAATTATTTTAAGTTTTAAGATGCATCGTTGAACAGGAAAGGTGCTACTCTGCACTGGGTTCCCTTCTCCAGTAATTTGTCTTTCCTCTGGGCTCCAGAGAATTTGAAAGGACCATTTTGCTAAAAGAAATTCCAACCTATGACCAATAGGCTATTATTTTCTGAGATTCAAAATATGTCTTTTTTACAGTTTGTGGTTGCAAACTTTCTCTGTTCCTAAATTACTAATTGTCACTTTGGAAGCCTCATATTGACTATCCTTTCCCTTTGCCGTGTGTAACAGCCCAAGTAGAATTAATAGGAAAAATGGTCCTGTTGGGGATAAATCTCTAATATGATTATGTCTCTCTCAAAATCCAAATATCAATATGTAACCATATAAAATTTAATATGAAGGAACAATGATTAAAATAGTCTTTTATTTATGACAGAAAACAAAAGGTGTCTGTCGGGCTGCATAAAACATGTCTGCGTCACTACACCATATGACATAGCAAGGTCTTTTTCCTTTTTTTAATTGGAAAGAAACTTGAATGCAAAAGGGGGTGAAATTAAAGGTGAATTAACACACGTATGACCATACATTCTAACCTTTAGCAACTCTTCTTTATAAAAGTAAGCGCTTTGTGAAATGCAGCCTCACCTTTTGATGACAAGTCATTGAGAAGTAAAGATACTTAGCCAGCACTGGGCCATCCCAGGCATGCCTGGGGCCCAGAGCAGCTCAGGCTCAGGCCTTTAGAATGTCTCAAATAGTGTATTTTCCCAAGTTACTTCATTTTTTTTTTTTTAGTTTTAAGTCCTGTAAATAATTACAGTAAGAAAAACTTTTCAACAGTATCCAGAAAGTATGATATTATTAAGATACTTTAAGATACTTTAAGATACTTTACTTCTTCCTATTTTTGGATCTAAGCTGTATATTGTATCAGTAAGATTCCTTCTAAGACTTTCCAAAATAATCCTCTTGCTCTGCTATTGCTCCATCTCTGATCAAGTATTACACTTTAAATCAGCTTTCTGTGTAATGTTGATACTGAATGACACTCAAGTGTAAAAGCAAATCAAGCCAAACTACAGACATATTCTTTGTTTAAAGTTTTAAAATACTAGTTAACTTGAATTTTTAGCAAATTGATTAGAATGTAATTTTTCTATGCAAAAGCGGTAAGGAATATTATGCATTTCTATATGAAAATTGAAAAGCTGAGATAAAAGGATTTTAAAGAAGTAATACATCATTGATTCTCTTGGCAACCTGTGAAATTTTAGCTCCAGCAAAGAAATCGACTGAATAGACATATCTAAGCCTTCAGTCCTGGTACTTTTAGCGACTATATTCTTGACTAGTAGTTGAAATATAAATGGTGCTGAGGCAGGATAATAAGAAGCTAGGAAAATTCCTGAACTAGGGTGTAGGGGACCGGTTTGTTTCAGTCTGGCAAGTGTGACTTAGCTCTGTATGGAAAACCTGCAGAAGCGAGGTGGTGGGCAGGAGCCAGACCTTCAAACTGAGTTTTCCCATGGGAATCAGGCCTAGAAAATGAATACAGACTGGTATGGCTTGCTCTTGCTAAAACTCCATCACCCTGGTCTAAAACAACAAATGTGTATTGTCTATCTTCAAGGTAATTTCCAAAGCCTGTGTGAATTCACCCAAGGACAGAGCTAATCAGCTCATCGCCATTCCCCTCTGCATGTTATTTTCATTTCCTTGATTGTACCTAAAATGTAGACAATAATATTCTATGTAATAGATAATAAATCTTTCTCTGATGTAAGACCCCAGAAAAACAATAAAAGCCTGTCTAGGCAAGGGTCAGGGTGCTCTCCTCTTGAGAGAGTGGCTGAGGCATTCATAGGCACTCTCCCCTTGAGAGACTAGCCATGCCATTCCCTTTTACTCCACAGGACTGCTGTCGCCTGTGCATTTATTTTCTCTTTCAGTCACAACAGGCGGACTCTGCTGGCCGGAGTCTGCCACACTAGGAGAATGAGAGACAAACAGATAGATGAGCTAACTGACTGAGCAATTCACAGCCAGACACAGAAGGTCACTGGGGCAGAAAGCCTCAGCTGCCTGGAAAGGGCAAGACTGGTGACGGATCTGGCCCCTAGGATGGTCTTTCCTCCCCTGGCATATGGCTGGTCATTTGATTTAGGCATCTCTGGCCTTTGGCCTTAGAGATAACGTGAAGGCCTCAGTTGTATTTCAGCTCCAGGCCCAGAAAAGCAGCAAAGCCAGGTGGGGCTGGGGGAGATGGCAGGACCAGCTGCAGTGGCTAATGACTCCCAACCAATTAGTGGAAACCACGACCCTGAAAGAACACACCTGGAAAAGCTGAGGACTATTCTATTGAGATCCTCCCCTGGGATCACCCCTAAAATCCCACTTTGGAAAGCAGATAAAACCCCTCAAGACAAAAAAGCCAGCAAGAGCCCTCCTGGGGGCACTCGGACTTGAATCTCCTTTTTTAGTGACTTTTCTTTTTCATAAACTCTAAGAATCCCCATGAGACTTGCAACCAGGACAGCAATGGGCAGCGGCAGCCTCACTTAGGCTAACCCACCAAGCCTGCCCCCAATTTCCTTTTCTCGGAATTACCAGTGAGAGAAAGCCCCACCTCCGCTCACTTCTGTCCCATGATGTTTCCTGAGAGCCAAAGCAGCCCCACCTAGTGGTCGCCCTCCTGTTGCTTCTTCTGTCCTAAGCCCCTGCTTGTTTCACCACCCCAGCTTTCATAAATGTACTCTCCAAATCACCTGGACTGGTGATGTGAACTCTTTCCTGCTCAACATCAGGACCCCACACACTACGAGCCAGTCCGAGACAGACCCACTAGAGACGGGCCTGGTCCCTTTTTGGTAACAGTGCCAAAGTTTGCTTTGCAAGAGCAAAAACTCTATTTTAAAGATTGTTTTTTTTTTTTTTTTAAAAAAGGGAAACAGTACCCTTTCTCAGTATAATATTCCTGATTTGTTTCTGTTCACTGTCTTAGAGGATCTGTCTTATATTTACTTTTAATTTAGTACACAGAGAGGGTGTGATTAGGCATCATCATTGCAAAAACTTATCGTACAACAGAAATTTTGAATGGTCAAATTAATAAAATGTTAACATGTAGCCCAATGTAATCAAATTTGGACTTGAGATTACTAGTTCTATAGTGTTTTCATTTTCAGGTTCTCATGTGCAGCTACTTCTAAGGACCCCTCTGGTTTGCAGAATGCTTTTTCTGTCTAGCTGTATGGTAGGCAGTGGGACGGAAATGAGCAAAGTAGAACAAAGGCCAGGCATAAAGTGTCACCAGGGCAGAAAGTCCTGCTCCCCTAGCAACAGGCAGAACTGGGAGAGCAAGTATTGGAAATAACTATTGTTAATTAGGACCTCGCTCCTGAGGCACCCTTTTCTCCCCTTGCCCATCTCTGGTCATGTGGGTCAGATCCTCCTCCTGACCTTTCCTCCTCAGTCAGTCATACCCTCCCCCACCCCTTAGAGAAGAACAAGGGGGCTGGAGAAAAGCCCCATCTAACCTCCACAGGACGACAGGAGATGATGGGACAGGCCCCAACATGTCAGCTTGAAGAAGAAAGCAGTTCAACTCCTCCGAGAGGATAAAACAGTGGCATCAACAGTGGAGACCACAACCCTGAAAGGCAAACCTGGAAAGCTGATGAATATTCTACGGAGATCCTCCCAAGGACCTGCCCTAAAAAGCCCTTAGGACAGAGGTTCCAGCACAGCTGACCCTCCTGGGAGCACGTCTGAGCCTTTCCCCTCCCTTTCTGATTCCCCTCCAGGAGTGTTATCATTACCTTCCACTCTCCTAAGCTCCAAGGGCCCTTCTTTTGCCTTTAAAACTTCTTTCCTCATCCCATTTCTTCTACTGCTCACTTCTTCTACCTCTGTGACTGTCTAACTAAACTTTCTCTTATAGTTTGAGTCTCGTCTCTGAATTCTTTCTTAGCCAGAACCCAAGTGCAAGGCCCCGTCTGACCCCACCGGCCTAACACCTCGCCTGGTGCTGTTTCGCTGCTGCCCACAGCTTCACATTCACCCCTTCATGGAGTCAGTATGCGTCCCTGGGCATCCAGCTTTAGGAGTAGGGGAGCCTTTCATTTTCACTCTGAGATAACAGAGAGGCCGATTGGCTCCCTTGTATAGAAAGAGGACATACATGTGATAACTGACTGAAATCACCTGCAGTGTTCTACCGTCTAGGAGGAGTGACCCTGATCATTGCAAGGTGTCCACAAGGGTGGCCCCTTGTAGGCAGTGTAGGGGGGAGTAGTGGCCATGATTACAAGATTCCTTTTAGTTCACTGGAGGAAAGAACATATGTTTGCTCTCTGACGAGACTATTAATGTCTATACTGGACTTCATAAAAGAATTTTATATATAAAATAAGGGAATTTGCTGTTAAAAAGAAATTAAAGATCAATCATCCAGTACAAACCTTTTGTTTTAGAAATATAGAGACAGACCTAAGTGGGTGAGGTTGTCTGCTCTCTGTCACTCAGTGCAGGAGAAATAGACTTGGACTAAAAAACGAGTTCTTTGAGAATGAAGAAGAAACCAATTAGTCAGCGGGTCAGAAAGGCTCCCTGAAACAGATGGATGATAAAAGGGCAGGAAGGGAGGAATTGGTTATTGAAGTGGGAGAAGGAGGAATCCATATTGCAAGCAGAGGGACTGACCTCAGCAAAGACTGGGAGAAGGGGAAAAGAAAGGTTATGGAACAAGAAAGAGTTCAGTGTTGTTTCAACAATACAGGAGAATTTTTGTTCTTAAAAACTTAATGTCAATTTTATTTTTTGAAGAGTGCTTAATGACGACAATAATTAGGTGATATATGACTTAGACCTCCCTCAAGATACTTATCTTGAGCCTAGTAATATTTAAGTATAGATTAATCTTTTACTTATTCAACAACACTTACTGCTTACCTTCTCTGTGTCAGGAACTGTGCTGTGTGTGCAAGATGTATAGTGGTGAACCAGACAGCTGTGGCCCATCTCCTAGAGGAACTTACACTGTGATAGAGAATTCCATCAGTAAGTAGGCACTGAATTAAGATCTACCATGACAAAGCTATAACATTATAGCTCTAGAACAGGGAAGGTGGGTTGCTAATAAAAACATAATGAGCTATTATGCAGACTGTATAATTAACATTAAAGTAGATGCCCTTGAATAAGATACTTTTAAATTGAGACCTGAAAATGAATGGGGAGGGAGAGAGAAGGAAAGAGTTGGACACCCAGAAGAAACTAGGACAAAGCTGAAATTCAACAAGATAGAGATTGCACTAGTGACAGTGGTACCCTATGGCTGGGAATAAGGTTGAAAGCAGAGGTGGGGAGAGACAGGTCAGAGGGGCAATAAAGTAACACATTATGAATACACTTAAAAGCCACTGGTTTTCTCAGAGCATCCCCTGCAAGGATGCCCTGAGGGGCCATGATCCACCCTTTGTCTCTGCTTCTTTCTGCCAGTAGCCCTTTTTTCTTTCTCCCAGCATCCTATTTTCTTTTGCACCTCAAATATATGATAAAATATACCTGGCAACACCTTGTGAATTTACACATGAAAGATTTAATCATTAGAGAATAGATATCATTCTCATTTAATCATTAGATATTGACTTCCATTTTAGTTCCAGTATCCTAGGAAAGGGCTAGATTTGGTCAGATAACCATACCTGGCCCTTAAATGTGGCTAGAGAGCATGTACAGCACCTTGAAGTTATGTTATGCAGAGAAGTGAGTTCACAAAAATATGTGGCGACATTTCCCCACAATAGGAAAAGCCACAGTGCTTCACTTCATTGTTGTAACGATTGAAAAAATAATGTATGTCAAGTCAGAGCACACCTCAAAATGCAGTGGCTACTCCAAAAGTAACTGTTATGTAATTGATTTGTTTTAGTTGCTTCAATATCAACAAAGACATTGAAGTTTTTACAAGGGCCCCTTGTTTTGTCTTACCAACAGCCATACACACTTTTCTGGGGAGTATGTCCACACAGTTTATTTTCGGAGGATTGGTTCTGAAATATCGACCAAAGTTTGGCCAGTAAGTCCCATGCCTGGAACTTTTCTAACTGGGAAAGACAGAAAAAGCAGGTGTGGAGTATCTCCACTTTAGCTAGATCATGGGAGCTGCTGGCAGCCTTATTTCCAATGGAGGTAAAGGCACATAGAAACGCAGGCTGTAGCTGGAAAGACAAGTGAAGGAGACAGAAAGAGAACTCCACCAGAGCGCCAGACCATGGTCTGTTCCTGAAATCCAGCTGCCTCTCAGTCCTTGGAGTCCATGAGTGTTTTTTCACTAAGTTAGGTCGAATCGTGGTTCAGTTACTTGGGTTCAAATTTGTCAGTGCTAATACTCATTCTCTATCTAAAATACTTTATTACACTTTATCTATATAAATTGCCCGACCTGTAAGAAAAAACTCTTAAGCATCATCATAGCAAAGACTCATGGTGCACATTTTAAACCCAGTAAAATAACTATAGCTAGAACCTTAAACAATAGCAGAGTTTTATACAAAATTGTTAGGTTTTCTAGATGTTGGATTTTTTAATCTGTATAAGGCATTTTTCTTACTTGTTGTGTTTGCAATCCATGGAGGATTTCATGCCTAGAAAGATTTACTCTGTGGGCCTATAAAGGAGGGGAATAAAAAGAGAAAGGAAGTCATATTCCTTTCACACCTCTGAATTACCAGAGGTCACCTTGAATCACAGCCCTCCTGTGGAGCGGTTATGGGAAGCTGGCTCCTAGTCTCTCCCATTTTCTCAGGGTACCTTGAGGACACACAAAATGGAAGGGCGGGTGGTGTCTATAACCCAGGTCTTGAGCTGGGAAGAAGAGGTTTTATGACTCTAGCACAGAAAATGGGAAATGGGTGAAAAAAGCATTTCTCCTCCCCAAGCTCAAGGTGAAGAAAAATGAAACAAGTACAACATTTAAGATGTGGAGGTCATATTACAGCAAGAAAAATAATTGGAGACCATCAAATAAGTTTCCAGTATACACATCTTTATGTGGCACTGTGCTGTGTGGCTGGTGGAGTGGACTGAGTCAAGGTAGTTCTCAATTTTGAGTTGTTTACAACCTAAAACTGGGCTTCAGAACTATAGACAGGATTTCGGAAGCAATAACACAGGGCATTTTTATTTCTAGCAAGTTGTGAAATTCTTTTAACTTCAGGTGCCATTTTGAAAAAGCAATTCAGAGTTTTGTTTATTGGAGGATATTTTGTTGCTTTCTACAATTGCTACAATATTAAACTATTATTAGGAAATATTTTTACAGTGTTCGAGATCTGCCATTTTAATAGAGGAAAATGCCTTTAGTAGGAAAACATGCTCAGACTGTTACAGCATACTGTTCATCGTGAAAACTAGACCTATACCAGGTTCCTATATACTAACATTTGAGAAGAGATCTGGGTTCTAATCCTGACTTTCATGAACTACCTGACAGGCTAGTTTTGGGACTGACTCTACACTTCCTATACTTGTATCTTCATTTTTAAATGGTTGATGCATTTAAAAAATATAATGTTCAAGAAAATAATTTTTTAGCTGTTCATTTAATTCTCATGATAGTGATTTTCATTATATTGTTTATAAAAATCTGCCTTTGGTACAAAAGTTTATGAAATTGAAAAAAATCTAGAAACTCTAACACGTCTGCCAACATCACTACTAATATTTATGAGTTAACAGGAATAATGGCTTATTATAAGGACATGTTGCTATATCTTTACATGATACATGTATATTACAGGGAACATGGGCTGTGTTGAAAATGACTGTGTTACATGTGGTCCATGCATCTATGGATGGAGAATGATCGAAATGATGATTGAAAACATTTATAGTGATTTTCCAGGGGGTGCAATATGTGCCATTTTTATTTTCATAAATAATTTTTTCAAATTTCTATAATAAACACATTATCCTTAGGATAAGGAAAAAGTACATTTTAAAAAACATACAGTTCAGTTAAAATTAGCCAAATTTTTGGATTCACTAATGCTCATCCTTCACCCGTGAGACAAGACTGCCCTTGGCCGACCCGTTCCATACAGACTGTTCTCCCCCAGACTCCACCACTTCCTCTCCCTCCCTTCTCCTCACACTACGCTGCTTACACATGAAAGCCAGTTGTACTTGTAGCTCTAATGATTTAAATTAGCATTGTATAAAAACTAATGAGGTGATTATGAAAATAAAAAAGTGGTTCTCTTTGAACATTTTATAAAGGAATTATTAAAATGTTATTAAATTGGGTGGCAGGAAGGCAACTGTGAAATATGATAAAAACTTAAAATGCTTATGCTTTTAGATTGCTTTACAGTGATAAGCACTTTTTCTTCTTTAATGAACTCAAATTGGAAATGTAAATGATGTGTGGTTTATGCAAGAAAAAAGGTGAAGACCTTCAATCAGAAGACATCACTCAAAAGGTTGGTAAACAAACAATAAATTTATATATTTTATATTAAAATAAAGTATTTCAGGCCCTGGCTGGTGTAGCTCAGTGGATTGAGCGCAGGCCTATGAACCAAAGTATGGCCGCCGGTTTGATTCCCAGTCAGGGCACATGCCTGGGTTGCAGGCCATATCCCCAGTATGGAGTGTGCTAGAGGCAACCATACATTGATGTTTCACTCCCTCTCTTTCTCCCTCCCTTCCCCATCTCTCTAAAATAAATAAATAAAATCTTAAAAAAATAAAGTATTTAAGGTATACAATAATCACTGTTTAATCAATCCTCACATTCATTGCTTTTCAGTTATGTCACCTACAATAGGTTTCCCTTGCATTAGATAAGAAAACTCCTATTATAACTATTTAGACGCCAGTGTGGTAAATAATCATCCTGAGGCTCACTCCCTTCCTACTATACTTATGTGCATACTATCTACCTTACCCTTGAACTTCAAACCCTTTATTGTTTTCAAATCCTTTAATTATCAACAAAGGATAGGTACATCCTGAACCATAACAACCTAAAAAGAAAGACTAAACACAATTATGTTGAAGGACCCATTAACAATTTGCTTTTAATCCTATCATTCTAATGACTACAATTTTTAAGGGAATTCATTTCTTGGTCAAATCAGTCCATTCACCCAACTTCGTTTTGTCCTGCAGAGCAAAGGATTATTACTGTACTTTATAGTTTTTAATGTTTAAAACAAGCATTTTATCTTAATCAAATTAGATAAACTGTTACTATTCTCCAGAATGGCTTATGGGGGGAAATACAGACATATGACTATTTTACAGGCTTATTATTTCAACAAATATTTACTATTTTTATGTGCAAGACAGCAGTGTGTTGTATATACATGAACAAAGGGGGAGAGAGGTCTCCTATAAGGAAGCTTGATATACCTGTTGTCCTCAGTTCAGGGGGAGTTTTTTTTTTTTGATGATTTTAAACAATAAGTATGAAATAGACTATGTAAAATGTGAATGGAAGTTCAATAGTATACCTAAAAAGTTCTCTACCTGAAAGCTCTTTACCTGAATAATACAAAGACCAATGCATTAAATTTAAAACAGAGGGCAAGAAAAATAATGCAATAAAAATAACAAGGGAAGCCCTAAGGATTTAGAGTGAAGGTTATTGCTGTTTTAATCTGTATTTAATATACTAAAAATTCTTCACAGTTTTCTGCTAAAACCTGTGCGCTGAAACAATGCCTGACATATTTTCTCACTGCAAGTTTTCAGCAATGTGTGGTTGCTAATGACAGCATTTGCTTGTGAGCCTTCCCTGCAGGAGAGTTACAGCCTTTGGGGTGGGGAATATTCTACAGCAGCAGAGCTGCCACAGCTGATCTGTCAGGGTGAGTCAGAGAGGCTTTCTGCTCCCTAAGGACAACAAGAAAACCAATAAAAATTAAACAAAATGCAAACATTTTTATCAAAGATATTTGGCAAATTAGTAGTTGCCCTGAAGAATCAAAAGCAAGGACAGAAAAAAAACAAACAGCACTTTGATTTCAATATTTCAAACATCAATTAGACCCTCTTTTATGTCTTCTGATATTTAATTGCATGAATATGTGGGCTTGGAACATGGCCAACATTATTAGGTGCTTTCACACACTGCTCATAGACATTTTTCACTCTTTCTACAAATGTCTATCCAGCTTCTACTACTCCAAGGCACAGTGCTGGGCACTCGAAGAATGCAATGGTGAGCACGACTGACAAAGACTCCCCTTCACCAAGACAAGAGTTTATTGGGTGGGAATGGGGAGGCAGACATAGTAGTTAACTGTTCATGCAAGCAAATATGAAATTGCAGTGAATACAAATTTGATGGTGAGCTACGTGATTCTTAGAATCGATGGTTGGAGTATTTTATTTAATCCAGAAGGTCAAAGATGACTTCTCCAAGAAGCTCAGAAGGATTTTCAGAAGTTAACTACTCAACAAAGGAGGGAAAGATGCTGCAGGCTGAGGAAACATCCACCTTCTAAGGCATGGTGCAGAAGCGGGTAAGATCAGGTGAGATTGACTGGAAGTCACGGGCTAAAGCAGAGTGTCACGGTGCTGTGGGTCTGGAGGAGAGATGAGGGGGGCAGAGCAGGAAGGGCCCCACAGGCATGGTGAGTGGTTTTGCCTCTATCTTGAGAGACATATAAAGTCAAGGGCATATTTCAGGGTGTGTGTGTGAGTGTGTTTCTGCATGTGTGTATGTGTTCATGCATGGGGTGTGTCTGCTGGCGGTAAGGGTGACATGCTACTTGAGTGGCATGGCATCACTCAGTTTATTTTCACACTCTAGACTTTACTTAACTGTTACAGGGTGCAGCCAAGAGGGGGGACCCCAAAAGGGATTTGGAATGGGGTCCAGAACTCAAGGTGTCCAGGAAATATTAGGATGTCCTTCCACCTGCCCCACAGGTGTGGGTTGGGGGAAGGGACACATGGAGCAGGGCCATTGAGAGCTGTTTTACATAGCAACAGCTTTGCAGCTAACCTCTGGCATGGTCATTTAACATATCTATAACCTTTACCTGGTTGCATAGATATGTTAAATAGCTGTAGCCATGCTCTGAGCCAGGGGGATGGAAGTAAATTCCCCACCAAGATGTACCTGGTGGGGGGGCAGGTCCCCCGAGTTACAGTGCCTGCATGTGCGCTTGGAGAAGATTGGCTCCAGGACATGGGGACACGCCTGCCCAGACCCACTATGGCAGCCCAGTGAAGCTGGAAGGTATGAGAATGCTGGCAAGTGTAGCCAATTGTGGGAGGAGTCAGAAATGGGGCTGCAGAAGATTGGCGCGGGGATTTGAACCGAGACTCGGCAGCCATTGTGGAGGAGTACTACAGCCAGTGCAGAAAGAGAACCACTTGGCCTTTAACAGAGTGGGGGCTCCCGCAGCCTGTGAGAGAGAATCACCATGCGGCTTCAGCAGAGAACCGCCACTCAGCTTTGGCAGAGTGGTGACCCCCACTCCTAGCAGCCATTGCTGAGAGAGGACCACAGCCCTGTGAGAGAGAACCATGTGGCTTTGCCAGAGTGGGGACTCCCACAGCCATTGTGCAGAGAGAGGACCATTCGGCTAGGGCAGTGGAGAGAGAACCTCACGGCTTTGCCAAGGTAGGGACCCCCAGCAGCTTTAGAAGGGGGAACCACCACCTGGCTTTAGCCGAGATCCCGGGGACACAGCCGATGGTGCCAGGAACCGAGGGAAGCCTGGCAGGTGTGGCCCTGTGGTGTGAAGCCAATCATCTCCAAGCTCTTCCGGACCCCACTACAAATCCCTATTTGGGGCCCCCTTCTTGGCTGCACCCTTTGCATGATTTGCTCTTAACATGAAAAGAATCAAGAGGAAGATTGTTCTGACTAAATCTAATTAAATATTTGAATGATCACCTTTAAGCATATACACTGTTTTTCCTGAGCAAAACATTAAATAAAATGTTATATACTTACCAGTATCGGTTACATTCAAAGGTGACTAATGTTTGTATTTTAGAGAACTTAAGATACAGTAAATGTACAAGAGGTTGGGAATATAAAAGATCTGAATATACTCTAAGCATACTACACTGAATGATATACAAATTAACACATTCTAATAATAATGTGCTGTCATGGGTGACTTCAGGACTAAAGAGAACCCAGCTCATAGAATATTTTTTCAAATCAATTTAGCAATATAGTGATATACCCATAGAATAATGGGCAATACTACAGATGTTGCAGAATTCCAGTTTTAATTGATTTAGGGCCTGCAATGTGTTCAGTGCTCTGAACATTTCCACCTGGAATCTTTGTGAGCTGCTTGTTTGCAGGAGGGGTCCTCACGGAGCTTGGATCCCAGGCCTGCTGAAGCCTGAGCGTGGGTGTAGAACCCCACTTCCTCCCATCTCCGCATACACACTGGGGGAGGTGCTAATTTTGTTTTGCGGTAGTTATTTGCACCTAGTGAGGGGGCAGGCATGTAGCCAGAGTCTCCGGAACAGTCTGCCTGATACCAATAGTAGGCTATTAAAAAAACAAAACAAAATGAAACAAACAAACAAAAATACCCTCGAAAGTGGCAAAGGAAACTTCTCCCATCTGGCAGAACCCTCGCCATTCAGACAGTACCGTCTGAAGCTGCATCATTCCCCTGGAGTGCTGGGGGAGCACGAGAAGCCCTACCCATCTCTGAAACCGCCCTGTGTTAAACCCCACTTTAGAGAACTGCTGTCTGTTTCTCCCACCCCTGTAAAGTCTCTGACCTGAGCCGTTGAAGCCTTACCTCTTTCTGTCGATGTAGAAATTATGACACCCACTTTATAAATGAAGACACCGAGGCTCCGAGCACTACAGTGATCATCCAAATGGACAGGCAAGAGTGCTGGGGTCCTGAGCAACACAGCTAAGCCCTTTGTGGGTGCTCTTTGTTGGAGAAGAGGAGGGAGGCTGACAGGCGAGTGCATTACAATGTGAACGTTAGGAAGAGAAAAAGAAATCACTTCCATAAATGTGAAACTCTGATAGATGGCACGCCATACAGAGATTTGTGTCTTTATAGCTATAGGTATAGACACAGATACATATATAAAACATACTCATATGCTTTCATTTTTTCTAATCAATATCATGTGTGTGAATAATTTTAACTTTTCAAATGACTTTTGCATCTGCTGTGCCCCCTCCTGCACACTGACAGCTCTCCAGCCTGAGCCTGAGAAGGAAGTAGGCATGCACAGTGGCAGCTAACTAGCGGTGGGCTCCAGGACCCAGGTGTCCTCACTCGCTGGCTTTTTCCTCGAGGACCCACATCACCTCCCTTGCTGAAGATTTCAGTCGAAAAATACCTAGGTGTCAATTTGCCAAGAAAATGCCATTTGGGTTCCATTTTTCTTAGCTTCCTCGAAACTAGACATATGCCCCTGCACTATTTTCTGAATGTTAGAAACTATTGAAATATGTCTTTTCAACATGACAACCTGTGTTTGCAGATGCTCTGTTTATGAGAAAAAATTTAACGTGAACTATTTAATTCATCCTATCACAATTCAGTATCACCTTGGTTTTTATTTTCAGCACTTTACTGATCCTTAAAAAATGTCCTCTGACTTGCTAAAAGTAAGAACATAATGCTTCTACTTTGGGCGTTAATGACAGTGCCTGGGATGATAAGATGAGTACCTCAAAGCCTCTATAATGTGTAACACATAAAACTAACTCAGAAGGACAGGATTAAAGCAAATAGTTTTACTAAAAATAGGTCTAAGTGTTATCAATAGAGTTACTCTGTAGATACTGGGTCCTAAGGCCAGGAGTATACAATCCTCTCCCTCATTGTTAAATAAAAGAAAGAAATGTTTCCATGCTATTGATAATACTTTGGGTAAAGAAATGAGGTTCATGACAATTGTATTACAAATTAAAGCAGAACAAAAGAATGCAGGAAGATTCTAACTGCTTAGTTTCCAAAATATATTCCTCAAACCATTCTTTAAAGAGCCCAGTGGCACTTCAGAGCTTCAACCCTCCAAAGATCACAAACTTTTATTTTGTATTTCCGAACTTTTAAAAGGTATGTGGCAGAAAGAATCCAGAACCCAAAGTCAAAATCTACTTTATTTTCAGAGTTGTGGCATCCTCCCCCTTGTAGAACCTCCTGCAGGAGTGAAGGCTATCCTAAGCCACCAGCAGCCCTAAATTACCTATGGGAATCCATCGGAAAGCACTCACCTGGTTAGTCTAGTCCGACTCCAGCACACTCAAGATTGTGGGCTGGGAGTGCTTATGGATGAGCTAACTGGAAGGAAAGCCCTCCCACCTACCCCCTTTTTTTTTAAAGTGAGTGGACACTGTAACTTGAGTATTCCTCTGAAATTACTTGGAATCTCTGAAAACCTCAATACAGTTGTGAAAGGTCCTCCCGCCCCCAGTTGTGTTAAACCTAATTACGTTTCTCATGGTCTCCAAATAACAGCATTGCCATGATGTTGCTTGAATACTTGAACATGTGTGGGGAGGGGGGCATTTCTTCTGACTGAGTTGGCTTCTCACACCTGATTTTTTCCTGGAGGGTTAGGTCAGAGTCCTGTGGGGAAAGCCGGGATGGGTTCATTAACTGCAGCCGATCTGTTTAACTTGGTCACGTGAAGTTTGCACTTTAACCTGGCTGGATCTTCTCTGCATTGATAGTCCTTGATTTGGAAACCCAAGTTTTATGCATAAAGGAATTATAATTAAGACATCAACTATAGATTGCATGTATAAACAAAATGTATACTTTGTGCATTGCCTACAGATTTTCTTCAGAAAAACAGAAATTTCATATAAGGTTTTGGAATTAATAGAAATCTGTTCAGTTGTGATTTATGTGCACTTCCAATTTGAGATTGTTACAGAGGAAAGTGTAGCAGTTAATCAGCATGCAAATTACATGTTTATGTATGAGTTAAAATGAATTTTGACAGAGGTATAGATGCCAAATGTTAAAATTTAAAGCTTTAACTTGTAATGAAAATAACTCAAACCATGGAACTATCTGCCTTACCTGTAGATATATTGAAGGTCAAGAGAGTTTTAATTAACACTTGACAGGTAATTTTTCATTTGTTGATAACAAGTTATATAAAATATAAATACTCAAAATGCTGGAAGTAAGGAAACACTCATACTGAAAACCTCACCTGCCACCTTCGTCACCACACATTGTAACAAAATCCATTCCAATAAGTAGAATTTTTAGACATGTCCTCAGAATAAAGTGAGTATATTTAAGTGACCATTACGAGATAAAATTCTTTTATTTTCTGTTCATAAATATTTGAAAATGCACCACTGTTTCAGAATCTCAATCACGAAAGGAGCTATGAAAGAAAAAGTGTGAGATTAAAAGATAAACACAGAGTAGTTAAAGTAATTTTCAGTAATGTCACTCATCTGTGCTTTCTTTAATTCTCATCACTCATTTGGAAGATCCTGAAGGTAATGTGATTTAACACATAGAGTGTCCCATAAATGTTAACTACTGTTACATACCAGGCAGCATGCTAATTGCCTTAAGTTCATTATTCTCTTTAAACTTTGGGCATACAAGAAAATTTAAGCAAACTGAGGCCAAAGGAATGAAATAAGTTGTCTAGCTCACACTACTGGGAAGTAATGGAGCAATGTTTTCAACCAAGCTATGGTCCCAGATTCCATTCACTTAACCACTATGCTGTACATTTCAGACTAAATAATTAACTAAAAACAATGCTTTCTCCCACACTTCTTTGTTATTTCTTGTTGGTGTAGAACTAAACTTGGCGTTACAAGATCCAGGATAGCAACTATAATGCCCAGAATCAGTTCAGGAAGGAGAAAGACTAGCTCTCAGTGTGAGAGAAACAAGAAGTCAAAAGAGAGTAACAATTTACAAAGAAGATGAGTACAACTGGCCAGGATGTGGGCGAGACTGACAAATGGTGGGGCTTCAGTAAGACAGCAAGGTTTGAGAGGACGAAATGAGTGTAGAAAATGCACAATGACAAATGTAAAATGTGTATTAAAGAAATTTAGGTATGAAGTGGAGATGAAAAATGAAGCAGTAATTGACAGCACTGATGTAAAGAAGGAAGAGAAAAAGAAGGCAAGAGAAAAAGAAACTAAAATGTACTTAGTATCTCCCATGGAACAGACATTCTTTTTTATGTCTTACTCCACTTAGTTTTCAGTTACCTGCTCCGAAAACAAATATCTTAGAATATATTTTCCTTATTGTTATAGATGGAGGTACTAAACAAGATCTTGGAGAACACTTGGCTGATAGAATTTAAAGAACCAAGATCTGAGCTCACACCCTTTGATTCCAAATGCCGCCATATGTTTCAGAACAAAGAGGGAGGGAATTAATAGGAAGAGTTTTAGATGATTTTGAATGGATATAATTTGGTTGGTAAATCGGAAATTTTCTGCATAATGTTTCTAACTGTAACAACTATAAATATTTATAGAAAGAATTCTTTTTTAAGATTTTATTTATTTATTTTTAGAGAGGGAAGGGAGGGAGAAAGAGAGAGAAACGGCCGTGGCCTGCAACCCAGGCATGTGCCCTGACTGGGAATCGAACCTGCGATGCTTTGGTCGCAGCCTGTGCTCAATCCACTGAGCTATGCCAGCCAGGGCTATAGAAAGAAATTTAAAAATTTTCTAAAATTTTCTATTTTGGGCATTCTTTTTAAGAAGAAAATATCTGTACTTTTCTTGTGGATCGAATGTATTTTTATAAGCTCAACATGACCGTTTTTGCTTCAGTTTACTCCATCTTCAAAGGAAGTTCTGTACTTGAAATGGGGTCTCTCATACATTGGTAGGCATCCGTCTTGGAATATTTCTGGTGCAGAGGAAGAGGAAAGGGGTACATTCAGGCTGTGCATTTACTTGACCAGCTAAGAGATCCGACAGACTGGAGGAAGTAAAGAGGTTCATGCCATTTGTTTGAATATATTACTTTCTTTATCTGTATTGACAACAGGAAACTAACTAAAACAGGACCCTATTTGTGTGTGCATGATAAACCATGATGTGTTAAATCTAGAGGATATATTATATGCACCGTGGCGTTAAGGCCAGAGCAGGTCCCCGGCTCCCCACATGGGGAGCCTCAAGGTTTTCTTTGCAGCTTCTCCACTGGTTCCAGCTGCTTGGCTAGGGGGTGGCAGTTTAGGTGTGTCCTTCATTATTTTTCTGCTGGATCTACATGGATTAGAAAGCTCTCAGGTTCTGAGGAGTTGCTCTCATGTTCCGTACTTACCTGCCCTGGAAGAGGGTTTCTTTTATTTTCTTTCTTTCTGTTTAATAACCATTGGTCATTTGAAGGGATATCTGTAAAGAGGGAGTTAAAAAATGTGGTAAAATTACCATTTTAAACCTAAGCCCCTTTTGAGGAGACCATCTTCATGTATTTTTAACGAAGTTTAAATCTTTCAAAACTAAGAAATGTTTGTGAGAAATCCTCCAAGTAATTTTTCATCATATTTTGAAGCCTAGGGCATATCTGAAAATATTTTTAACCACATTGAGCTAGTGCAAGTATCATATTGTAAATGTTCTATTTTCGTCTAAATACACGAATGTATCGTTTCTGTCTGCCTTGTCCTCATGTGCCACAATTTGCATCAAGTGCTGTGGGGCCGGCCTACATAAGGATCTAAACACAGTAAGCCTCACTACCTGTTTGCAGTCTGTGGAAGGAAACGAAACTGTTTTTCCTTTAGATATTTATTCAGAATACATGTCCCACAAAAATTCAGAGCAATACTACTGAGAAAGTTCATTTGGCTATCCACAGGAAGGTTCCTGTTCCTCCTCCATCCACTTGGTTACATGCTCCTAAGAAACACTGACGGGCCTCGCGGATGGAGAACCAAGGGCTGCTCATCGTGTGTTTCCGACACACACACAAACATTCTCACAGCTAATCCGAGAGACACGCACACTTACCGAACACACCTACTTCCCCTTCTCAGGATTTCCCTCTCATCTCTTTTCATCTTTTAATATTCTGTTCCTCATCTCTACAAATATCTGGGCCCTATGTAGTGTTTTCTGCAGGTAGTCTCTCAATTTCCCAGCATCTTTTTCTGTCATTTCCTCCTAGTTTATATTATCTGACATTTATCCTTTCTTTTTCTTCTTGTTCATGGAATCACCTGCCATTTTGATCTTCTATCTGTAGAGTCCGCTTCCCCATCTTCTGCCTCCTAACCTCAACCCCTCATTCCCTCTCTTCTTTTTCCCACAAGGATGAATTTGTGCTGTCTCTTTACCTCCCAAGATAAGTTTAATTTTCACTCCAGTTTCCTTTGCTTACATCATTCTTTTCTCTTTCCAATAAATAAAAAAGAATAAAAAATAAATTCATGGACAGGATTCAAATTTTTCATTGTTTTCATATTAATTATGCTTTGAGCATTTTTTTATTTTTAATGAAAGAATATTTTACTTAGCCACATAATGAGAAGCAAATTTTTATCCACTATAGTATAAACACAATTGTCTTAGCTCTTTATCATAAGTCCACTGTATTCCTAGTGACTTCAGTCGCCTCGGCAACACTCTCTGCTCCCATTTCCCCCCTAAACTGTTATCGGCCACTCTAAGGAAGTCCTGGTGTTTCTCTCTCATAAACTGACTTCTTGCTTCATAGGGAACTCAAAGTCTTTTAAGTTAGATGCCCTGAATGGTGCTTCTGCTGAAACAATAAAAATTTTAGTTATAATATTTAAAAAAAAATTTAAATGCCTACCTGACCTAGTACAAATTTGAGAAACAGAGTCCAAATCTGAAGTGAAGTTAAGAACACAGGGAGGTAAGTAACAAAGTTAGCTTTGGTATCCGTGGTTTCAGACAGGTCCAAGGCCAGGCTGAATAGAAGGAGGCTGGGGTAAAGCCTAAAGCCTGAGTCCATGTTGGTTCACAGCATACCAAACCCTCTGAGTAAAGGTTAATGAGAAAGAAATTCTCCCTTTAGAAGAGGATAGCAAAGAAACTTGTCTTTCTAGAACTTGATGCCTCCTCTGAGGATTTATAACCATTAACAAGCTTTCAACTGAGTTTCTAGTCCAAACTATCATCATTTTTTTGTGTGAAGAAAGTTTGAGTGGAAATTTTAATTTCAGGTAGTCTTAGCTTTAATTTTTTTAAATAGAACTTTAAGGAATTGAAAAGACACAGATGAAAGAAATTCAATGAGAGAATTACACAGCAGATTTGCATAGTGGGAGAGAGAATGATCAAATCTGTAGGGTAAAACAATTGTTGGCAAGTGAAAGCAAGATTAAAAAGAGTGAAGGACATAATGAAAGGACTAGGCAGCTGTTGAAATTCCAGGAAGAAATGCCTGACATATTTAAAGAGATGAGGGCTAAAGATTTTCCAGAACTATTAAAGGACATCAATATTTAGATTCAGGAAGCTCAAGGAATCCCAACAAGAAAATGACAAATTCCCACCTTAAAACATTGCCATATGAGGAGGGATGCCCCCCAAAACAAAATTATCTTCTGGAAGGCAGGCCCCTTGTAGCACAGGCTTTCCCTGTGATATGAGTGTTCCAGGAACCCATCTGCATCAGTGTGCCAGCTGGTGTTGTGGTGAGAGGCTTCATTCAGCTTCAGTGAATTGTTTTTGAAGACTCAGCGCTTTTGCCCATTTCATGATGGCTGATTTATGAGCACACCTGCCCACACCATGCTGAGTATTCAGCAGTTTTTGACCAGAAATGGCATGACCCCCATGCCCCACCCTCCCTATTCATCCAACCTCACCCCGCACTACTATTTTGTTTGATTGTTTGTTTGCCCAGATGAAAAAAGTCCTCAAAGGGAAACATCTGACTTGGAAGAGCTGAAATGAAAAATAGCAGAAGCACTAAAAGGCATCAAAATCAACAAATTCAAAACACTGGTTTGTAGCTCAGTGGATTGAGCATGGGCCTGCAAGCCAAAGGGTCACTAGTTTGATTCCCAGTCAGGGCACATGCCTGGGTTTTGAGTGATGTTCCCAGTGGGGAGCGCACCAGAGGCAACCACACATTGATGTTTCTCTCCCTTTCTTTCTCCTTTCCTTCCCCTCTCTCTAAAAATAAATAAAATCTTAAGAAAGAAACTGTTTTGAGCAGTGGAAAAAACATCCCGATAGGTGTATTGCATCAAATGGAGAGTACTTTGAAGGAGACTGAAGTTTAAACACATAAGAATAAATATACAATTTTTTATAAATAAATTCCTTTTGGGTGAGGAGTCCCCCTCATAAATTTCAGGGACCTTGAAAGACAAAGAAGAGATAATAAGCCAGTTTTTTTTTTTCCCTCAGTGATCTCACAGTCTGTAGATATGCAAAGGACCTAGCCTCTGCATTTACAGCAGTAAATGCAGTTACTTTTGGAATGAGAGGCTCTTGTGATAATTGTTTCCATAAGTACAATTTGCACCCCATCCCACTTTCATTTCTCCCATTGCTCTGTTAACAGAAAGATTGAATCCTGTGGATTTATGATTTCATTCTGACTCCAGTAAGTCCTGGGAAGCCAGATCCTGAAGCACAGAAGTCTCTGAAACAGGGTAGAGACTGAACATTTCTTGTCTTCGTGGTGCTCTTTGTGATTCTCTAACTGCTCATGTTTTTAATCTTCATGCTGGTCTGTGTCCATCATACACTCCGGACGACATTTGTGTACTGAGCAGGACATGACCCATTTTATTTCTCTTCTGCACCCAAAGGATCATCATTTCAATGAACCAAAAATAGGACACAACAACTGTATAGGACCATAACCTCTCTGCAGACACAGGCACAAACGTTTGCACATGTTTCTAAGGAGCTGTAAGTGCTAGATTAGGGAAAGCTACTGGAGTAGGATCCAGGAAAACTGGGAGAAGACAGAGCGGTAGCTAGAAAGTGAGAGCAACTACTGCACTCATGAGCTCCCGCCTGGGAAACTAGGCAAGCTGGAGAAGAATATCACTGCAGGAAATTTCCCTCTGCCTGCTCTGCGCACTGCAGACGGGGGCACTTACTGTGATGCCGTTGGTCTACACTAACCTCTACTCCTCCTCCTCTCTGTCGTCTACTGACTTCCTGGTAACTCGCCCTCATTTACAGAAGCCTTTAGTGTCTGACTGGTGGTTTTCATCTCCACCTCAATTTCCATTTCAAAACACAGGAGATGTGAAAATTCCATCCCCTGCCACCTTGGCTTTCTGTCTCCAGTGATCTTCCCTTTCACTCAACTTTAGTCATGCACTGCCAGTGCTGCATCCTGGGCCATATCATTACATGACAGTTCTCCACCACTAAAGTCTTAACCTGAAAGTCCCACTCTGTGCGTGAATTCCTTCTCTTCCAGCTGCTCCACTCAGTTTCTTCCATCAAACGCTGTTTCACATGATAGTACTCAGTTCTCTCGAAACCATGTCTGTGAACTACTTTGGATATTCACATTCTTTGTAACTTAGATTTCCATGATTCCTCTCTTATATTGCAAGTCCTGCAATTCCACCACTTAAATGTTTCAGAAATTTGGACTCCTCTATCCTATTGTGATATTGTGATTTATAATTACAAATACATATTTGGTCTTTGTCAGTTTCTGGCACAAATCTCCTAAATCCCTTGGGAATTCTGAAGTGAGAGAGCAGACAGGGGCATGCTTTGTTATGTAGATGAGGTGGTGTTTGGACCTCACCTAAGGATGGGGGCTGGTTGCCAGTGGAGCCAACCATGTGATTAGAGAGTCGGAACTTTCAGACCCACACCCTGACCTCCTGAGAGGGGAAAGAGGCTGGAGATAAAGTTCAGTTACCGATGACCAATGACTTAATCAAGAGCGACTATGTAATGAAGCCTCCTTAAAAACCCAAATGGACAGGGTTCGGAGAGCTTCCAGGTTGATGGCCATGTGGAGACTGTAGAGATTGGTGCCCTGAGAGGGAATGGACGCTCCACTCCATTCTCCAAACCTTGTCCAATACATCTCTTCCACCCGGCTGTTCCTGAGTTATACATCCTCTTATAACAAGCCTGCAATTTAGTAAGCAAATTGTTACTCTGAGTTCCTTGAGCCTCTCTAGCAAATTAATCAAGTCCAAAAACAAGGTCATTGGAACCTCAAGTTTGTAGCCTGTCCCTCAGAAGCACAAGTGACAACTGGGCTTTCAACTGGCCTCTGAAGTGGGGTGGGGGAGGGAAGGGACAACAGGTTTGTAGGACTGAACCCCTAACCTGTGCAGTCTGGTGCTGTCCCCGGGTAGGTGGTGTCAGAATTGAATTGAATTGTAGGACACCCACTGGGTGTCCTAATTGCTTGTTGCTATGGGGAAACTGCAATTCCACATCAGAATTGGTACTATAACCGATTTCCTACTGTAACGACCCTAGTTTAAGTCACCATTATCTCTCACATAGATTACTCACTGATATCCGACCCTGGTCCTGAGCTTACCCTCCAGGCCACTCTCTACACTGCAAGCCAGAGTGAGCTTTCCATAGTACAAATCTGATCATGCCATTTGCCCCTTTAAAACACTGTTATGACTTCCAGTTGCTTCTGGAATAAACTACAAATACAATTTCCATGATCCAGCACCTACTTTCTTTACAAGTCTCCCACCTCCCTGATTAACCCACTTGCTCTCATGAACTCCATATTTCAGGTAGACCAAGTTATTTTCAGTTACTAAATTGGTCATGCCTTATCACATTTATAAGCTGTTGCATGTGTTCATTCCTCTTTCTGGAATGTTATTCTGTACTCTATTCTCTTACTTCACCACTCCTCTAATCCTAATCATTCTTTAAATCTCGCCTTAGAGATCACATATCCCAGACAGCTTTCCATGACCTCTCAAGTCTGAGTTCTAAACCCTCTCCTACCTGCTCTATCACCCTATACTATCACTCCTACCTGCATTTAACACAGTGTCTCATAAGTGTCTAATTGTGGGCATCTCTCATTAGATGGAGAGATGTCTGGGTAAGGAGTATACTTTCTTGGTCTAGCCCAGTCTAAACCACACTTGCTACTCAATAAATACTGAGTGAAAGAAAAAAATCACAGAGCACAGTGTTCAAAATGGAGAAATTAAATTACGTACACATAACCCTAAATCAGGATGTTAAATTAAGAAAGTAAAGAATTTCTATGAGATGATAGGCCTAGAAATGTGGAATCTTAAAAGGCTATCTAAATGTGCTACCTAAATGTAATTTTAAATGTGCTATCCTAAAAGGCTACTGAAAATAAAATATAAAAGACAAATATAAAATTTGTCTTTTTAATAAGACATTAAATAAGCATTTTCACTCCCTGAACTTTACATTTAAAAAAATGCATTTTGAGATTTGCACATGTAATCTTCACTCTCAGCACATGTACACTAGCACTATACATTATTTTCCTGATTCTAAATCAGCATATTTTCTGAAGAATTTCCCTTTTTGCCTCAATTTGATAGAAAGTGACATGTAGAGGCACACAAAACTGGTGTACATCAAATCTCTCATGACTTGCCTTATGATGTACCACCAGTCCCACTGGAATCTAGCACTTCTGACAGATTCTCCATCTTCCACACAGCTTCGGCTTCACATAAATACAGTAAGTGCCTCAGACTTGTCTCCTGGAAACCTCAATGCCAAGTCCCCTCTGGCTACACATGTGTGAGTTGACAGAGAACAGTGATATTCTCCTGCATGTCTCCTGATCCTGTGAAAATGGAAGTGTCAGATGATAATTCTCTCTCTATCAAATGCCTGTGAAAGGAAGACAAATTGAAGTAAGATAAAAGTTAGCAAGAAGGTTTTAAGAATAAAAGAGAAAATAGCAAGCTGTTAAACTCTCCAAGCCTTTCATAATTGCTGTCATTTTGATCACATCATTCTTGCAGACCATTAGGCCATGTCCTGCTCCCTCCAGCTGACAAGTGTGAGAAGTTCCCGCTGCTCGTACAACTGAGCGGTGTGTCTGTACGGAGGAGAGAATAGCCTGTTAGAGGCTTTGTACTCTCATCACCATGCGGGAGTTGGTACGTCTGTCTACACTGATAGTTTCACACACGGATGATCATTGCAAAGCAAAATTTCTGAATTCCACTTCCAAAATTCTTATCTACTAGATCTATTTTTGTTCATTGTTTGTATAGTTTTCTTATGTTGTATGACAATCACATTTTACATACAATGAAATGTAGAGATCTCATTCCCTCTTTTGAGTTAGTTATCCATTAGCGTTAAATTTTTCACTTTTATCTACAACTCTGTTAATTTTTAAAGTAATTTATATATAATTACCACATACATCTCCAAGTTATTATAGTCTGGAGTTAATATTTTTCCCCTTGACCCAGAGTTCTAGAGCCTAACAGCATAATCTTGTCTATGCCTATTTTTTTGTGCTATTGTTGACATATATTTCAAATCCACCTATATTATAAACCCAACAATACAACCTTATAATATTTACATTGAAAGGCAGTGGTCTTTTAATAAGAAATGATATTCCTTTATATGTATCCAAATATTTACTTTTCCTTCAGTTCTTCAATTCTTCATGAAGAGTTCCCCAGTCATCATTTCCCTTCAACTTAAGGAAAATTCTTCAGCATTCTTTTAGTGCAAGTCTGCTGGTGGCAAACAATGAAGTTTTTCTTTATTTGAAATGTCTCTGTTTTGCTTTTACTTTTTAGAGATTTTTTTTTTTTTCTGGAGAAAGGATGCTGATAGTTTTCTTTCAGTACCTTAAAGATTTTGTTCCATTGTCTTCTGGACCGCACAAGTTTTGGTAAGAAGTCAATCATCCTTGAATCGTTGTTTCCCTGTGTACAATAACATTCTGCCCTATACAGCCACACTTCTGGTTGCATTTAAGGTTTTCTGGTTAGTTTTGGTCATCAGCAGTCGGATTGGATGTATAGATCTTCTTGGTATTTATCCTTCTGGGGATTCTCTAAGATTTTTCAACCTGAAGTTCATGTTATTTAACGAATTTGAGAAATTTCAGACAAATTTGAGAAATATCCCTCCTGAATTTTTATCTACTGCACATGGGTGAGGGACCAGCCCATTCTGTGTCTGCAGCCCTCTTACCAGTCTGGATGGGTGTGACATCTTTAATTCTGTAGTTGTCAGACTGCCATTCAACTCAATTTCTGACAGTTCTGAGTGACGGTTGTTCTATATTTTTGTTGTTATTTCGATCAGATAATTGCTATTGCTCTGTCTTCAAGTTTAACCATTTCTTCTACCATCTCCAATCTACTATTAAGCTCATCATATGACATGTTTATTTCAGATATTTTAAATTTCATCTCTACACTTTGCATTATGATTTGTTTTATATTTTTCATTTCTCTGCTGAAAGTCTCTACCCGTTTACTGAGTATGCACAATCTTTTTTTTTTCAGTCCTTGAACTTGAGGTCCTTGATGAAGGTGGTTTTAAAGGTGGGTTCTGATAATTTCAGCATCTTATCCATCTTTGGGTCTGTCGGTTGTTTCCATTGCCTGCTTTCTTCTCCTGTTGACCCAGCATCATAGTTTTATTTTGCATATTTAGTGATGTTATATTCTAGGCATTATGGATGATACATGGAAGACATGCATGACTCTACATTGTTCTCTGAGTACTACTGTTTTTTTTTTTTTTTTTAATTCCTAGCATGCAGCTACATTGTTGGCTGCTCATCTCAAACTCATGAAGTCTTGCTTTTACATATTGTTACAGCAGGCCCAGTTTGGGATTGTTCTTACCTCGACACAAATCCCACTGGGCAAGTCCTGTGATACAGTGTGAGGCCTGAAAGCACTGTGTTCCGACAGAAAACCCAAGGCATTTGTCAACCCTGCTCACTTCCTGTGACTCACACTGCAAATGCTTGCTTCTCTGTAGTGGCAGCAGCTAAAATCTTTACAGAGCCTTTTAGACTTTGAAGCTATTGATTTGCACTGCACTCCTTGGATTCTCTCCTACACTCATACAGTCACCCAGATTTGAGCCAAGTTTGTATTTATATTGTGGTGCCATCTCCACTGTAACCCCTTACTGGGAGGAACTTCTTAGCCACTTGGCAGCCCCAAATTCTGTCTCTTACGAACTCAAATCAAAAAACACTACAGCTTTCTGCTTGAGTTCCCGCTGCCCTGTACTATACAAAGCAGGGCAGAAAAGGATGGCAAATGCAGTTCCTTTATGTCGAGGGACAAATTCCACTTGTGATCATTCTCTGGTGACTTCATTATTTTTGTTTAAGATTTTGTAATTTGTAACTATGTGAGGTGATGGATATTCACTAAACTTACTATGGTGATCATTTCACAATATATACATATATCAAATCATGTTTTACACCTAAAATGTAAACAACGTTGTATGCCAACTAGAGCTTGAAAACTGGGGGGAAAGGCTTCTATAATTGTTACCTGCAGTGGGTGGGAAGGAGCCTTTTGCACAAACACGAGTCACTTCACCGTGATCAGAAAGAACCACAACATCTGTCTGGTCATCTGACTGGTTATTCTTAAAATACACCTCCGTTTTTCATTAATTACGCAAATGGTTATTCACTGAGTACATCGTAAGTGCTGGTCACTCTTCCTGACTCTGGCAATACAAGAGAGGACAAAATAGATACATTCCCTGTTTTCAGAGAGCTGAAATTTTAGAGAAATAGACAGAACAAGGTATACAGAAAGTAGTGTCGTGTAGTAGTAAGTTCTATGAAAACATTAAAACCGAATAAGGGGTAGATCTGTTTCTCTTTTCCCTTCATAAGTTTAAGAGCACTACTGAAAAAATAAATTATCAAAATCTTTACAATAAAATTAAAAACACAGATAATAAGAAAATCACAGGCTATTTTTTAAATCAATATATTACAAGCTATTGTGTAATCTAATCTTATAACTTACAAACATTCTAGGAGCATTTATATTATAAAAAGTACAAAATGAATCAAGCTAATCATTTGGAATATAGTAAAGTCAATCACAAAACTACCTACTTCCTCACAATTTCATTTACAAAGAGACAATATGAAGATCCCCAGTTGAACCCATCCCTTAATTATCTAACCCGCTACAGCACTCACTCCCCATGTCACTGTCGGCTCGCGTGTACCCCTGTTTGCCCTCACTCCATTACTCTGGCACCTCCGTCCTCCACGTCCCCTGCCCAGGGTTAACACTCTGAACATTCCTCTCAGCCTTTGCATGTGCATAGCACTCTCCCTCACAGCTCCACTCAGTTAAACAAGTATGTCTTGAGCAACCAGTATGCATGTGCACTGTGATAATAGCCAGGGATTAAGGCACAGAAGGGAACCATCATGTAGGCTCCACCCTTCAAAGAATCTAGTGGGAGATACAGAATCATTACAAGTCACCCTAGTTCAGCATTTGAAGTTGCATGAACAAAATGTTATGGGAGATAGAGCTGCTTAGTCTGCCTTTGTGAAAATCTGGTTATAGAAAACGACAGAAAGTAGTTGACATTTGAAGTACTTCTTGAAAAGTGAGTGATCATTTGCCAAAGGTGACTGACGTGGACGTGACAGACAGAGGGCACAGCTTGCTAATAGGCTAGGTCGGTGTGACAGTTTAGCATGCTGCATTTTGATGAAGTGAGAGTTCTAGTGCAGAGTAGGGTAAATGTGAGCCGGCAAAAGTGGCTGGCAAAGATGCAGAAAATGGTTGTGACTAGGTTATAAAGTCTATTGTTATATCGTTTTGCACATGATAGAGGTAGCACTCTAATAAGCAGGAAAAGTTGTAATTCCCCTCTTGTCTTACAGCAAAATAAATTCTAGGTAGATGAAAGATTTAAAAAGAAAGAATGAGACTTTAAAAGTATTTTAATAAAATTATGGGAGAACCATGGCCTAAGAAAATTTAAAAAATGATATAATAATAAGTAGAAAGTACCAAAGAGATTAATAAATTTAACTTATAATAACCAAATTATTTTTCATGACAAAATAAATTAAACCTAAGGAAAGTAAAGATGACAAGTGACAAATAGAAATATCCTGATAAAAAGAAATGGGCAGTAAGTCAAGTGCAAGTAAAAATGAGTTTAATGCATGAAAATTATAAAGTCATGAGATTTTATATGACTGAGAGCATTTGAATTCTAGTACTGCCACTACTAGCTATGTGAAGTTACTTAACACTTCTGTGCTTTGTTTTCTTCATTTGACAAATTTATTACAGTCATACAGGGACCTATCTTCCCTGTAGGATAGTTTATCTGTAATAAAATGTTACTTTCTTCAGGGCTATCATGTGGATTAAATATTTATCACAGTGATTGGAACATCATGAGTACTCAGTTAATGGCAGGGAAATGAAAGGTTTAAAATTACATATTGATTAGAAATGAATGCAGTTGCAAATAACAGAAATCAAATATAGAAATGTAAGCAAACAGGGGTTCATTTTTCCATGAAAAATAAGCCCAGAGGTGGGAAATTAGTTCAACTTTCAGGGACTCAGGCTCTTTTTAACACATTGCTCCATGGCCAGCACTGTGTGGGGTTCTGTACTCACTGCCTTGTGACTGCAAAGTAGTGCTGTATCTCTGGGGAGAGCATCTGCATTCCACGCAGGAAAAGGATAAAGAAATAAAAAGCATAAAGGTTACAGTGGGATGCCAGCTCACTCTCTCTCTTTTGATCAGGAAAGCATCCTCTCAGACAACAAACTTCTCCTAAAAATGTGTTCCATGGTCATCATTAGCTGAAATGCTGCTAGAGAGAAGGGGCCAATGAGTAGGCTTCGGGCCAGGCAGCCAAGAGTGTTAGCCATAAGCAGTAACAATGAAAAGAACATCCAGACACTTAGAGTGGCCTTAACCTTTACACTCTTAATGAACTCTTCATTGCTTTCTCTTCACCCCCTGTTTTAAAATAATTTTTATTTTTCAATTATACTTAACATACATTATATTATTTTCAGGTGTGCACCCCAGTGAATTGATATTATATAACTTACTAAGTGATCATCACAGAATATTATTGACTATATATTTCCTATGCTGTACTTTACATCTCCATGACTATTCAGTAACAATTTGTTCTTCTTAACCCTTTCAACTTTTTCACTCATGCCCTCAACTCCCCTCCCATCTGGCATCCATCAAAATGTTCTCTCTGAGTCTGTTTCTGTTCTGCTTGTTCATTTATTTTGGTTTTTTAGATTCAATTGTTGACAGATATGTATTTATGGCATTTTATTGTTCATATTTTTTATCTTCTTCTTAAAGAAGGCCATTTAATATTTCATATAATACTGGTTTGGGGGTAATGAACTACTTTAGCTTTCTCTTGTCTGGGAAGCTCGTTATCTGTCCTTTGATTCTAAATGATAGCTTTGCTGGGTAGATTATTATCTTGGTTGTAGTTCCTTGCTTTTCATGACTCTGAATATTTCTTGACAATCCCTTCTGGCCTGCAAAGTTCTTGTTGAAAAATCAGCTGACAGTCTTCTGGGATCTCTTTTGTAAGTAACTAACTACTTTTTTCTTGCTGATTTAAAATTCTCTCTTCGTCTTCTACCTTTTGCATTTTAATTACTATGTGTCTTGGTGTGGGCCTCTTTGGGTTCATCTTGTCTGTGACTCTGTGTGCTTCCTGGACTTGTCTATTTACTTCACTAGGTTGGGGAAGTTTTCTGATGTTTTTTCAAATAAGTTTTCAATTTCTTGCTTTCTCACTTCTTTTGTCACCACCATGAAGCAAATGTTGGGATGCTTGAAGTCATCTCATAGGCTCCTTACACTATCATAATTTTTTTAATTCTTTTGTCCCTTTGATTTTGTGATTGTTTTTTGCTTCTTTATAGTCCAAATTGCTGATTTGATTCTTGGCTTCTTCTACTGTGTTGTTGATTCTCTGTAAATTAGTCTTCATTTCAGTTAGTGTACCCTTCATTAGACTTGTCCTTTTTCATGCTGTTGAGGTTCTAAGTTTCTGGAGAATCCTTATCATCATTTTTTTCACTCTACTTTTAGTAGATTGCTTATCTCCATTTTGTTTGGTTCTTTTTCTGCAGTTTTGTTCTGTTCTTTCATTTATGAAATGTTTCTTTGTCTCCTCATTTTGGCGGCCTCTCTATGTTTGTTTCCATATATTGGTAGAGCTGCTACATTTTTCTTTCAGGCTTGGTAGTGGCCTAATATAGTATGTGTTCTGTAGGGACCAGTGGCACAGCCTCCCCGATCACCCAAGCTGGGAACTCAGGTTGTAGCTCCCATGTAAGCTGTGTACACCCTCCTATTGCGGTTGAGCCTTATTATAGTTAGCATGCCAATAGGAGGGATTTAATCCCCATGCTAATTAACTATAAGCACTAGCTGAGATCACTGACCACTGTCCTCTGACCACCATGAACAATCAGCTGTGCAGGCGTCCACCCCACAGAGCAGGACTTACTTCAGCAGAGCTTTGGTACCTACTAAATCTGTTCCTTGAGTGTGTATCTTGTGGAGGCAGTTGGGTGGTGGTGCTTCGACATGGCATGAAGCTGTCCACTGCGTACACTAGTTCAGGGGCCTCTTGGGAGGTGCAGGCCAAGGTCAGCTGCTAACTGCATTCTGCCTGGGGCTTCCCAGCATGAACTGCAAAGCGATCTGCCAATGGCTGCTTCTTGTATTGGGCCTGGAGGTGCCCAGGTGAGGCAAAGCTGTAAACTGTGGTTGGCTGCTGCTAGTGCCAGACCTGGGCCACTTACCGAGAGTTATGGGACACACTGAGGCCAGGTGCTGCTTGTTCAAGGGAATTTAGGAATATCTGAAGCATGAGCCAAGACAGGTCTTCTGTGTGAAAAAGCCACTGGAAACAGCTTGGGTGGGCCTGAAAGCTGGAAGAGATGGGGTCTCAGGGAATCATCTGGGTGGAATGAACAGTGTGAGCCAGGTTAATGAATCCCCAGATATGGTGCCTGCCTCTGGCTCTGTGGGGAAAGGGTTCATCAAAGGAACAATGACTGCTGCCAGCAGTTCTGTCTGGGAGAAAGATGCCCAACTAGCTTTTGCCCTGATTCCAGAAAATTCAGTTCCTCACTAAATGTCTTTGGTGCCTCTGAAGCTCAGAGGGTATGAGTTCAAGTAAGTCTGTCTGTGGGTCCTTTAAGAGGAATTTCCTGGGACTCCAGAAACCCTCCATTTCTCTTCACCTCTGTCCTCACTGGTTTTTACAGCCAGAAGTTATGGGGACTTCTCTTCCTGGCACTAGAACCTTGGGCTTGGGGTTTTGGTGGGCATCTTGGACGCCTTGGTGCACTGGAAAACCTCCACAGCTGATATATCCCTCCCAATTTTTATGCACCACACGTGGGTGTGGGAATAGTCTGTTCCACGTCTCTACCATTCACAGCACTCTCCATATGGCTTCTTCTTTCGCTAGATAGTTGTAGGACTCCCACTCAACCAGATTTCAGGCAGTTCTGAATGATGGTTGTTCTGTAGTTTAGTTGTAATTTTGATGCGGTTGTGGGAGGAGGTGAGTACCATGTTTACTTACATTGTCATCTTGACCAGAAGTCCTTTCTTCATTGCTTTTTCACAATTAAAAACTAATTATTAGAAAATAGAGATCTGATAACTTATACTTTTTTTCACTGTTTTTCTATAATCCCCCCACTGCAAATACACATACCTAAAGAAGAGGGAGAATATGAAAATTATACCACTAGCATGCTGACATTTCAAAGTCATTTTAGCACTTGAAGACATTCATAAATTTTAATCTATTACTTGTAGAATATTAATGACATCTTTGTGTTTGTGAGACAGGATGTGGAGACCACTCCCTTAGATCACATGCTAATATCTTTCTCTTCTTTACAATTAAGTTAAGAAACCAAGACAAAAATTGCACGTGTTTTCAATTGATTTCTTTACTAAAGTTTCCTTCTGTTACAGATACCCACTTCAAGGACAGCAGCCTGAAGAATTTCATACCCAAACACTAAGTAAGACAGAAAGATTATACAAATGCAGTTTCTCAAACTAAATTTTAATCTCATTCAGTTTAATCAAATAACTTCTCATTTCTAACAAAAAGTTATAAAAGAAGAGAATGGTGATAACCAGAGCCTCACAATAAATACATGGAGTGGAGGGATGTCTCATCAATAGGCATTGTGAGAAGTACGTAAAGACTAAGTATTTGATGTGTTGGAGGTGTTAGCTAGCCTGTGGTGGTAAGCATTTTGCAATATATGAGTATATCAAATTAACATTGGATATCTTCAAATCTATACAATGTTATATGTCAATTATATCTTTAAAAAGTTATATTGAAAATGAATTATTGAAAAGTCAACAGCTATCAAGTTAGACTATCTCTGCCTCTGCTTATTTGAAATAAAATCTGTATGAAACAAACAAGCTTCTTTTCTTTTTAAAGATTTTATTTTTTTATTTTTAGAGAGGGAAGGGAGGGAGAAAGGGAGAGAGAGAAACATCAATGTGAGGTTGCTGGGGGCCGTGGCCTGCAACCCAGGCATGTGCCCTGACTGGGAATTGAACCTGCGATGCTTTGGTTCACAGCCCGCGCTCAATCCACTGAGCTACGCCAGCCAGGTACAAACAAGATTCTTAACACAATTTTCTTTATATAAAGGTACACATCTATAAAATATTTGTTTTGCTGTTTTGTGCAACTATAAGAGAAAAGCAAAATCTGGTATTTTGGACAAAAGTATGAATAATCCTTGTTATTTTAATATGAACTGTGGAGGAAGTTTAAAGACCAAATGTATTTGTGTTTGCGATCAGAAAATGAAGATTCGTAAACTCTTGAGCAAAGTGTTGTGTTGACCTTAATGAAAATGCTTCACACTAATTTTATAACAGGTAAATACCCTGATAAATGTCACAAAAATTTTTAAAATTATTATAGTTCATTACAGAGGATAGGTAGTTAACAGTCCTTCAAAAGACAGCAAATGTAATTTGTACCTGAACTTGAAAAAAATCCGACTTAAGAAAGTAGTCGTTTGCAGTAGATCACACAATAAATTAACTCCAGAACCAATTAGACATTGGGGTCAAACTGTCTTCTCAGTACAGGGACATTCCTGGCCTACTGGGTACTTCCATTCTTATCATTTCACAGAGTTGTCGAACCTGTTCTTGATAATCATAGTGAGTTATAAACTATTAGTTTACATACCAGACATTCATGCATATATTTTAAATGAATAAACAAAAGACTCTCCTAAATGAACCGCAGTAAACCAGTCAGTGAAGTTCATTGTCTATAAACTTTCATGAAGAGACTGAAACTATGGGATCAAATGTTCCTAAACTGATCTAAATTCATTCAGAGTTTTTAACTTTTATACAAATATTGGCTTTCCAACAGACACAATTTTCTTAGCCTATTTGTTCTAGGATAAGACAGGACAAGAACAAGGACAATTTGGTTTGAATTTAATACAAGACTGATCTCATAGAACTTTTGATAATTTCACTCAAATATTTGAAATAAAAAATAGCTGCTCTTTAAAGAGATATGGATAATGTTTACAAATACTAGTTAGTATTCTTACATTCCCCTCCATACTCAAGACTTGAATGTTTTGCATCTGATACAAAGTGAGTATTTTAAGCTGTTGAAGTCTAAAGTAATTTCTATAGTATGTGCAATAACTTTCTTATGCATTGACAAACTTCAAATTCATCCTCCTTTCCTTTTGAAAAGCAATTTCAAGTGAATTTCTGATGGAGGAGCAAACAGATCCTTAGTACACAAACTACACCTGCTCAGTGAGTGAAATAGAACACGTTTAGCATTGCAGAAAAGATATTTCTTGAATTATGCACTGCATCTAGAAACTTAGTGGAATAAAAAAAAGCATTTACAATGATAATTATACATTGGCACTTAAATTATTTGATGACATCTTTAAATGAAATTTTTTAGTACAGTTAAAAATGACAGGCCAAGCTTCCAGCCCAGATGGGGACATAGGTAGATGAGCTTCACTTCTTTGCAAAACCAAAAGAAGGATACCAACCAATTTAAAAACAAAAAGCAACTTAGAACTGCCAAAAAACGGAACTGTATGGAAGTCTGACAACCAAGGAGTTAAAGAAGAAACATTCATCCAGACCAGTAGCAGTGGCAGAGATGGACAGCTGGGGTGTAGAGGATGCATGGCAAGGTGGCAGCTGATGGACCAGGTGGTCTGACATTTGTGTGAGGATAAACCAGGAAGAATAACTGGGGAGTGAGTCAGACCATGCAACCCAGGGTTCCAAAGTAAGAAAAGAAAGCTTCAAAAACCTCTGGCTATAAAAACCTGTGGGGGTTGTGGTGGTGGGAGAAACTCCCAGTCTTACAGGAGAGTCCATGGGAGGGGCTACAGGGTCCTAGAATGTACACAAGCCCACTCACTCAGTAATCTGCACCAGAAGGGCACAATTCACTTGTGAGTAGTGGGGGAAGTGACTGAAAGAAAGGCAAGAGCCGAGCAACCAGCAATGTTCCTTCTCGGACCCCTCCCCCACAGACAGGACCACAACACAGCAAAGTGGGTTGTCCCACCCTGGTGAATACCTAAGGGTCCATCCCTTACAACTAACCGGTGCACTGAGGCAAAAAAAAAAAAAAAATATAGCCCAAGTGAAAGAACAGATCAAAATTCCAGAAAAAGAACTAAGTGACAAGGAGATAGCCAACCCATCAGATGCAGAGTTCAAAACAATGGTAATCAAGATGCTCAGAGAAATGACTGAGTATGGCTGCAAAATAAAGGAAGAAGTGAAGGCTGTACAAAGTGAAATAAAGAAAAATATACAGAGAACACATAGTGAAGGGAAGGAAACTGGGACTCAAATTAACAATTTGGAACAGAAGGCCAAAATAAACATTCAACCAGAACAGAATAAAGAAACAAGAATTCAAAAAAATGAGGAGAGGCAGAAGAAGCTCTGGGACAACTTGAAATGTTCCAACATCTGAATCATAGTTGTATCAGATGGAGAATAATAATAATAAGAAATTGAAAACATGTGAATAAATAATGAAAGAAAACTTCACCAATCTGGTGAAGAAAATAGACTTCCAGGAAGTCCAGGAAGCTCAGAGTCCCAAAGAAGTTGGACCCAAAGAAGGACACACCAAGACACACAGTAATTAAATTATCCAAGATTAAAGATAAGATGAGAAGAGAATCTTAAAAGCAGGAAGAGAAAAGGAAACAGTTACCTATGAAGGAGTTCCCATAAGTCTACCAACTGACTTTCTCAAAAGAAACCTTACAGGCAAGAAGAGGCTGGAAAAAAGTATTTGAAGTCATGAAAGGCAAGGACCTACATACAAATGATAGCTTATTCTATCCAGCAAAGCTATCATTTAGAATGGAAGGGCAGATAAAGTGCTTCCCAGATAAGGTCAAGTTCAAGGAGTTTATTGTCACCAAGCCCTTATATGAAATGTTCAAGGGATTTACCTAAGAAAAAGAAGATAAAAAATATGAATAGTAAAATGACAACTAACTCACAGCTATCAACAACTGAACCTATAAACAAAAACAAACCATGCAAACAACTAGAACAGGAACAGAATCACAGAAATGGAGATCACGTGGAGGGATATCAGCAGGAAGGGAGAGAGTGGAAAAGGTACAGGGAATAAGAAACAAATGGTAGGTAGAAAATATACAGGGGGAGGTTAGTGGTATAGAAATGGAGAAGCCAAAGAACTTACATGTATGACCCATGGACATGAACTAAAGGGAGGGAATGATGGAAGGGGGTACATGGCAGAGGGGAGTAAAGGGGAGAAAAAAATGGGACAACTGTAATAACATAATCAATAAAATGTACTTAAAATAATAAAAGGAATAAAATGAAAAAAAATGACCAATCACAAGGGTGTTCAATTTTATTGAAAATATATTAAGTGATAATGTACAAACTCTGGATAGCCAAGGTATTTATAATATATCAGGGTTCTTCCATTTTTGTACCAGTTCTTCCTGAAGACATTTGCCTGAATCTTTATTTTTATTTCATTTTAAATTATTTTTTAATTGATTATGCTATTACAGTTGTCCTAATTTTTCTGTCTTTCCTGCCCAGTTCCTCAGGCAATTCCCCCCACTACATTGTTCATGTCCATGGGTCACATGTATAAGTTCTTTGGCTGGTCCATTTCCTGTACTGTATTTTACATCCCCATGGCTACTCTGTGACTACCTATTTATACTTCTTAATCCCATCACCTTTTCACCCATTCTCCCCCTTCCCCTCCCATCTTGCAACCTTTCAGTATCTAACTTCTTTTTTTTTTTTTTTTTTGTTTTTAAGAGTCTCTATTTTTAACCTTTGGCCTTTTAATACTGATTAAATAATGGGGTGGGCCTTCCTCGATTAAATAATGAATAATGGAGTGGGCCTCTTTGCATCCATCATAATTGGGACTGTCCATGCTTCCTGGACTTGCTTGTCTATTTCCTTCACCAAATTAGGGAAGATTTCTTTCACTGTATTTTCAGATAGAGTTCCAATTTCTTGCTCTGCTCTTCTCCTTCTGTCATCCCCAAGATGCGAATATTGGACCTCTTAAAGTTGTCTCGGAGGCTGCTTATGCCATCCTCATTTTTTTTGGGGGGGGGGGATTTTTTCTTCTTGTTGTTGTTCTGTGTGGTTGTTTTTTGCTTCCTTATGTTCCAAGTCATTAATTTAATTCTTGGCTTATCCATTCAACTGTTGTTTCCCTGTAAGTTTTTCTTTATTTCAATTAGTGTATCCTTTGTCTCTGGGTCTTTTTTATGCTGATGAAGTTCTCACTAATTTCCTTGAGCTTCCTTATAAACAATGTTTTAAACTCCGCATCTGATAGATTGCTTAGCTCCATTTAGTTTAGCTCTTTTTCTGGAGCTTTGTTGTTTTTTCATTTGGGCCGTGTTTCTTTGTCTCCTTGCTTTGGCAGGTGCCCTGTGTTTGTTTCTGTGTGTTAGGTAGGGCTGTTTTGACTCTGTGTCTTGGGTGTTTGCCTAAATTTTTAAAGAATACCTCTCTTAGTTGAAAAATAGAAATATAAGAAAATAGTATGCTTGTTTTATTAGTTTTCTTCCTTATCACAGAGAGTAGGAAGATGTTATGAAGATTATCGTAATGCTAAGAGATTACTTTTCTCAAGCTGCTTAAGAAAACCATCTTTATTCCTCTAGGGTTTCTCCTCATCTGAGCATAGTAAAGTGAGTGAGTAAAGTAACAAAAATGTGTTTATGCTTTAGTCTGAATATGAGTTCATACATGATCCTCACAGGATTCTGGAAAGTACAGACAGGTTCAAAAATGCACAACTGTTAGCATTTGGACTGGTTCTGCTTGTAATTTTTGGCCTGTGTATGACTCTGAGGGGAGGGACTGTCTTTGTTTATGCTGCCTTCCCAGTGTTCATCACAGTGCTCACAAAATGTGCTCGTTGAATAAATGTGTGGACACCCATACTCAGCGGGGTCAGAGTGCATGAAGGCTGGGCCGGGAATTCAGGTTTGCTGACTCTGGGTCAGTGAGAGGTGCACCAAGCAGCCTCATCTCCACTTTCAAACTTCAAGGCTGGTGCCACGTGACTGTAGTCTGTGAGCAGCGATTTTTGAGTTGTGCAACATGGTCCTCTTTATTCTTGTTCTTGGAGACCCTGAACAGTCCTCTATCTTCAAGAAAATGTCACTTAAGATTTCCTAGTGGTTTTAAATATTTATAACAACATAAAGTATTGCCTTTCTTCCAGACTTATTTGCATTTTTATAAAAGCCTAAGTCCAAACAAGTGAAGCTCTTCCTAGGGAGGTTCAGCCTCTTACAAGGTGTTGTTTTGGCAGAGAGAAACTCCTGTTAGACAGCCAGTGACTAAGGCAAGCATGAAGTGGGTACTAACTTCTGGAAATCACTGATCTATTTAGAGTGGATCAGGGTAGTCCTGTTATGAGTGGCTTCCTTATAAGGGCAGGAACTGAACTGTGCCATGTGATTTAATGTCCTCTGCCATGACCCTTCAGGGTACTCTGGTTCTGAAAGATGTGTCTTATCGCTGTCTTAGGATAACCAAGCATTGCATCATGAAGGCAGGAATACGTGGAAGCCAGGTTTCAGTAAATTTTAAGTACCTGATATGTGTTCTCTCTGTAAGAATCAAATTTTATTTTCTGAGGCAGATAAATTCTGATGTATCACATGCTCTTTTTGTGATCTTAGAGTAGAAAGTAATTTTGCACATTCAGTATTGAAAATCCAATGATTTTGAATAGGTGTCAGCTATGGTCTGTGGAACCATAAAATAAGCATGAAAATACCTCACCAATTATCCTGACATAAAAAATGCATTTTGATTTGCATTTAGATTTAACTAAAACCACAGGGACTCGGTGCTAGTGGTGTATTACATCATTATTCTTCGTTTAAATCTCTATGATAATAAGAGACAAGTGCATGGGGTCGTATAGCTCATTCCAAAACTAGATCCTACCAAATATTAAGAAGAAACTTTGTTAATGACTCTGAAAAACAACTAATAGATGGCTAGTGAATGACTTATTAAATATAACCACTCCTGGGGGATAAAAGCATTGGGAAATTTATTGATTTATATTTTAGTTTTAAGTGATTGAAATAAAACTGAAAAGGCTATATAGACATTGCAAAAAATTTTCCCCATAATATTTACATGTGACTTTTTCTTCTTTTCCATCAGTGTTTTAGAGCTGTTTTTAATCAAAATATTTGCTTTTTTCTGAGCTAGCACACTGTGCTATTTTCAGATTCCTCTCCTTGTCAATCAAGCTATTCCCTATTTCTAAATGAACAGCCCTACTGGTACATCTTGAGTTTGTTTTTCTGTATTTTTCATAATAAGAATGAAATAGTGAGAAAATGGGATTTGAAATAAAACTATCCAAGATAACCACCTTAGGAGAGGTGATCCAGCTAATTCAGTGATAGGGCCCCATTCCATTCCCACTTCTGCGATGGCCTCAGCGGATTGGAGCTGAAATGACCTGGAGTATGCAGTTGTTTCCCTGGCTACCACTGCAGCAGGGCTTGCTTGGACATTAAATAGGATAAATAAATTCCAAATCTTTTAAACAGAATAGTAATAAAGATTAGTTTTTGTCACCAAAGTATAATAGTATGTAATCCTTTATGAGGGTTTCCTATGTGCCAAGTTCTAAGCATTTTACATCTGCTTTACAAGTTCTAAGCATAATCCACCTTGCATCCCCTCCATGGTTCTCTGAGGAGAGCTCTGGGGATATTCTCAATTTTCAAGAGACATTAACAATTCACCTGAAGTCAAACAAGTAGTTTGGACTGCAGACAGGTTGAAGGTATACAGTCTTTTTTCTTTCTTTTTTTTTTTTTAATGCTGCATAGTGCTTTATTGTTCTAAATTGTCCACAGCATGGGAGAGGGCACCATGGTGGTTAAAAGGATGCTTAGTGGTTGCAGGGAAAGGCTCAAGCAGAAGCCAGACACCAGTGGGGCACAGAGGAGTCCTTCTAAGGTCTCTGGGCTCTGAAGGCTCCTTAGTCATTCTCATTTTCACCGGGGGCCACATCAGCCTCACAGTTGCCTTCAAAGGACTGAATGTAATTTTAAGACTGTATAAATGTAACTACTCCTTAACAGTTAAGCGAGAGCTTGGTGCTTTTGCCAGGTAGAAACAAGGTGCTGAGCTGGATAAGACACAGTGGAGGGCCAGGTTCAGCCCGTGGGCCTTGCGTTTTCCACCTGTGTTCTAGAGGGTGAGCCTGTCGAAGAGATACTTGCCCAGTCCTGCCTAGGGGCTGGTCAGTCTGCACGTCAGCCAGGTGGTCACCCATTTTCTTGATGAATCTCACTCCTCATCCAGGAAGTGGTTCTGCAGGAGGTCAGAGAGTTGAGTGTCTGTGTGGGCAGAGCCCAGGGCCAGCAACCCCAAAGGGCTTGGGTCAGGTTCTTCTCCAGGACCATGCTGGCCTCCCTGACATCCTGAGATCCACCCCACTCATTTTGGGACAGCTTCTGCACATCCTGGAAGAGGGTGTAACTGCCGGGCTGGTTTTGCATCTTCAAGAGACACTGGACACCTTCATGTTTCCCTTGGAAGAAGTGCCCCACACTCTCCAGAGCCACACTCTCAGAGTGGAAACAATCGTAGAAGCCCTGGGAGGGGTGGGTGTAGGAGGCCCGCAGGTGCAGGCTGAACAGGCAGTTGACAGCAGTCTGCACTGGTGGAATAATTCAGATGAATCTGTAAGCTCATGGTTGTTCGGCATAAGGAGTTAAGCTAAAAAATCCGTGCTGGCTGGTCTCAAAGGAATCACCAGGGGAGATTACTAAGAATGCAAATTACTGAGCCTCAGCCCCATGCACTATTCAATCTGCATCAAACTTCCTAGGTTTTATTTTTAAGTGCAAATTTCTGGGTCCTGGAAATCACTTTAAGGGCTAATATCACTTTAGGTGCTTTAAAGTCACATTAGATGCTAATAAATTCTAGAATTCTCAGATTTTGAGGCTGCACTCTTAAATATTTTATTAATTTGAGTTATTACTGAGCACCTATTACATGCCAGGAACTTAGGCACTGGGTAAACAGCAGTGGTCAAATCAAACTCCCTGCCTCTAAGGAGCTCATGCTCTGTTGGAGGAGATTATATATTATATATTATATATGTTATGAACAAATAATATAGGTCAGATGGGTAAGTGCAAGGGAAGAATTATGTCAGGGGTCACGACACACTATGATGGGGTAGACTGATTTTTTAAATATGGTCAGGGGTGGGCCCTTTTGATGGCGACTTTGTTACAGAGGATGTGAGGGAGTGAGCCAGGGAACTTGGAACAGCTCAACCACAGTAACATCAAGTACGAAGTCCTTGAAGTGAGAGTTCACCTGGTACGCTGAAAAAGCAAGGCCACCAGTGTTTGGAGAGGACAGGAGAGGAGGAAAGGGATAGTAACAGATGTCAGAGAGGCAGCAAAGAAACCAATCACATCGGGGAGTGAAGGCCATGGTCTCGTTCTGTGTGACATTAGAAAACATTGGAAAATGACAGTATCTGCTGTACCTTTGAATGGACCAGCCTGGCTGCTGTACGGAGGACACATTGTGTGGGGCCGGTGGAAGTGGGAAGGTCAGCTGGGGAGCTGTGGCTCTGGTCCTGGCAGAAGTTGGCAGTGTGGCCAGCACAGTAGCAGAGGGAGTGGTAAGAAGTAGGCCAATTCTGGGAATATTTTAAAGAGCAAGCCACAGTGATTTCTCAACTGGGCTGTGAATGAAAGGAATGAAGGATGATGGGATCTAATGTTAGGGCATTCAGAGTTTAGCAAATCTGGCATTGGTAAAACACTCTCCCAGTAAAGTCCCAGGTGGGCACTGGTGTGAACCTTGTTTACCTATGATAAAGAAACACCTTTCCTGAGCCCTAACGACTGCGACTCATTAAAGCCCTCTTTCTGCTGACATGAGACACTGAGTCCAAAGCATTTTTTATTTCATTACCTGTACTACAAAAGGTAAGACGAGTTCATTTTCTCAGTGGTGTTTCTATCAGGAGGGAATTGACTTTTTAATTTGCTCCTGTTGTAATTCATTAAGGTTTTTCTAACAATTCTTACATACGCTTTAATCATTAATAAAACCAAAACAAAAAAGTAGTTCAAGTAAGAGTCAAAGGCGAACAGCCAATTGAAAATGCCCCTGCTCCATCTTCCACCTTCTTATCTTCCCTCTCACCACTTTGGATCAAGTTTCTGCATTTTCAAGTAACTATTATCAACCACAAAAATCACTGTTATTTAGTGTGCTTACTCTAAAAATTCACATTGTTACTCCTCGGTGAGATAAATAAAAAGTTTTTATCTTCTAATAACATGAAATAACTTATTTAATAAAAGCAATGTAACCTCTTGCATTTTCATGTATAATGCTTCATTCAAAAACTGTAGCATCCCATACATTAGGAATATTGAATTATTTTAACACTCCTTTTGATTTTTTAAATGTATCCCTTGTCTTTTTGCCCTATTTCTAAAGGTTGTGTCTTATGTGTCTTTTATCGTAAACCACACCAAATTCTTTTCCGGAGACACTGATGAGTAATGAATGCAAATGAATGAGGAGGCTTTTAAATACCTATCTTGTACTCTGTATTCTTTACCTAACCTCCATTTACGCTTTGATCATTGTACAGAAATATCTGTCAATTATTCCAAAGCTTATGAACAAGTTTATCATTCTAGAACCTTATCTGATGGAGAATAAAAGAAGCACATAGAATTTCCTATCCAATCAAATAAAACCACAAGCATGCACATCTATTGCAAGCTGTTTTCACCTGGCTCCACAAGTTACTTTGACTTTTAAAAATGTGTTACCTGTCCTATGAACTGTTACAGAAGCTTGGAACAGAAAGTCATACAAGAGGCTGTTAAACCAGGCAAAAGATTTTAAATTTTAGAATGACTTTGCCCTGCAGTAGAGGACAAAAATCTGCTGAGGAACAGTTCTATGTAATGACAAATTCACTTTATCTGGGAGTTCATATTTCAAAGCGGAAAATCATTCTAAGAGTATAGAAAAAAGGTATACACTTGAACTTTAAGACTGTACATGTGAAGTTACAAGTTTAGGAAATGCAACACTTGATGGAATATTTTATGAATAGATGATAAAAATGTTTCCAATAAACACGTACTCCAAATCACCAAAACATTATGAATAGATGAAGTAAAACTTTTCACACAAGTTAAAAAGGTCTTTTTTTGGCTGTTGTAAATTAGGCTGTCAAGTAAACTACAATATAGTACCTGCAAAGTGAACTCAAAGCAGGGAATAAAAACAAGCAAAACACACACACACACACACACACACACACACACACACACAAACTACCAATGTGCCCTTGTGGCCTAGATTTCAAGGGGAAAAACCAGAAATTCATTAGGATGTTGCTATCATTTAAATATAGCGGAGGAGTTTCTGAACTATCCATATTTCACCACCGGGCACATCTGAGAGCTCCCATGTACATTGATGCATTATCCCTATCATGTAATTGATGCCTACCACTTCTCAACCCATCAAATGCAGTCCTCAATGGACAGGACATTAATCTCCATGTAAGATGATCATCACTTTGAAACCTGAAGTGATCTCCAATTTCCTAACAGCTTAAATGACAATGCTGTAGGGAAAAGGAATGCATAGTGTGCTGATTCATTTCCTGACTGCCAAAAGAAGATAGTATCTCACATAACTGAGCACACTGGTGAGCTCCTGCTCAGTGAGTTCCAATACCATTTCCAAGCACCAGAGGGAGGAGATCATCGTGTCCAGATTTCACTAGTTGACTAGTTCTCTGTTTTCCGGGAGTAGCAGGAGGCTTAGACGCTATCCAGCAATCCTGAGGGGACTGCATAGGAATATTTTTATTTCCCCTAAACTGATGTTCTAGTAATTTCCATGTGATATTGTCACTTTCACAGAGCATGAATTTTATGGTGAAAAGTATTACGGAAGGCCTTTTCCCTTCTTACAGTAACATAATTCTTTTCACAATGAGTTCTTTAAAGTATGAAAGAATATTCCAAGGTAACTATGTCATGGCAGATTTTTAATCTGTATTAGGAAGTCTGGACAGGCTTTCAAAATTCTCATCACTTGAAAACCTCAGAAAATATTGTGAAACTAGATTCCAGGGGCTCCAGATTTATTTAAAGGGAAGATAACACCAGATAAACTACAGACTAAAATAATAATAATAATAATAATAATAATAATAATGTATTATGAATAACTATAAGGTAATAAAGTTAACAAAAGAGGTAACAGGAATAAATTCTTACAAAAATGTATTGGCACAAGAAATAGAACACTTAAATAAAGAAAAAAAAACACGAGGAGTTCTGGCCAAGTTGGAGGTGTAGGTAGATTCGCCTCTTTGTACAACCAAAGGAAGAAAACCACCAATTTAAAAACAAACAAAAAAACCCAGAATTGCCAGAACACTGAACTGTATGGATGCCTGACAAGCAAGGAGTTAAAGAAGAAACATTCATTCAGACTGGTAGGAGGGGCAGACACAGGCAGCTGGGGCAGAGAGGATGCACAGCAAGGCAGCAGCTGGCAGACTGGGCAGTCGAGGCAGTGGCTGGCAGACCAGGTGGTCCCACATTTGCATGCGGGTAAACTGGGAGAAATAACAGGGGAGTGAGACAGACCACGAAATCCAGGGTTTGAGGGTGGGGAAAAGGAAACCTCAGAACCTCTGGCTATAGAAACCTCTGGGAGTTATGGTAGCGGGAGAAACTGCCAGTCTCTTCAAAGCTGGGTGAGAGCTGAGCAAGTGGCATTGTTCCTGCTCTGACCCTGCCCCCCACACACAGCACCACAATGCAGCAAAGTGGGTTTCCCCACCATGGCGAATATCTATGGCTCCACCCCTTACTATGCAACAGGTATGCTGAGATAAAGAAATATGGCCTAAATGAAAGAACAGATCAAAATTCCAGAAAAAGAACTAAGCGATGAAGAGACAGCCAACCTATCAGATGCAGAGTTCAAAACACTGGTTGGTAATCAGGTTGCTCACAGAAATGATTGAGTATGGCTGCAAAATAAAGGAAGAAGTGAAGGTTATACAAAGCGAAATAAAGAAAAACATACAGGGAACCAGAAGTGAAGGAAAGGAAACCAGGACTGAAATCAGTGATTTGGAACAGAAGGAAGAAATAAACATTTAATCAGAACAGAATAAAGAAAGAAGAATTCAAAAATATGAAGAGAAACTTTGGAACCTCTGGGACAACTTTAAATGTTCCAACATCCGAATCATAGGGATGTCAGAAAGAGAAGAGGAAGAACAAGAAATTGAAAACTTATTTGAAAATATAAAGAAGGAAAATTTTCCCAATCTGGCAAAGGAAATAGACTTCCAGGAAGTCCAGGAAGCTCAGAGAACACCAAAGATGTTGGACGCAAGGAAGCACACACCAAAGCACATAATAACTAAATTTGCCAAAGATTAAAGGAGTCTTAAATACAGCAATAGAAAAGGAGAGAGTTACCTACAAAGGAGTTCCCATAAGACTATGAGCTGATTTCTCAAAAGAAAACTTGCAGGCAAAGCTATGATTTAGAATGGAAGTGCAGATAAAGTGCTTCCCAGATAAGGTCAAGTTCAAGGAGTTTATTGTCACCAAGCCCTTATTATATGAAATGTTAAAGGGACTTACCTAAGAAAAAGAAGATTAAAAATACGGACAGTAAAATGACAACAAACTCAGTCATTAACTGCACAAAAACAAACTAAGCAAACAATGAGAATCACAGAAATGGAGATCACATGAAGGAAGATCAGCAGAGAGGGAGAGGGGAGAATGGGGGAAAAGGTACAGGGAATAAGAAGCATAACTGGTAGGTACAAAATGAAAAATGGTGAAGCAAACTTGTATGTATGATGCAGACATGAACTAAGGGGCGGGGAATGCAGAGGCCGTGCAGGGGCAGCGGGGGTAAGGTCCTGGGCAGAGGGGCCAAAAGGGGAAAAAATAGAATGGGGCAACTATAATTTACGTAAACATGTATATTTACATGTCTGTAAGAAAATAGTTGAGAAAACTATTTTCTCAACAATGCTATTTTTAAAACCTTTATTTTTACAGTGGCATAATAGATGCCAGACTGTGAAAAGTACTTTCTCCTCTGGGGTGCTACTTAGAAACAGTAATGAACTCAACTTTACATAGTTTATGCTGTTTCAAATTCTTGTAAGTACATAATACTTTTATTAAAATGGGGACAGACTCATAGATGAAGGGCAGGATGACAGCTGAGGGTGGGTTGTTAGGAGTGGAGGGACTGACTCAAAAGGAAAAAGGCCTCATGGACATAGACAACAATGAGGTGATTGCTGGGGGCAGGGGATATAAGGGGATTAAAAGTTAATGGAAAAAATACAATAAAGATGAAATAAAATACAAAAAAAGAAAAAATTTTTAAAAACCATCGGAATTGGTGAATTTTTGTACAGCCATTTTAATACTGAAGATGGGAGAAAAATAAGCAACACTTCCAGCATATTACGCTTTATTATTTCAAGAAAGGTAAAAACACAACTGAAATGAAAAAGATTTAAAAACATCTGTGCAGTACATGGAGAAGGTGCTATGACTGATCAAATGTGTCAAAAGTGGTTTGCAAATTGTCATGCTGGAAATGTCTCACTGGACAATGCTCCACGGCTGGGGAGACCAGGTGAAGATGGTATCGATCAAATCGAGACATGAGTGGAGAACAATCAATGTTGTATCACTTGGGAGAGAGCTGACATACTCCAAATTTCCAAATCAATAAAGTTATTGGTGAACATGAAAAAATATTCTATATAAAAGAAAATCTTAATGAAATGCATGGTCAAATTCAAGACTTTGAAATAATCAGAAGAATCTGGCTTTTCCCCCATATACACGGAAAGCTTACAGGAAGTGCAGAGGAGAATTGGTTGGACTGAGTCACAAGCAGTGACGAACTCACGCTCTGACTTTGGAAACAGAATGGCAGTCAGCTGGGAAGCAAGGAGGGCATATTTTTGCCTGTTCCTATGACCTGCACATAGTTACAACACAGGATCTGCACTGATTTGCAAACTGGGCAGCCAGTTAGTGCCCTATTGTGTGGAGGGTGCTTTCTCAGGTGGACGGGGATGTATTCAACTTTTCAGTTCCATCAACACCAGTCTATGTTCACTTAGAAACAAACCCCAATATGCACCATGACCATTAGTAAAAAGTAAAACACGGGGAATGCACACTGCATCTGGGCATGTATAGTTCCCTCTGATAAAGCAGTGTAATGAGGGTGGCCACAGAAAGAGCCTGCAAGCAGTGCCTATTTCATCATCACGTCTAGACAGACACACATGCCTTCACATAAAGAACAGCTCAGGGGGTTAAAGGACAACCCAGGAGAGTCTGAAACAGGGGATGCTGCAGAGACCAGAAACTGAGGGAGAGGCTTTACAAACACGACTTTCTTAAATTCATGTAGTGTGAAATAATATGCAGACTCTACAGTATTCACACGGACAACAGAGGGAACAGAGCACAAATCTGGGCACAATCAACTACCATCGAGTTGCTGCTTCAGAAACAGGATTCTATCACTCTGGGTTTCTGGTAAGGGCAGGGCACATCCACCACCAATGAATAAACACTAGTGTTGATGCAACTCCTCTTGTTCAAAACTGTAAAGTTAAAAAATGAAACAAATGATGACAGTGTGGGGGTTTATAGAAAAAAGGAAACAAAAGAGAAATAGCCCATCATGATGAAGGTTCACGTGAAGAGCTTTACTACTCTGGCCTCAGCACAGGCTGACACCGTGAGTCTGAGGTCTCGTGCGGCCCCCACTCTTCTAGACTGGGCGCTTCCCAAAGGAAGAGAAAGGGTCTCTCTCCCCTTGGTAATCCAAGCATATCAGCAATGCTGACACATATCCATTCTATTTCAGGGTTTTAAAAGCTTTCCTTGAATATGTTTTGAACCAAGACTTTAAATCCCCAAAACATCAGCATCAGTCTTTTTTCATTATCTCAAACAGGCTGATAATTCAGTGATGGGGAAGGCAGGTAGTTTGATCTGGAGATATGCTAATATACTTAGGAACTAGAACTTATTACAAGAAGTAACTTAGAACTAGAGTTATTACAAGCAGAGGAAGTCAGACATTCAATTCTTTTTACCAACAAGCTGTTAAAAGCCTTTTGGTTAGTGTAAGAAAACACATGAGTGACTCTTACTTCCAATGTTACTTAAGATATTTAAGGCAGGACTCAAGTGCAGAAAGCCACATGCTCACTTTGGCTCCAGAATCCTGCGGTGAACAGTGAAACCTCTGAATAGAGAATACTGAGTAGCACTTAATAATTGCTAAGTTGAACTGTCCAAGTTGAACTTGGACAAGTCAGCTCATCAATCAAGACTCAAGGAGTTTTCTTACCAGGAAGATGAGTTGTTGTGCAACTCAAATACACATTAGGTTCCTAGTGTGTAGACAGTCCTAAGTTATCTGCTGTCACGATATATCTGCTCTGACTCTTTTCCTCAAATCGTGCCTCAGCTCAAATAAACAAATGAAACAGATGAACTGTGTGCATTTATTCACAATTGAACTAGAAAGATCTGCTTCTCTAGCAAATAACATACATAAATCTCCATGTATATATATATATATATATATACACATATATATATATATATATACATATATATATATACAGATACACAGAAATATTTTTATAAAACTGAATATTCATGATTTTAAATTTGACATGCTGTCAGGTAAAAAATGGACTACATACTGAATTAACATCTCATTTAATGCTCTACCTAAAATATATTTTACATAAGACTATTAAAAAAAGGATAATATAAGTCACTAACACTGTAAATCTGACCACTTCATTAAGTTGAGGTGGAACGGAATAATTTCTAATATCATGTAGAGAAATAAGCATTCAAAGCATGTAATTCTGGTCCAAAAAAATGGCTCAATTGGTAAAAGTCAGTAGTCAAGGAAAGCAATTCTACCACTTCCACTTAAAGGACATTGTAGCTCACCTGAACAAACATTTCTTTCTTTTTTAATTGTAATCCTTTTTAAAAAATATTTTATTTACTTTAGAGAGGGGAGAAAGGAGAGAGAAAGAGAGGGAGAGAAACATCAATGCAAGAGAGGAAGCCATAAGTTACCTCTCTGACATGCCCTGACCCAGGACCGAACCAGTAATCCAGACATGTGCCCTGACCAAGAATCGAATGGGCAAACTTTTGCTTTGCAGAATGATGCCCAACTGAGCCATACTGGCCAGGGCTGGAATAAGCATCTCCTTGAAGAATACGTGTTTAAGCAGGTCACTCTGTACAAAAACAAAACAAAACAAAACAAAACAAAACAAAACAGGACAACTAGCCATTCTAAGGACATCTTCTAAACCCACAGTTGTGCTAAAATCGTCGACACTGCTGATATAAAAATCTAGGCAGGAGAAGAAGCTGTACCAGGGATGGTGGATGGCAGAGAAATCAGTGGCAAAACCAACAGGGAAGGTGACTTTAGTGTGCGGTAACAAAACAGCTTCTCTGAAAGGACTACAAAGATTAAACAGAAACAGTCTTTATTTATTCAATGTCTTTCTTTCAGAACGCCAGCAGCTATCATACTGGATATTTTTGAGCAATGGGAACATTTTTAATTTACAAGAAGGTGTTAAAGTAACACAATGTCCATTAAAAAAACTTAAATAGTGGTTAAAATTGAAAATGAACCACTGAACTAAATCTTTTATATATGTTACGGCAATCTCATAGAAAATAGTAATGATTTCGAAATTTACAATATTTACATATGCTGAGTTGAATGTCAACATTAGATAACATCATCTGCAACTGTGGTGTCAAAAATCTGATAGCAAATTTGGTGCTCCGTCCCACTTGTGACATTATAGGACTTGATGAAGCATTCCAGCCATGGATATGTATCTACAGTCCAAAAGAAAATGTTATTTAACCATTAAAATTAAATAAATAACTCCAATATATCTAAGCATAATACTTAACTAGAAAAATTAACATTTACTTTGAAGCTTGAAAAGTAAATAAACACACTTACCAAATGTAACATGAGCTACGTTTATACATCAAAATTATATACTGGATTCATGTTATTGTTTCACAGCAATTCTGACTAATATGAATTTTTTCTTAACAATAGGAAAAAGTAATTAAATGTGGGGTTTTCAGAGTGTTGGATAGTGGAGATAGTAGGCTATCTCATTTCCAATCTTTATTCCTTTTTTTTCCTGCTAATTGCTTACTGATCTCCCTATTTCATTTATTTTTTTCTCCTGGTTGTCAGCAAAGAAAGTGATCCTGAAGTTCAAATGAGCTGAACCACTTACACTTGCCAAGGTGAAACTACATGTACCAAGTACTGAGTCAAGGCAAAGCTGGCAGTCACAGATGCCATTTCTAAGCTCTGCTTACGACCACATAAATCTATTTATAACATGTGGAGAAGTTTCTTAGTTTCTTTTCTTCATGTTTGAGTTTAAAATACATTTAATCTTGTTCTCAATATTAGCAAGGGTCAAGCAAGACAGATACTCTCCTACACCGCTGGCAGAACTGTAAATAGGCAAAATATTCTTGAAAAGCAATTGCGCAGTATATATTGAAAGTCTACCAGGGCAGTGCTTTTTCCATATAACACTCTTATTTCCAGAAATCTAGCCAAAAGAATCCAAATAGCCAACAAAAATTAAAACTGACATTAAATGAAAGCATGTAAGTTAAACTTTGTTACAAATGTACAAAAACTATCTTTTTAGAATTGTTATGAAATGCATAGATTGACCAGGGGAAAATAAAGCCTAATTAAAAATAACCTGTAAAAGTTAAAGTAACAGTTAAATATATAGGCAGTAAAATTTGTTACTGATGAAAAACTCTTAGAAGAGTCAAACTATTTTAATCTAATTTAGATTCACAAGTCTCAGCATAAGCATAGACAGCAGCCACAGAAAGAAAACGGAGTGGCAGCAGGTGAAATCCATATACGGTCTGACCTGAAGGTCGGGTGGATGAATAAATGTTATACAGAAAACAACTACAGCTGCTATGAATAATCAGTACAATAAAAAATTGTAAAATCTGAAACTAGTTAATAATGAATAGAAAATTCATCAATCAACTAAACTAGCTAAACGGAATTTGTCATAGAAAATGTTCGCTATCAACATTTCATCCCGGTTAATTTAGAATGTTGTTATACATATGCATAGTATCAAATGTGCTTGTGATCAAAACTGCCTACTCTTTGTTATATTTCAAAATATTTAAAAAAATCTTTTCATTTCAAGAATTATGATTCATACTCATTTTATTCCTTCTACTGTTTAAACCAAAGGTAGATTACACAGTAATCTAATACTAATTAGCAATTTATTTGGATTCATATTTCAGAGTTTTCGTACCTCTAAAAGTCCATAGATTAGATATAAACTAGGTGCTATTTTTAAAAAAAAACAATGAATAGGACTGACAAAATATGATTGCCTACCGATTTTGACTCCTGGAGGGCAAAACATGTTCATGATCACATCCATACTTTCCTGAAGGTAATCACTGGTCAGGATTTCTGATGCTGGAATATGGAAAAACTTGTCCTTAAAAAATTATAGAAGAAAGCAATATTAATCTTTTATTAAAATTATAATTAATACAAAAGTAAAGGGGTGGGCAAAAGTAGCTTTACAACTGCATGGTGACATACTTTTGAGTTAATAAAGCTATTGTAATAAGCATAACCTGCATGTCTTTTCCAATACAAACCTCTGTAAACCTACTTTTGCCCACTTGTGTATTTAATACTATCTAATTAAAATTACCTAGGCTACTAAGTCACTCTATATCAAGACTGCAAAATTCCTAAACCGCCAGTCTGAACTGTAACATCTGACTTACTCCTTTAATTTAAAAACATCTTTGAGATATAAAGTCAAATTAAACTGCTTTGACTTAGTGATAATAAAAGTAATGATCATAAAACAGTGAGGCTTACTATTCTCTCGATACACATATGTTGAGTGCCCACAACATTTAAGTGTTAAATTTAAGAGTATAACATAGTTTTTCCTTTCTACTAGATTATAGGGAGAAAAGGGATTTTGCTTGCTTTGCTCACTGGTGCATCCTTATCACAAAGAACAGTACCTGGCACATAGATGGTGCTCATTAAACATTTCATACCTGGAGAGTCCTTGTTTGCCTGGGGACACTGGGTCACACTGGGTAGTTTAACAATGTGACTTGGAGTAGGGAGTTTGCATCCTGTGGCATTAGCTTGACCTCTGGGAGGGGCTGAAGCCTGAGATCATTACACGTACATCCAACCATGACTGTAAGATAGAGCTCCAGTAAAAACCCTGGACACTAAGGTGCAGTGGAGTTTCCCTGGCTGGCAATACTTCACGTGTGTGGTTATACACTGTTGCCAGGAAATAACGTCTTCTACTCTACAAAAGAGGACAAATGAAAGTTCCACACTTGAAACTTTCCTGGACTCTGCCTTCTGCATGTCTTCCCTTGGATGATTTTAATCTGTATTCCTTAGCTGTAATAAACTGTAATGGTGAGTACATTGACTTTTAGTAAGTTCTGTGAGTCTTTGTAGTGAATTATCAAAACTAAGGGTAGTCTTGGGGACCTCTGAACTTGCAACTGGTATCTGAGTTAAGGAGGGTCTTGGGAATCTCCAAACTTGGGATTGCTGTCAGAAATAAGGGTGGCCTTGTGGAAAGCTCCCTTGCTTCACCCAATATAACCATCACCCTATCAAAGTACCTTGTTCCCTCTAATATGAGGGAATAATATGAGAAGGCCTGCCAAGCCTAGTGAAATGCTGACAGATTGTGTGTAGAGCGTGTGGTCATTACCTCTCGGCCTTTAGCTCCTGGAACAGAATTTCTGTGTGGTATAAAAAATGACTCTCTCCTAAAATTCCTATTCCTCAATTTTTCATTATTCGGATATTAAGATTTACAGTGTAATATCAAAAGAGACAAATGCATAGACAATTTAAGACCTACACATTCGTATTATATTTTTCTAAGTTGCCTTACTTAAATCTTAGTAATAAAGTAGGTATGAATATATTAACATTCAAAAATTTATTTTTAGTTAGAAATATTTTCACTACCTCTGTTACTTACAGAATCCATGAGATAAGCTTCCAACACTCCTGTCCCATCATCAAGAATAAATGTCATCACAAACACATGTTGGAGGGGTACAACACCCAATACTGGTTGAGAAAAAAGATTAAACTGTATGAATCTTCTATTCCTTGTAATCAAAGTAGAGTAAAAATTGTTTTTGGATAGTAGGTACCTATTAATTGTTAATTTTGTTTATTAAAATAATTTAAGAGAGAAAGAAAAACTTATACATAAGCTTTTTGTGTTCCCTAATATTAAGCTCATCTTAGCAGGTTCATTTTGGAATATCAGACTACCTGCACAGAGGCAATGACTTATAAACAACTGTATCTTTTTTGATTAACTATTAATATATCTTAAAAATGAGTACATCTTAATAGAAAACATAAAAACTGATTTATAAAATACACTGCATGTCAGTCTTATGAAAGACAAAATTAAAATACCAGAATGCTCTGAAAAATAGCATGCAGTTCAATATTTATGATCATGTAATACATCTCTCCCCTTTGTACTATAAGTACAGGGATCACTTATTTTTGAAGAGATATTATCCAGTTGAATGGACAAAAATGTCAGAATCTGGGACTGCATAACTTGGTAAGATGAGAAAAAAGGAAGAATTTAAAGAGATAACTTTCATTTGAAAGTTTATAATTTAAATGAACATCTTTGTGTCTGGAAATGGAAGACATTCAATATGTTTATAGAAGGGATTATTTTTTCCACGTGTGGAATCAATATTTGAACAGAACTAATGAGGGGGCAAGAAAGAAGAATAAATTAGGGCATAAAGACATGACAGAAACTGTCAATACAGAGAATTGGTTTTTAGAATTTAAGAGGTCTCCATAGGTTAAAACTGTGAGCTAAAACCAAAATATCTGATTATAACACCTGCTCGGAGGGACCATACAGACAGACAGGTAACTGCACTCACTCGGAGGGACCGTACAGACAGACAGGTAACTGCACTCAGAACAGGACAGGGAGACCGAGCTGCAGAGTGAAAGCTCATGTGAAAGGCACCTGGAATTTTATTGGACCACAAACAAAACAGGAGACGGCCGTATCACATAGCTGAATGAAAAGAAAAGGAAAGCAAAACCAAGTATACAGATTAACATCAACAGGCTCCTGGAACTGCAGTGAAACAACATGTAATGAAACCAATTTTACCAGACATTAATTAATAGAACCGAGTTAAGTTCCCAAGGCATCTCATCAGTGTTATAATAAAATGACACCAAACAGAATGAAATGGCGTTACTCAAGGACCTGCTAGACGATGAAATTTTCAGGCTACTAGAAGCAGAGTGTCCACTTTTAGGGAAATAAAAGTTTTGTTCATATTCTGAGTTGGCCAGTATTTGCAGCCCTATTTACAGATTTAAAGGCAAATGTAGGGGAAAACACTGGTAAAGTGAAATGTTTACTGTGGAGGAGAAATAAAATACGTGTAAGGAATGTGGGAAAGTACCAGTGGAAGTGAGATGCCTGCTTGCAGAAACAAAGACGAAGTGCAGGTTCAACAGATATCCTGAAAAGTTTAAATCTGCTGATCGTGCAGAAGAGGGAACAGATACACTCTAATTCTAGAAAACAGAATGTGGCCCAGGGTAAAATTATAGATAGGCATATTTTGCCTCACTATCAAAAACTTCCTTAAAATTAAGGGAATTTGTTGTTGCAACATAATGAGTCCCCTGTCACCGAATGAGTTTAAGCCAAGGCTAGGTGACCACAGTTAAGATTGTGATATAAAAAGATTCTTGTTCCAGCTAAGAGACTTGTATTGGGTAAAAAGTTGGCATAGTTATTTCTAAAACTGTGAAATCCCACAGTACTATGAACTGGAGAGATTTTTCAGAAGCTGATTAATACTGAAATTATTGAACATTAAAATATCAGTAAAGATTAAAAGGGACTGGCAAGTGTTCGAGTTTCCAAATATTTTAAACATTTACTTTATAGTTTTAATACAATGACTGTGAATGGTTTTACATAAGGAAAATTAAACTTTTCTCTGGTTTTACTAGAGGCACAAATATTGAAATATAACCAGTGAGATCACCTTACACAAAGACAGTTAAGATTACAGGACATAGACATTTAGCTAACCTTCTGCCACAGAAGAAGGAATCCATGACGTTTTATCCACCAGGCTATTTAGATTTTGTATTGGTCTCAAGGTAGAACACTTTCTACATCTGAAATTAATACAACAAAATAAAATATTAAAACAAAATAATTTTTTATAACTCATTTGACATTGTAACTTATTTTTGCTGTTCAAGTATGCACAGTTTAAAAAATAAATTAAAGAAAACAGTACATTACCTCCTATACTGTACTATGCTGTACTGTATACTGTAATGTGCGTATTACTAACAGAATTATTTACAAAAATAAGCTTTTTACAATAGAAGCAATTAAAACAAGTATAGTTCAGGATAAACACCATTAAAGTGAGAGTAAGAGAGAGGCTTCAGGTCCAGATTATTAATTAATTTGGCTGATTTCATTATCTGGTAAATGAAAAAGTTTAAACAGACACTCTCTAAGAACTTTCATTTATGGGTCTGTGAACAATAAGTAATAGCTGAGGTCTTAATTCGACATAGCCAATATGAAGAAATTTTTCTGATTAAAGAAGGTAGTACCGGCAATATTTGGGGTCATATATTCAGTGAGCACATATTTAGAGGTTTATAGTGTATGATTCCTAATACTATAGTTACTCTTCATAATATAAATCAATTTAAAACTATAGAATATACTAACATTGTATATGATTTAGTATAGGTATTTTTACTTACTTATATACAAAAATATTGTAAGCAAGTTTTTAAATATATAACATAATGTTTAAGAGAGAATAAAAATATATACTTAAATAACTATATAAAATCAATATTCAAGAGGTTCATGCAGATTCCTTTTCATTTGCATTCTGGGGAAAAATAGAGGTTAACTATAACAAATGGTATCCTTTCCCATCCTTCAAACACATCTAAATTTTTTCTAACAGAAAAAGGTACTTAAAGGAAGTTCTTATTGTCTTTAAAATGGCATTATTAACTTTAGACATTCATAAAGCAAGTATACCAACTAAAAATTAATATACAAATTAAAAATTAAGGGTAAGAAATAAAAATTAAATAGAGAATTCCTAACTTCCAAAGTAGTAAAAGAGGAAAAGGAGAAAATTAAGAGTATCTGTTATATCATTTTATTTTCATTGTATTTTCTCCATTACCAAAAACATTTTTTATAAATCAATTCCACAGCAGACTGAAGAAAAAAGTAAGCAAAATAATTAACAAAAAATAAGGAACAGTGTAAGTGAAAAACACGATAAAATATAGAAATAAAACCTAGTTATATCAGAAATATACTCTAAACTCATCTATTTAAAAACCACCAAAATCTAGGCATAAGTATTTACTCACGAGACTTACTCAAATACAACAGCAAAGGAACATGAAAGTAAAGGGATGAGGATGAGAACAGGGGACTATTCTTTTGGTTCATAAGCAGTTATGAACCAAAAACAAGAAAGAAACAAACAAAAAACCCTGATAAAATAATAAAAAATTAGAAAAAAACCCTTAGGGCATAAAAGCATGATCAGAGATAAAGGGTTACGAAAGACTATGCCGAACAACGGATTCACCCGGAGACGAAATGCTGAGCCTACTACACAAACCAGCCAAGAGCCTCCAAACACATAAAGCTCGCGCTGACCGAATAAAAGGTGACAAACCCACAATCACAGCAGACGTTAAGCACACTCTCTAAGTAGTGAATAAACAGTTATAGTTACAAAGGAAAATAAAAGTTTTGAACATAATTTACAAGCCTGGCTAATGAACATAACAGTAATAAACACTAAACACTACTATTAAAGAGTATATATTCTTTAAAAATTTATGAAACCTAATCAAAATCTGAACAGACATATTCTAGAATAAAGCAGCTAAACAAATTTCAAAAAATCATTATGAAATGAATCACAGTATTTGGTTAAAAAGTCACCTAACCAAAATGAAAAAAAAAAAAAAAACAAAAAAAAACATAGCAACTGAAATGTAAATAAAAATTTTAAAAGAATTCATGGGCCAAAGATATCATAATGGAAATTATACAACATGTAGCAGTGACAAGCAAAACATTAAATACCAGTCTTGGGTTAAAGCCATGGCTAATTTTTGAGGGGAAAATTATAGATTTATATATAAATATTAAAATATATTACAATTAATGAATTAAGGTTAAGTGTTCAATTAAAAACATTTGAAAAGCAAAATCTGAGGAAACCCAATGAAAGTAAAGGAAGGAAATAAAAATAAGAACAATGAAAAACAACAGAGCAACAACAAAAAAAGTCTGTTCAAGCGGAAGGAAAAGGAGATTTATCCCCACTGCCTCCTTCCAAACATAAAACTCTGTTGCTAGAACCCAGTACATTCGGATACTTCCGATCACTCAGTGGCAACTACTTTGTAACTCTGTGGCACAGAAATTCTGGAATTCAGTCACTTTTACGAGGATGCAGCCCTGAAAACCCTCTCTCTGTAAGTAGCAGCTAAATCCCCATGAAAGGAAACAAGTTATAGTCTCTCAGGCAGCCTTACGTCTAGCACTGTAGGTACTCAAAACAATGCTGTCAAAACAAAAGATACGTTTCTTTATTTAAACATAAATAAATAAAAAATAATAAAAATATACATAAAATAAATAAACCTAGTACATATAAAATTGGGACTTGACAAGTATCCATTGACGATACAGTAAAACAAGTGGGATGAAAATATTAAAGTAAAATCGCTCGCAGAGAATGTTGACCCCCAGGGTCCCCAGAACGGAAACACACCCGTAGTGATGCACTTTATCTTGGATGAGGAACGGCGCCGACAGGTCAGACAGTTCCAGGTCTGCGTGGCCAGACCTCACGGGAATCACGCTGTGGAACTTGTTGGCAAGTCTGTGGATCTCACCGAGCGTGCCTCCTATTAAATGAGAACAAATAACCCTTCAGCCTGGCCAAATACGATGTAGGCAAAATGAAGTGCCTATCAAGTAACACGTGAGGTACAGTGAAAGACTAAAGAAACTGAAAGAAAAAGACAGTCATGAACTTAGAGATTTAATATGTTTATGTATTTATTGTGAAAATATGATTTGTAAATTCAGGATCCTACGCACTGATAAAAGATACCACTACCCGAAAATGCTGAGACTTGAGCTAATTATGAGGCTTGTGAAATTGTAACCATCTTCTTAAATTTATACAAGATGCTCTTTACGTCAGGAACACCACAGTTCAAAGAATCAAAAGAACAGAGTTGTGAGCCAAAGTATGACAGGATTCTCATTAAAACTGCTACATACTACTAATGTCTAGGCAAGGTTAGTCCTGAATTTTAAATAAATATTTTAAACTTTCAGGTCAACATTAAAGTTAAATATATATGCAAATAGTTCATGTACTATGAATTCGTGCCTAGTGTCTGTTCATTTTTCCGGGGAAAACCACCCTACCTCCCCCAATTCTGTGACAGGGTGGGCGTGAAGTGAAGACAGTGTGCCCAATGGGGCGCCATTATTACACAGCAGCATATTATCTAGGACAACTCAAACCTACTGGTCCCTTTTCTGCTGTACTTTTTATTTATACTGATAATTCTTCCTCTCCAGGGGAAGTGAATATAATTTAGAAAAGTACTTTGGTGTATTTCTTAAAATTGGTATACTATTTGTAACATTAAAATTGCATTGTGAGGCAGCTACACTCCTAGCACAGCAGACCAAGGACATCCAAAATACACTTTTCCAGAAAAGCAAAGGCACTGGCAAAATTGGTCAAATTCAACTTTTTTACAACTCTAGAAATTAACCAAAGGCTCCCAACAATCCAATGATAATTTTTTTTTTTTTTTTCAAAAAGTGAATGAATCCATTTTGGTAAGAACAGTGGCTGTATGGTGTTTTAACTTGGTTCCCAGCCCTCCTTCTGCAGCTCTGGGACAACTGGAAATCACAGTTCTGCCACGCCACACTGCAGTTCGATCACAGCCTCAGGGTCATTAGGGTGAGAGCACTCAGAAACATAATGAAATAAAATATAACGTTTTGATGTAACCCTTTTAAATTTTAAAGTGCTTTCGCATACACTTTCATTAAAAATCTCTAGATGAAATATTACATTGGGTGTACTTAATTATTCAATAAATATTTATTGAGGGTCAGTCATATAACAGGTGTACCATGCCAGGTGCTAAAGATGCATACATTAAAATAAACACGTATTCTGTCCTTAGGGAGCTTTCCTTCTAATAAGAAAACAATTCTATAAACCAACAGATAAAACACAAATATAATACCAGAAGTGCTCTATGGAAGCTCATACAGCATGCAGTCTTAAGGACCAGCCAAATCTGCCTGTTGAGTAAGAAAAAGTGCTTCTTATATACCAGTGCTCATTAAATATTACATGTGAATTGCTAAAGGAAAGAAATTATTGAGTTTACTTCTGAAGATGTACTAGAGCAGAAATTCTCAAGAGAATAGCAATGAAATGGCAAAAAGTTGCCAAGAAATAAACAGGGTTTAGGAACTGCCGCTAGTTCAGTAAGGCTGGTGGGTGGGATGCTGATTGTAGGAGATGCGACTTAATGTTTTTGGGATAAGTGGTAATTAAAGATAGGGTCAGGAGCTAAAGAGACTTTTTAATTCAAACTTCTCTGCACCCTCAAGGCCAACCTGGGTTCAGCACAGAATTCTGTGGGAGGTAGTTATAACATAGGAGGGCCCTAAGGCACAGGTGATATCTGCCTAGTTGCCCCTACAAGGATAGCTCTTATAAAACCTCATGGGACCACAGCTTTGTTTTATTTTTATAGCCTACAAATACTGTTACTCTATTTTTATTTTATATATTTTTTTGTTTATTCATTTTAGAGAGAGGAAAGGAGGGAAAAAGAGAGGGAGAAAAATATGAGGGAGAGAAATGATATATGGCTGCCTTTTGAGTGCTATCTACTGGGGATCTGGCCTGAAACTCATGCATGTGCCCTGACAGGGGATCGAACCAGTGACCCTTTGGTTCACAGGCCCACACTCAATCCATTGAGCCACACCAGCCAGGATTTACACCCCATGTTTTTGGTATGCATGTACGTGTCTATGTGTTTTTGTTTTTAAATCTAGTCCTTTGTAGATGAAAATATTGCTAAGGAAATAAGGCACCACATTTTACTCATCAAAGTGGCCGATTTTTTAAAGTGCTAGTATACGATGACAAGGGTAGGGGAGTGGACAATCTCGTATGCTGCTGAAGCACATGCAGACTAGGTAACTTCACTAACAAGGACATGGGCAACATTTACTTAATGTCTTGTGTTCTATAATTACACTTCATGCAAAGGGGAGACACATTCATCGCAGGGTTACAATTCAATTCCACTACTGAACACCTGTTTTGGGAAAGACATGGGAAAAGATCTGTGGTACAATACATATATTAGATAAAAATAAAACAAAAGTGGAAAAGCAATGCAAAAATAAATATGACTCAAAATTTTATTTTTAAAAAACATGTCAAATTATCTTATTTCAAGGGTCCCTTCCTTGATTTAGATATCAATAGATGTTATCTAGCCCTGACAGGGTTGCTCAGTTGGTTGGAATGTAGTCCCATGTATCAAAAGGCTGTGGGTTCTATTCCCAGTCAGGGCACATACCCTGCCTGCAGGTTCCATCCTCGATCGGGTCACCACTGGAGGCAACCAATCAGTGCTTCCCTCTCACATCAGTACTGTCTGTCTGCCTGTCTCTTCCCCTCTCTCCTTTTCTCTCTCTCTCTCAAATCAATAAACATATCCTTTCGTGAGGATTAAAAAAAAATAAATGATATCTATTTCATTCTACTTTTTATGGAAAAACAGTGACATCCAGTGGCCAAGATAACAACTGTACCTCACAAGCAGTCTCAATGATTCCTCCTCAGCTTGATAATCAGCTTGGATTTGATTTAAAATTACATGCAGAAAGCCAACAAAATGAACAAATGCAAACTACTTAGTTTAATGTACAATTTCAAAATGTCATTGAGATACATCTATATATGTGTGTATGTATATATTTGATTCTAGTTGTTATAGATAATATATTCCATGTTACAAAAAATTTAACAATATTTTGACTTTACATGTCCCAGGTTGCCCCTAAAATATATCTAACAATAGTCAGAAAAAGATATAAGCAAAGATGTAATCTAATGAAACAGTAATTTAAATATCTTACCTTCTATCAAAATTAGACAGTCGTTCGAAAGTGGGAGAATACCATTGTTTTTCACAAAATGAATAGCTACTTTTCGTTCTCCCTGATCTTTAGTTGTCCAGACTTTCGAATCATATAATGATGTATTTTGTAGTTTCGTATCTGGAGTTTTAGTTGCATTCTCTTGCAAAATTCGATCCAAATCACCTTCACGTGGAACTTCCTGCCTAAAACCATCATCAATGAAATAACACAAAACCTTGGAAATCCAATTTTACAAACTGCAGTTAAAAAACTGTTCATATGCTGATGAGCCAGCTACTTAAAGACTCTTACTCAACAGGAAGATATCTGTATTTCATGGCTAAGTAGCTCCCTCTCAATAACTACATCAACCATCAGCAACTTCTTTGCTGGGTTTGGTGACATTGAGGGCACTAACCATAATGATTTCTAGCACCTATGCACCCTCTGCTGTCAGGAGGGCTAAGCCCCCCAGTGGGATAAGAAAATGCAGCAGCCCCTCCCTGACTTCTCTCCAGTGCACAGCAACTCACCACCTAAGGAATCGCAGGCCTAGAGATCACTAGTGTTCCAAACTAGCATTTGTTTCAGTTCCTTTTAAAAAGCCACACGGTAAAGCATGACAGAGCAGAAGCGGCATGCTCGGGATGCTCCGTGAAACGTTAGGTAACACCTCTTAACCTTTGAGGCAGTTTCCTTATTTGTTCAAAAAAATGATCACAGAGGGTTTTGTTTCACAAAGTCACGTGATTTTACAGCATCTGACAAATCTATGATTTGATAATACTTCAAAAATTACCTAACATCTGTATTTTTCACTGCAACTACCACAGCAAATTAAAATAAGTAGAAGAGAGTCAGTCCCTCCTTTTATATAAGGAGATTTGGTGATCAAAAATCTCCACAAACAGTAGCATACTTAGATTTTAGAGGGGGATACATGTGTATTAGCGTACACAGAAACATAAACACAATATACGAGCACACAAATACAATGGAGATGTGTATATACTGGAGTGGGCAAAAGGAGGTTTACAGCTGTGGGTACACAAGTTCGTTCTTGCATTATTTATTAATTGGTATTATTATCTTCATATTATAACTGTAAACCTACATTTGCCCACGTCTGTTTTTATGCACCACATGCTTAGAGGAAAGACTGTGGAGCTGATAAGTACGCATTCCTTCTAATGTCTTATACATTTATATATTTATGTATTAGTTGATATTTAGAATAAAGACTTTGAGGTACTGAGAAATTCTCAATTACTAACAAGAACTTAAATTATATTTACCATATTGTAGTTATTAAACAGGAGAGAAATACTCATATTTCCAACAAGGCTTTCTTTTGTTTTCTCTGGACATGATTTTTATTAGATAACTTCTTTCAGAACGTCAGTAAGTTTCCATTGCTTTCATTTCTTATTTTTATTTTTTCCCATCACCACTCATCCCCTCTATACACTCTTCTACCTCCTCTTACCCTCTTCCTGCCCGCAGTCACCACACTGCTTTCCAACAGGGCTTTCTACACCACTTAATTAAATACTTCAACTAGCCAGATGTCTTTTATAATTTAAGAATTTTAGTTATTTTGGCTATTCAGGGTCTTTTTTGGTTCCACACAAATCTGATGATTTTTGCTCTATTTCGTTTTAAATATGTCACTGGACAAATACCGTGTGAGCTCACCTGTAAGTGGAACCTACTCAACAAAATAAACAAATGAGCAAAATAGATATGGATACAAAGAATGAACAGAGTGACCAGAGGAGAGGGGGAGAGGGACAACAGGGGCAAAGGGGGGAGGGGCAAGCAAAGGAACACAAATACAGGGCCCCTGGGCATGGACAATGGGGGGATTGACTGTGGGAGTGGGGGGGGCAGGGGAGAGCAATGGGGGGAAAAGGTGGGACAATTGTAACTGAACAACAATAAATTCAAAAAAAAAGAAAAAAAGAAAAAAATGTCATTGGGATTTTGATGGGGATTACATTAAATCTGTATACTGCTTTGGGTAAAATGGACATTTTAACTATACTGACTCTTCCAATCCATGAATGTGGTCTATCTTTCCAATTCACTGAGTCTTTTTAAATCTCTTTTAATAATGGTCTGTAGTTTTCAGTATATAGGTCCTTCACATCCTTTGTTAAGTTTATTCTTAAGTATTTTATTCTTTTTTTGTTGCAATTGCAAAGGGAACTGTTTCCATTTCTTTTTCTGAAATTTCATTATTAACATACAGCAATGCAGTAGATTTTTGCATATTGATTTTTGTATACTGCAGCTTTGCTATATTTGTTTATTGTTTCTACAGTTTTTCCGTGGAGTCTTTAGGATGTTTTTATATGAAAAAAATCATGAAAACTATATAATCTTATTAACCAATGCAACCCTAATAAATTTAATTTAAAGAAAGAACTTTAGTTATTAATAGTTTACTTTTAAAAATGTTTTTTGTGACAAATGTGCAAGTCTTCCCAAACAGTTTCATAGTTTATTGTTCGTTTGCATTTACCAGAGCCACTAAATTGAATCCACATTTAAAAACAGACCCTGCTTTTATTTACTATAACTAAGAAGTATCAGAAAGATTTACTTTCTAAGAATTTAGTATTTTCTCTTAAAAATGTTACCATTCTATCAAAATATACCGTATTTTTTGGACTATAAGACTCACTCACCCTCCCCCCACCCAAATTTGGGAGGAAAATTCAGTGGCCACCCTATTCCTGCCTTTTGTGACCCCATTCCACCATTGCCCACCCCCTCCCAGTAAGCCAGGTAAGCTACATTTGGACTGTAAGACACACCCCCTTCCCCCCAAATTTGAGGAGGGAAAGTGCGTCTTATAGTCCGGAAAAAAAAACGGGTAACACATAAAATCACAATCTCTTCATTGCTAGGACTTAAACTGATACACATAAAACATATATACACAAATATTATGAAGTGAAACTTGTTTTATTACAGAAAATACTTACAGTGAATGGCATTTAGGACAATGAAGTTTAACAGACTGGAAGAGTCTTCTGGGCTTATAGGACCTCAGTTTTGCTCGGATGCGATACTGGTGAGGAGCTTTTTGCTTCAGTATAGCACATATTGGGGTGTTCTCCAAACACTGATGGTCTGTCAGTACTACAAAGAATTTTTAGATTAAGGTATAATAATCTACAAGAAGAATAAGTACTTTCATGGCATGAATCCCTTTGAAAATTTATACAATAAAGTTCAATCAAGTTGTATTATCAACCTTGTTAATATTTTGTCACATGTATTGTTTCCATCTGCCTTTATTTTTGCCTCTCTCCACATTTATATAAACCTTACAGATACGTAGTTCATTTATGTGTGAATGTATGTGTATATACATATATATGTATGAATCATCTGGGAATTATTTCCACACATCATGCCCCTTTATCCCTAAATATTTTAGTATTTCATATAAACAAGAAATTTCATTGACATAAAACAGTGCAATTTTCAACATCACAATTGTTAATATTGATGTAATATTACCACTGAATTAACAGACTTTAATCAAATTTCTCCAACTGTTCTCATAATGTTCTTATTCATCATTTTATTTCCAGGTCAAGGACCCCATCCTGAACCCTGTATTTCATTTGCTTTTCCTGTCTCTTTGGACTCCTTTAATGCAGAATGGTTCCTCAGCTTTTCTTTGTTTTAAATGATACTGATGTATTTGAGAGGCACTTACTTGAGTGACCCTAGCTTTGCTCATGAAAAGATACAAATTATGTATTTTGGGCAGGAACAGTGTATAAATGATATTGTGGTCTTCTCAGTGCATCCCAACAAGAGGCATATGCTTTCAGTGTTTTCACTCCTGGGGATGCTACCTTTGCTCAGTTGGTTAACATGGTGTTCAAGAAATTTCTCCACTATAAACTTATTTCCCCCCCTTTTTAACTAAAAAGAGAGTAATTGGGAAAATATAAATATCCCAATCTTGTTAAACAGTAAAGATCCTGCTAGTTTAGGACACAATGGTGATTCACAACTAAATAAATTATTACTATTATGGTTGCAAATGGTGTTTTTCCCTAAGTTCATCATTGTTTTTACATTTATTAGTTGCCATTTTATTGTAATAAGAGCTTTCCATTCAACATCATTTATTCATTTGTTTTGTTCTCTTATTTACTATCCACACAAAATAATGGATTGCTACATTATTCCATACACTAGTTCTATCCCATCACTAGTATTTTTCATTTTGATGCTTAATTTGTACAAGATTTGACATGTTCCATTGTTAACTGAGGGCTTCTTTTCTCTCTGGCACAAGATATTCCAGAACCCTAGAGTCTCCTATTTTTCCTAGGGACATGGATTCCTTTTAAGGGCGAATATTATTTATAAACCAAAATCTACGCACTGAGCGTGTTCACTGCCGGGGGGTCTTCAGCCTTTTGCTGACAGAGCTAGGGCACATGTGCACACATGTTCATTCCTATATTTACAGACCTCACCTGTGTATAATGCATGTATGAATATGTATGTGAGTGAATACATGTATATAAAAACACATCTGCATCTATTTCTGCATCTATCCATAAAACCATTAATTCACACGGACACCTACAATTTCAATACAATACCACAAGCTTCTTTCTTCTGGCTGCCCCTATTTCATAGTTTTATATCCTTTCTCCAATAATGAGAGAAATATTTTATAATAGTATATTACAGAATACTAAGAGACTTGTGCTTATAATTTGGTTTTAATTTTTAAACCTCAGTTGAATTAACAGAAAGAGGTCATGTGATAAATTAATATCATTGTTAACATTAAATTACAGTTTTGGGGCACATTGTAAGGAGCTGTTTTATGGATGCTTCTAAATGCATAATGTGAAAAGATTAAAATTGTCGTCATATTAAGATATTTTACATTCTCCAACTAAAAATAAGCCCCACTACACTGTTAAATAGTGTATGTTTTATAAACCTGACAGCTATGTAATGTAAAAACATATATCTTTCTGGGTTCCACTTTAAGAGTGTGAATGAGGTAAAGGAATAAAAGGTAAATACCAATATATGAGTATTTTTGTGCACACGGATGGGTATCTGCTCTCGGTATTTCATGGAAATGGGTTTGTTGACTTGTGTAAGAGCAGGCTTTATAAACTCACTACTATGCCCAAATTTCAGAAAGGAAGCGTGGCCTTACTTGTAGCTGATAGCTGTTGACATCGTTCTATCTCGTACAATGACACCGATCCGGAGCCTACAGGAGGTAGAAGGTAAAAGGAATTATACAGTTTTAAAACTATTAAAATTCAATGTGGTGCTGAAAACTATGAAACGTTGCTGAAACTGGAAATGATCTAAACAAGCAGTAAAATATGCCATGTTAAGGGATGGGAAGGTTCAATATTGTTCTAGTTAGTTAATGGAGATCATTCTGAAATGTTTAGGAGGTATACTTATGTTTGCAACTCACTTGAAATGAATGGAAAAAGATACTATAGACTGGCAGATTAAGAGAGAGAAATAACAGAGCACAGAGAGTGAAACGCTAATTGGAGAACCAGGTGATGAGTACATGAGCATTCACTGTACAACTGTTTCAACTTTTCTGTATGTTTGAAAATTTTTACCATTTTGGAAAAACAAAATGTGAAGGAAATAAAAGAGAGAGGTAGATAAAATAATAAACTTACTGAATTTAATAGGATGACTTGATGATCACCATATAATAGAAATTTTACTTTAACAAGAATACAAAAGTAGTGAGTAGGGCAGTAAATTTTAATAATGCTTTCTAAAATGAAGAATTTAAGACTTTGAAAAGTATCCATATTGTAATTACTCTACCTCACATTCTATTATATAGATATATAGTAGTAATTATGTTTTTATCAGTTATGGAGCACCATATACAAACACATGCATTGTTTGTCTTCCCCAACACGACTAATAAACTGCGTAAGAATCCATGGTAAGAGAACATGAATGGACATGTGAAGCCGGCAAACAACAATTTCAATGGATCTGATTACTCAGTATCTGCCATTCTGCATGAAGTGAAAACAGTGGTAAAAAGTTGAAAATTAGTCAAATAATGAGAAAATATGTGTAAAATATATACACGGTCTCCCATAAACTGATAAACAAAAAAGACAAAGAACATGACAGAAAATCAAGAGCTGACAATTCAAAGGAGTGAAAAGAGCTGATAAATAGACGATAAAAATTTTAAGTTTCCAAGTTCATGGGGAAATTAAGTATCCCTTTATACCTACCAATTTCTCAAGAATCACATATACTGTTAACCTCCACTGTGCTGCCAGGGAAGGACATTCTCCTCAATGTTATCTGCATATGAATCCTATGACATTTTGGCATATGATTTGGCACAGCTTATAAAAATAAAAATGTGCTTATTACCCTTTTATCCATCAACCTCACTTTCAGGAGTTTATTTTAGAGAAATAAAAGCATGAACGTACAACTGTCCAGGGATGTTTAGTCAAGCACTATTTGTCAGAACAAAACACGGGAAATAGCCAGAATGTCTATCAAGTAGAAGATGGCTGAATTAATAACATTAGATTCTTATTATAAAATATAATGCAACTATTAAAAAAGTAAGTTTGAGCTATATAAATATCCCAGAAAGAAGTTGATGATAATGCAACTGGTATAGGAGGGTCCCATTTTTGTAAAAATTGTAACAGAGGGAAAAGGCCTATCTGTTCATGTACTAGTATATATATTCGTATACACGTGAAGGCTTTGAAGGAATCACACTACACTGTTAACATTAACTCAGGAAGTGGGCCTAAAGGCACGGAAAACTACGTAACTTGATATTATGACTTGCATTACTTTTGTAATTTAAAATTAATTTTAAAGTCCTTTTAAAAGGAGGAAAGAGATTTCAAAGTGTAATTACTAATTATACTATCTCCAAATGATCATCAGTTGAGCTAAATTGGCCCCCTAATGGTTGTTCAAGTAATCATAGCTCAGGCTAAAATGTCATCGTCAAGGGGCTAGGAAACATGGAGTTTGGGCAGAAAGACAGAAAAAATAAATTTAAAATATATGCAAAAAAAAAAATTCAAATAGTCTGCATTGGAATCTGACTGGCTTTGCCATCAGTTAAAAGCTAAGTAACCCAGGGCAAATTATATGACACCCAACACTGCTTCATTCAAAGCCTCAGTTCCCTTTCTGTAAAAAGAAGAAAATAGTATCAGGCTCGTAGGAGTGCTGTTAGGATTAAATAATAATCCATGTAGGCACTTACTAAGTGTCTACCAAGTCATACAAGTTAATTTTAGTGCTTACCCTCACTGGTACAGAAAGACAGTACCAGTAAACACCTATAAAATGACTCTGGATCATAGCAGGGGAGTTAGACTGGAAAATACAATATATATACAAGATATAAACACGACACAGATTCTGGGTCCCAGAATGTACAAAGAGCTATTAAAACAAAATGGTAAAACAAAAAAAAAACCTTATAAACTGAGAGTTTTAAAGTTTAAAATTTGAACAATCACCTATTCAGGTGGACAATAACATAAATGCATAACCAAGTGTTTATTCATATCTTATAACTAGATATTTGATTAACTCAATGAAGTCTGGAAATCATGTATATATCTAAGATACATGATGAAAAAAATTTTTAAGCTGTTTAAAATAAAGCAGGAAAAACCACCTTTGCTCCTTTTAGACACTAACATGCAAAAAACAGTTGCCTAAGGAATTAATACAGATTTTAAATTAATGAATAAATACACATATACACATAAACATATATGCAAAAAATACTACATATATCACAAATCAAGTAATCCCTACTACCCCTATTTGAAAAAAAAAAAAAGAAAATCTAATTATACAATTAAGGGAGAAACAATGTTTACCTTTTTGCATAGGTACAGAGAAAGATTTAGTATGTTCCTTTACAATGAATATGGGTTTAACTAAAGACAAGAGACAGAGATAGGAAGATACTAAAACGGAAAATTAATGTTGACAATGCCATTTTACTTGGCAGATATTAAACTGTAAATGTTAAAAATTGTCCTTACTTGTTGGAACGCTGTCTTCACATTCTGATTGACATATGCCATCTGAACACTGGCTGGCTGTCAAACCTGCACATTCTAAAACCCTATATTTGAAAGAATATAAGTTCAAATTACATAAAACAAAGTCAATATGGTCAGTTTAGCTTTCTGTATAGAAACCAAAACTCACTAAAATTGTATAAGAAATTCTGTTTTGTGTGTACGTATTCCTCAGTTAAAGGTCTACATACCTGGAGTTCGAAGGGCCCCCAAAATTTAAAAAAAACCCTGAGTCTAGAAAGATAAAAATGTAACAGTGGGATGATGAAATATTATGGACAAAAATAAGTTGGTAATTTAATGGATAACATTCTCCTGACAATCTCACTCTAGATTCAAGAAGTAAAATGTTATGCTGCTATATATTACAATATGAGGAAGTAGTGAAACTGATGTGAGATTATTAAAATAGACTGTTAAAATAGCTCATTTAATTGGCTTTAAAGTCATTGGTTTCAATATAGTAAAAATTAGTAAATATCTATGTCACTTCAATATACTGAAAGGGATATTTTCTCTCCCTATTTTTTTATTTTCTGTATTTCTTTGAAGACAGGCAGAAGATATATTTTTCTTGCTCTAGAATACCGATCAAAAAATGTCTGTACACAGAGACACTAGAAATATATAAGGAAAAAGAACTGCATGTATAGTAAGATTTAAGGTAATATTTACTCTCTGGAAACATCTAAAAGTTTAAAAGCTATGATACCCTAAAGCACTTCAGTTACCTATTTTATCAGCAACAGGCACTTCAGAAAGGCCAGTATCGTTTTTGAGGCAGGATCACATATGTTTGGAGTGGTAGACATGTACTGAGTTTTCCAAAGTTCAGCTAAGCTCCAGTTTCTCCTCTTTGTTGCTGTTCTTGGAGAGCGTGGCAAATGGTAGCACAGCAAGAAGAGTCCTGAGTATGTGAGTGGGAACCTTAGACTGTATCCCTAGCTCTGCTACTATTTAGTTGTTTGAACCTACAATCACTGGATTTGTTTCACTTGGTTGATATCACTAAATACAAAGTGAATAATGCCACACAAGGCCGTGAGGATACATTACAAGGAATCTATTAGACCTCCCTTGCCATTCTCTTATCTCAAAAATCAGTTTAATTAACACTTTATTTACATTTTTTAAATAGGTATATAATAAGCTTACTTTTTCAGTTGATCCACATCGGAGTTGCTTTCCAGCAAGACTCTGATCCCCCGACCGTAGCTGGTGCCCCCGTGGAGATGAAACTCCAGAGCTAGCGATGTGGACTGGTTCGCTGAATTCACTGACTGGAGTTTCGTATGGAGGCTATAAATTCTAAGGAAGCTTCCAACCTAAAAAGAGATTATTACCTTTTTCAGAAAATGGAGGAAAATCAAACAAATGCTGGTACTCAAAACATTTAACAACTATATGGGGCACACCCCATCGACGAGGCGCGATGACCAATCAGAAAAGATACTGGTGTGTATACCGGTGGGGTGTGTGCTGAGTATCAACCCCGGAGGCCCTGCACCAAAACCAAAATGGGGGTGTGCACACAAGTATACATTCAAAAGTGAGACATATTTCTACTTACAGGTCCTAAACTATGCAGTAAGATTCAGCCCTAGCATTGGTAAAGTATAGCAGTTAAGAAGGTCATGACCTACATCAAGTTGAAGCCCTCCATCTGATTAATAAATCTATTTGATTAAGGTTTCTGAAAATAACTTGTATTAACTACTTTAAGGAAAGATTTAATTAAATATGATCACTAAAGTTCTCATTATAATATTAGAAAATAATTTAAAATCTGCTACATATTGAAATAATACATCCCCTATTCCACTAGTTTATGAAAACTTATATAATAAACAATTTGTGTCTGTACATTATAATGTGAACACATTCTGTGACTTCAAATACAGGATTAAACTATAGTTTTGAACTAAATGTTCTATGGTTAATTTCTATAGTTAAGTTTTGCTAAATTTAATCTTAAAAATACCTTCAGTTATAAAGCATTTAATATGCTTTTAACATAGATGACTTAAAATGAGGCAAATGGAATTGTTTATCAAAGACACTGACACCTACTCAAAAGAAGTTCTATAACCTAAATGACACTTATTTTTATGAAGAGTCATAAACAAAATGAGTTACTAAATAGATATGTTAATTTATTTGAACAAAGCAGCACTCTACTGCTGATGACTGTGGGAATACAATTCTCTGTTCTCCCTTCAAGGTCAGAAATGAACATTAGTGGGAGCTTCTATGTAACAGCAAGCTACACAAGGGGGAATAAAAAGAGATGAGATGATAAACCAACCTCCCACCTCTGCTTATTGTTTCAGTTACTTGCATTTCTTCTCACCACTCTCTGGATTTGATGGAGAAGAGAAATGGGAGAAAAAAAGTAAGGGGAAATAATCCACACCCCCAGATGCTACTCATCTTCATTCTCCAGGGTCTTTTCCCCGCCCAACAAAGGGTTTTCTGGGGGGGAGCTACGGCAGTTTTTAGTGTCTCCTTCTCTGACTTCCTCCCTAACATCTACATCATGGGAGGGAACAGGGCGGTCGGAGAAGGAACACGAACACACACGAACACACACGAACACACACACACACACACACACACACACACACACACACACACAATTTTCCTCACGGCATCCCAAGTAAGATACTAAAAGAAAATATAAAAGAGTCTATTTCTGTTCACTTTTATCTGACTTTTCTGAGTGTTTACTGTAATTGGTGATTCTTTTATAATATATAGAATACGTCAGTACAGTACATGTAAGTCCCACAAAAGACTTAAAGAAGGCTGAAGCCAAGGAGGAAGACATCATATTCACAAATAAAAAGCTTCAACATTATGAAGTTTATTTTCTCTTAATCTTAAAAGTCAATGGAATTTTGATCAAAATCTCCAGTGTCTCTTATTAAATTTGAAAAGCTGCTCTGAAATGTGTATGAAAGTAAACAGCCAAGTCAGTCTTGAAGACTAAGCTGGGAGTGGGGCCTTGACTTGGGGAATATCATTTAAAAATAAAGGTATAATAATTAAGACAGTCTGGCATTAATACAGACACATGTATGAATATAAATAAAGCCTAAAAAAATAATGTCAAAGAACAAAGCAAGTTATAGAGTGATACATATACAATATACATTTTCAGGCAAAAGTACATAAAATATAATAAACATGGGTACACACACGTACATACTAAGATATGTAGAAAAAGGATACTGGGAGCAGAAAGGAGAATATGCAGAGGAACAAAAAGGGTTCAGTGTATAGAGTTTTATCTCCTAATAATCAAAAGTACCTAAAGCAAGTGTGGCAGAAACATTCGGAAACATTAAATGTGAATGCCAAGCACATCGGTGTTTATTACACTATCTTCTCTACTACTGCATTTCAAAATAAAATTTATTTATGTAAACAGGCTATAACGATGATTTGTTATTTCCAGAAATTCCTTTTGAAGGCAGGACTATGTATTTTTCAAGCATGTTAAATATACTAGGAAATATGCCAGATGCTCTGTTATACCAGACAAATACTGCTTAGTCTGTTGGCAATCTCAGATTCCAAATACAAGGAGGGAATCTTAACCAAACAATTATAAAAACTACTTTAAAAAACTGTTACAAAAGCCCATTCCAATGCAGAAAATTAAAAATAAAGCAAGGCAAATAAGGGTATTAAGAAGTCACTATCCGTTCAGAAATAATTTAAAGATTCCACATAAACTCTCATGAATTTCACTTCATGTTTAATATTTTTAAAGACCTCTACATGTCCAAAAATAACAAGTCAAATTACAGCTCTTGGGTCACTAAAGGTGAAACATAATTATTACTACACGTTTTATAATTATTTTTAAATTGTGTCAGGATAAGACTGGGGAATGAAAATACGCTGCTCTAACCTCCAGACAAAAGGTTTAGTGTGTCTGTGTGTAAAATGTTTCAGCAAGGAGATAACTTAAAAGCAAGATTTAGGAAAAACGTTATAGGCAACTTAGGCTGTAAAAAATGTTATATGTATGTCAATTATATTTACTTTATAATTGCCTTAACTGTCCTCTTTAGTTTAAAAAAAAACACATTTTTTTCCTGTTCCTGCACAATAAAAATGTGTTCCATGTATTTTGGTAAAATAATGCAGATTTAAACAGCTGTCTTCAAGTGCTGATAGAAATTCATTTATATCACTGCCATCTGCCTCCGAGGCATCTTAAATTAATACGGAATAGTTGAGATAGAGGTTATCTCAGAAAAATAAAATGAGATGTTAATGTACATTAGAAAGCCTACAGTTATATTACTTTTACACAGAGAAAATCCTTTTCATTTTTCTATTATATTGCAGATGTGTCCTATCTTTAGAAAAAATTAGGCGCTCTGTATTTTAATTGTGTGCTCACAGTACCCTCTAGTGGGTGAGGTGAAGCAGACAAAAAGGGAGATGGAAAAAAATCTGAAAAAAAGAAATCCCAGTACTCACTGCTTCACTCATTTTACCAGGTTTTATTATTTACTTCACCCTTACTGCATGGAAAGCACTGTGCTGGCTGCTGTTCAGGAGTTGGGTAGGGAAAACAGGACAAGTGAGGAGAACAAAAAGATCTATAGAAGCAGCACAGGGAAAGAGAGGGGCATTAAATAGTGAAAGTAGATCTAAAATGTAAATCTTTTTCACTTATAAAAGAAACCTATATTTTTAGAAGACACTAGAACTAGCTGCAACATTACTTCAAAATAAACTGATCAATATAGATAAAAATCAGGGAAAAGCATCCAAGACATACCTTCAAAAGTCAACTCTCGAATGTGTCAGAACACGTGCTCGCACACAGGCGTACAGGAATAAGAAAGTGCAGTTATCGCCTTCAGAGATCCTACCTTCACACTAACATTGATTTGGGTTTATTTTAGCACAATGAACAAGTGGAAATATTTCCTCCTCCAAGTACATGTATTTGCAAAGGAAAACTGGGTACTAAAATTCATTTCTAAACAATTGCAACTCACTTTTAGTTTCCTTCCTATAAGTAGGTTGTATAATTTCCTATAAGTAAGCTGTATAACTAACTCCCTAAAGGTGGGATGGATCTATTTGCAATAAAGAAAATCATTTCTTTATATTGGTTTAAAAAACTGGCTCTGGAAACAGACAGTATAGATTCAAATATTGGTTTCACCCAAGTAGTTGTGAATTCTTGGGCTTAAACTCTGAGTGTCTGTTTTCTCATTCATAAAATGGGAATGATGCTAGTTCCTACTGCACAGAATAATGCTAAATACAGATGAAAGGCTTAATAAATGCTACTATTATTATTACTGTTATTATTAATGATGTCATTCTTTGCCAAAAAGAGTAATTGCAAATAAGATAAAATAACATGAAAAAAATTCCTACTATGTTTAGCCCTGGCTGGTGTAGCTCAGTGGATTGAGCGAGGGCTGTGAACCAATGGGTCACTGGTTCGATTCCCAGTCAGGGCACATGCCTGGGTTGCAGGCCAGGTCCCTAGAGGGGGCCATGTGAGAGGCAACCACACATGATGTTTCTCTTCTTCTCTTTCTCGTTCCCTTCCCCTCTCTCTAAAAATAAAAAAAAATTATATCCCCAAAACAGTGCACAGTACATGTACACAAATGAAGACACAATATGATAGTAAAGGTAGATTAATAATTTCTTAAACTAGTAAGTACAAGGGCTAGCATTTTATCAAGCCAAAAATTAACAAAGCTTAATGTTTAAATTTGCAAATATTTTATAAATCATGTCATTGTAAAGCAGTATTTCTTAAATGATAAATTTTCTCTATTTTCATAGTATAACTGCGTACACATTTAAGATATTCAGGAAGTGTTCTTTACTTTTAAAAAGCTGTTCAAGCCACTGTATTTTAATGCACACAAATTATTTTGTATATACACTTCACAAATTAAAAAATAAAGAAAATACAAATTTGGAGTTAATTTCTAGACCTCAAATATCATGTATAAATGTGATTACTCCCAAATTTATAAAAATAAAAAATAGCAAACAGCTTGCTACTCAACATTACCTTCAGAGATTTTGCCACTTGAACATGGTTATCATAGACTAAGATGTCTACTGTCAGATTCTGCAGCTGGTGGATGTAACTCAAATCACCGTGAAAAACAAGGTCTTGTATTAGGACTCTCCAGGAAGGATACGGTGGCCGGGTGCCATCCCACACCTGCCATAGAGAGGAGAGCAAAGTTTACTCACCTCTTATAAATCTGTGGAGGCTGAAAGAGTTTTATTTGCTGACAACATAACTTTAAAAGTAAGTATCTGCTAAACTTTAAATATGACGTGTATCCTTTTCTAATTGTAAAAGGACTGCATATGGACAGGTAATATAGAAAATGTAGAGAAAAATGATAAACTACTATGACCACAGAAAAAATGTTAACAAACTATTGAACTTACTTTTTTTCCTTCTGTACATATTTTGTAAACTGGCATTATATTCTGCTTTTTTGTTTCTTAGCATATTGTTGAGCAATTTATCAGGGAATTTAAATATTCTTCTCCAATAGGATTTTCAATGGCTTTGTATTACTTTATGGTATGGATACAAACACATTTATTAAACTAATAATCCCTCTACTGGTCAATTGAGTAGTTTTAAATCTTTCACACTATTTTAAATAACTTAGTAATTATCATCTTATATATAAACTTTTATGAGTATTTCTGCTAACATTCTAAAGTATAAATTCCTAGCTTTTAGGAATGTCTGTTCAGTTTGTTCTGATTTGGGAAAGGCCTTTAAAAGTACAGCTAGGAGCACTTTGCTTATGAACACAAATGCACAAACACCAGGGGTCTAGAAGAGGAGGAGGCATGCTGACCCGCTACGTCCGGTGTTCAGGAACGGGGCACAGGGGAGGTATGTGTGCGCTACCGCACCCCCAAGACCTGAGCCAGCCTGTCCCATGCTGGAGTTTGAAGAGATGGCCTGGGCTGCGCTGCTCTACAGAACCGTATGACAAGACACTTGGGATGAGGTGGGAATGCCTCTGCATGTCAGAACTTTGGCTGGACAGAAGTAAATAGGCTATTTGGATTAAAAAATCCACTACATTTGTATAGTGAAGGTGTCTGCCAGTGTCAGATTATAGAGGAAGAAATACTGAATAACGGTGACATTGCTAAGTTACGAATAAATAATTAGGAGTTTGTGTCACTCATTCTGTTTCCTAAATAATTCAAAGAAGCAGTATAATTACTTTGGGAGCAGTAATATCATCTGTCACAAATATTTTTCTCCACTTGGAATTTGTTCTCAGACTGTTTCTGTGACTTTAAAATGGCTTTACAGACCAATCCACAAGTCTTTTGAGGGAGGGAAGGAGCGGGCCCAGTGTTGCTATATCGCTTTTATGCTCCAATTTTACCTACCTAGAAATCAGACTTTTAACAATCTTATTTTACCAATTTGAAATGTTATTTTTATCATGTATTGAATCACTATAGATGTAATAGAAGACCATTCCTGAGGTTCCTGATCTTTTCCATTGGTCAGTCTTACTATAGCTTTAATTACTATAATTGTATAACATACTCTAATATCTGACATGGACCTCCCATTTAGTTTTCTTTGGTAAGCCTTTCTTGCTTTATTCCTGATCATTTAATGTTTCTAATAAACTTAAGAATTATAATTAATTTAAAAAACAAGAATGTGGCTTTAATTCTTGTAAATTGAATTTTACTTATAAACACTTTAGGAAAAAATAAAAAATCTTTCAATAATTCAAGTTTTCCTTAAAGTTCCTCAGTAAAGTTTTGCAGTTTTCTTCACAAAAGTTCAGGTATTTCTTGTATGAACTTTCCTATTTTACAGTCATTGAGACTTTGAAAGATCTTTTGTTCAATTATCTGTTCTATTTATTAACAAGATGTAGGAGAGCCATATTTTACTAATGTCTTAAATCAGTTAGCTGATTGAATAATTTTATTTATCCAAATAGCTTCAGTTAATTGTTGGGGTTTTTATATCTTGAGTACTAACTTTTTCCTTTTTTTAAATAGTTAAGTTGCTCATTTCTTTTTCTTATCTTAGTGAATTCCCCAAGAATTCCTGAAATTTTATTTTATATATTTATTTAGTTTTTAGATTTGGTGGGATGACAACATTTTATAATAGAGAAATAGTGGGTCTTCTGTCTTATTTCTGTTATTATTGACTCCAGAATTCAAGTACTAAATATTGTCTATTTACCATATGACAGAAATTATTTACTAAGTTAGGAAGGTATACTTCTATTTTTAAGAATTTTTAAAAATGTTTATCCTATTATAGTTGTCTCACTACTTCTTCCTTTTAAACCCCTCTTGCCCCAGCCCTACCTTCCCACAGTCAATCCCACACCACTGTTCATCTCCATGGATGATTCATGTATGTTCTTTGTGTAATCCTTTCATCTTATTTCAACTAGTCCTATCCTTTCCCATCCCCTCTTACAGTTATCAGTCTATTCCTTGTTTTTGTGTCTCTGATTCTACCTTTTGCCCATTAGTTTATTTTGTTCTTTAGATTCCAGTTATAAGTGAGATCATATGGTATTTGTCTTTCATTGCCTGGCTTATTTCACATAGTATAATAGTCTCCAGTTTCATCCATGCTGTCACAAAAGGTAAGAATTCCTTCTTTTTTACTGAGGCGTCGTAGTATTCCATTGTGTAAATGTATCACAGCTTCTTTATCCACTCATCTCCTGATGAGTCCTTAGGCTGATTCTAAATCTTGGCTACTGTAAGTAATGCTGCTATGAACATAGGGGTGCATAAGTTCTTTTGAATTGGTGTTTCAAAATTCTTTGGATAGGAACAAAAGTTCAGTATCACTAGCAATCAGAGAGATGCGAATTAAAATCACAATAAGATACCACCTCACATCTGCCAAAATGGCTATCATTAATGAATCAGAAAAGAACAAATGCCGGCAAGAATGTGGAGAAAAGGGAACCCTAGTGCACTGTTCGTGGGAATGCAGACTGCTACAAACCACTCTGGAAAATAGTATGGAGTTTCCTCACAAAATTGAAAATGGAACTGCCTTTTAACCCATCAATTATACTTCTGGGAATATTTCTATTTTGCTAAACATTTTCATAAATATTTTTAAAAAGTTGTATTTATTTATTTTTAGAGAGAGGGGAAGGGAAGGAGAATGAGAGACAGAGAATCATCAATATGCGAGAGAAACATTTATCGGTGGCATCTCATGTGCCCACAATCAGGGGTCTAGCCCACAATTCAGGCATGTGCCCTGATTAGGAATTGATCCAGCGGCCTTTTGGTTTGCAAAACAATGCCCAATCCACTGACTGATACCAGTCAGGGGCATTTTCATGAATATTTTAAAAATTTACTAATATGATAACATAACTTTTAACATTCATGGAGATGACTAAATTTCCTGAAATCGAACCATTCCTGATTTCTAGAAATAAACATTCAGGTTTTCACACTTATCAATAAAACTATGATGTGCATCCTTGTTTTGTGCAATATCTAAGCTCATAATCATTTTAGTAGTTAAGCCAATAATTTAAAATTTTTTAATTAGATTTAAATTTTAAAAATAAAATAATTTAATGCAGAATACTTATGAAAAGTTAAAACATTTTATGAAGTTTAAACTTCCTCAATATATGTAAATATACATTTGTATCAATCCTAATTTAGAAAATTCTTTCATCTTTTTTTAAAATCAGAATAATGTGACTTTGTTTCTTATACTTTTGAACTTATTTATCATATTTTTCTGTGTTTTCAAACAAATGTCTAACTATACGTAACAATTCTTACATATCTTATTGTTAGGGAACAGGTATTTACTGTTGGAAAATGGGTACTTTCATACATGAAGGTAAACTTAGCAAGAGCTATCAAAATGTCAAATGCACGTAATCCTTGAATCAGCAACTCTATTTCTAGCAATTTATGTTCACAACCCTGAGCACACACGTGGAATGACAAATGCCTAAGTCAACTTCCTAAATGCATCTATAGCATACAAATATAAAAACATGCCATGCTCCATATGATAAAGACAAAGCAGTTGAATAGTACCCACCCTCCCCCAATTCCTGTCTACGTCGAACCTCTGAATGTGATCTTATTTGGAAACAGTGTCTCTGCAAATGTAATTAGTTAAAATGAGGTCATACTGGATTAGGGTGGGTCCTAAATCCAATGTGACTGTGTCCTTATAAGGATATGTAAAGGCACAGAAGTCCATTTGATAACAGACGTGGAGACTGGAGTGATGCACCCGGCAAGCCACAGAATGCCAGCAACCACCAAAAGCTAGGAAGAGGCAAGGAAGGATTCCTTCTGAGCAAGACCCTGCTGAAATCTTGATTTTGGACTTCAGGCCTCCAAAACTCTGAAATAATATGTTCATGCCATTTTATTTTTCCTTTTTAAAAAAGATTTTATTTACTTATTTTTATAGAGGGGAAGGGAGGGAGAAAGAGGGGGAGTGAAACATCAATGTGTGGTTGCCTCTAGCACACCCTGTACTGGGGACATGGCCTGCAACCCAAGTGTGTGCACTGACTGGGAATCAAACTGGTGACCCTTCTGTTCGAAGGCCGTGCTCAATCCACTGAGCTACACCAGCCAGGGCAGTGTTTTCGCTGTTACCATAAGCAACGCAATTATGGTAATTTGTTATGGCATCCCTAGTAAACTAATACAAGAACTTTTTAGGTGGTGATATAGAAAAATCTTTACATAAAAATAAGTAAAAAAAGCAAAGAAAGTAGTATGTGTAGTCTGCTACCATATGCATACAGAAGGAGAAAAAATATTTACATATGAACTAAAATATGTCTGAAAAGAAATTCAAGCCCTGACTGGTGTGGCTCAGTGGGTTGAGTGATGTCCTGTGCAGTGAAAGGTCATGGGTTCAATTCCCAGTGAGGGCACATGCCTGGATCCAGACCAGGCTCCCAGTTTGGGGTGTGTGAGGGGCAACTGATCAATGTTTCTCTCTAACATCAATGTTTCATTCCCTTACTTTCTCCCTTCCCCTCTCTCTTATAAAAAAAAAAGATATTCAAGAAACTCACTTTCTGGTTATTTAGTTTTTAGAAGAAGAGACTGAGAAGATGGGGTCAAGAGAGGAACTTGAAGAGAAAAACTTTTCACTACATATTTAAAAATTGTTATTAACATTATATTCTTAAAAAAACTATAATTATAATTCATTTCTCCTTGAAACAACAAGATGTGGAGAATACTGTCTTTTTTAACATCCAAGTTTTTGGTTTGTAACACATTTCAATTTATACAATTATTGATTCTAGTCGAAAGAATGTATTCTTTAATGTCTCTTTTTGAGGAGTAAGTTTTGTAGTAATTTTTCTATGGTAAAATTATTAGCATAACTATTACCTTAAGATTCAATCAAACTGTTTTTGTTGTTAAGTTACAAATATCCCACAGTGAATTCTACTACATTGGAGTTTGAAAAGAAATACACAATTACCAATAGAATAACTTTCAATTTTTAACCCACAATTTTTTTCATAATGTGTTATAATACTGGTGATACAAATCTAATCAGGTAAATTTTAAAAATGATTTAAATTGATTTCTAACTCCTGAGTCAAGTATTTTATACAAAAGAAGAAAAAAAAAGATCTTGACAAAAACTCCTATGTATTAATATAAATTATACAGTAAATTATGACAGCTTTAAAAAACTTATGATAATGACTGTGATTTTTTATGTAATATTCACTCTTGTTCTTAGATTAGTTATACAACATTCCTCTGCTGTGTCCATACAAATAACTAACTGGTGAAAATCAGAATAGTTCCGTAATGTAATGATTTTCTGGTTTATGTTATGTTTTTTTATCTTTAAACCACATTACAAATTAGATACAAAAACTATCTACCAGCTCTGGCTTCCACATGACCTCTGGCTGTTCAGAATCAACCAAACACTAAGAAAATGAGGCTGTGCATATCAAAGAAATGTGAGGACTTAAAGTAAACCTAACTGAAGAGTTTACTGCTCAGAAAGTAAGTTGTGGAAACAGAATAGATAAAAATGTGGATTAATGTTAGTAGGAATACAGATATATTTAACCATGATTTTAATGCAAACCATTGGTGTAATATGTCTACTAGAATAATTAAAATGAATGCATCAAAGTCACTAACAAAGGTACCAATATTAATATCATATCTAGACTGAGACAGGAAATAATTACCCTATACTCCATGCTGACCAGATCTCATTTGGAGAATGTCTGGCTCTTTTTGTTTCTAAACATAATTTTAAAAAGTTATTTCTGGTTTGCAGTAGGAAAATCAATTCAGAAGAAAAAAATCACTTAAAATTTAACTTCCCAGGGATAAAGAGAGCACCATATTGCTATATTTTCTTTTCAATATATGTTTGGTATGTACATAAAATATTTTTAGCATATAAAAGCGACATTAATCACTAAATAGAATAACATGGATATTTGCCCTAATAAATATATGTCTACAATGTCATTTTATATCCACAAAGTATTCTGTAATACATAAATATTTTGAATAATTCCCTACTGTTAGTATCTGAGTTTTTTCTAATTTTGTTACTATAAGAAATATAGGATTAAATATCCTTTAAATGAATTTTTCCACATTTTAAATAACTAAAATAAATTTATGAAAACAGAATTGAGTCAGAGAGTATATAAAGGCTTGATATTTATTTTAAACTGTCCTCAAGAAAGTCTTATTAATGTAATTTCTTACATTTACTTCTGAATGCTGTACTTTAAAATAACATCTATATGATAGCTGTTTTCCTTGATCTGAAAAGGCTATCTATAAAAATGGGATGGAAGCATATGTTTTGTTGTAGAGAGAAAATGTAGATTCAGCCAGGTCAGCTAAAAGGTGGCTGATTTTACCTCAGAATCTGGAATTTTCTAACGACAGCAGTCAAAAGCTAGCATGTAGTTCTCCACACAGCAGAGGTCGTGTCATTGGGAGCATTCAGTCATCAGTAAATGCTCATTTGTTAACGGCATAACTTTGGGCAGAAATTATGACTGCTTGACCAAAGTTTCTTTTCTAATTTTGTTAGGATGCTTTTATTGCAGTTTCAGCTTCAGCTTTTTCATACTTGACTCATTTAACTTTCTTTACAGCACACCTTACATTTCTAGAGTAATGTATATGTAAACATGCTATTTCTAACTTCAAACACTTCACATTGTGCTCAGTGGTTTCTATCTTCACCATTCCTTAACGTGGGTAAGGTGTAAGTGATAACAATGCCAACCCCTATATTTGTCCAAGCCCCACTGCAGGCCATTTCTTGTCCTATTGTTCCAAAGAGTAGAAGCTAAAGAAATAACCACAGGTGCTAGGCTGAAGCAGTGTTTGTTTAAATGAAATCTGCCTTGGATGGGGAGGTGCAGATAACATCAGAAAACTATCTTATCCAAAAGCTATTCGTGATTCAACAGGCACAGCTATAAACAAAGATTAGATGGGTCTTACGTCATTTTTTATCCTGCTGATTTAAAAACAAAACAAAACATAAGAGTAATAAGCATTCCAAAACTATCTGTCATCCACCCATGAAGCAGGCTGACAAATGACATGGGACAAAACTCAACATCAAATGGCCAAGAAAGTAAAAGTGAAGAGAGGCTAACATGGCAGGGAGTCAGAAATATGCATGTGTAGAACTGCAACAAAAACAGTAATAGTTTTAGTATTAAAATAAGAAATACATATTTTATTAGTACTAAAATAAAATTGCTTTATTAGCATTAAAATGAATGCATAAATAAATAGAACATAAACTATACTACATTTAAAATATAGATCTGATAATACTATTTTTCTCTAGAAGTACAGGATAAAGAAGAGAAATTCAAGAGTAGAGTTGCATGGATATCCAGGCTTATCAAAAATGGTAAGTTAGATTTTAAGTTCTTAATATAACATGCAGTATGAATAGTCCATCAGAAGGCTAAAATATAAGCTCTCCATGAACATGTAGGTGGTGCTAACTTATAACTGTAAGTGTCTGAAAGTAACTACCTTTAGAAGAAATGACGCTCCATCCACTTCCGCTTTGCCCAAGAGTTGGCAAGTCAGGTCAAAGTACTGCATTGGCTGAACATCACACAGTTTTACTGATGCAGAAGAAGGTGAAATGTGAGTGGATGCCCAAGCACGTAAGGTCTCTACCATTCTGTGGTCCTCGGCTGTGAAGTTAAAATTCTTGTTTGAGGTACGAGGTATGACAGGAGCTCCCAAAGTCCCCTCAAACGTCAAAGATGCGAAGCCAGAGCTGGTGATACCTTGAGTCTCATTTTTATATACTTGGATCTAAGAAAGTGGGACAAAGCAGAAAACAAGACAGAAACACACAAAGCTGCTTACTGATGCAAACCTTGAGGGATCATAAAATCTTGCCAGTAGCGTTAACAGAGGACATACTTCTTTAACATTTCATTTAATTAGCATATGAAATATAAAATCAACTAGGTTCTATCAAGATCCCCAAGCACCATGTAAACTGTAAAACACTATGCAAAATCTATTCCTATTTTTTAAAGAGCTAGGTGTTAGACTCCCTAATCCCATCAAGCTGTACTTTAACATTTATTAGTTTTAATTTATAGAATGAAAAATAACAAGTGACAATTACTTAAGAATGTAACACAGAAAACCAGGACACCTAAAATGTAAGTTTGAAGTTGATACAATGCAGCTGAGAACTGAGATATGCCGTCTTATCTTCCTGAATTTGAAGCTCAGGTATCAGATGCACATGCATTTATGATGTTACATCTTTACAAAGCAACCCTTTCTTTCACCTTGTCAAATGCTTCCTCCTTTCTGATCTCTTGTAAACTCTGATATTAATGTAGTTATTTTATTTTCCTAATGCTTACTGTTTGCTTCGTATATCTTTTCTATTGCTTTACTTCCAACTTATTTTCATCATCTTGTAAAGACGTATTTGATTCTTGCTTTTTTTTTTTAAAGATTGTATTTATTTTTAGAGAGAGGGGAAGGGAGGGAGAGAGGGAGTGAAACATCGATGTGTGAGAGATACATCAATCAGGTGCCACTTGCACACCCCGACTAGGGACCTGGCCTACAATCCAGGCCCTGACTGGGAATTGAACTAGCGACCTTTTGGTTCACAGCTGGCACTAAATCCACTGAGCCACACCAGCTAGGGCTGATTCTTGCTTTTTATCAGTCTATTTTTTCCTTGCAAAAGGAGTATTTAGTCCATTAACATAAATGTAATTATTGAATGGTTATATTTAAGTCTATTATCTTACTTGCTTTAAAAAACTTCAATTGTTTCTTTCCTGCCTTATTTTAAACATATTGGTGTTCCATTTACTTCTTAGCTATGAATGAATCCTTAACATCTTGGTCAATTTGTAATAAATATTGTTCTACTACATACCTATTTTTCATATTCCCATTTTATACTTTTTACTGAAAGTATCATAACTCTCGAAGATCAGAATCTCTTAGAGGTGTAATTCCTTTTACCACCCCAACCACCCCTTGTAGTGTTACTGCCATATTTTTCCACGTTTTACACACCTGGCCTTCCAGTATTATTCTTTTCCTTGTAAATAGCCATTTATCTTTTAGTAAAATTATAGTTTGAAATTCCAAACACTACATTTGCTCATTAATTAACCAATTTTTGTCATTTCCTCATGATAAGATTCTACCAACAGCATTCCTCTCTACCCTGAACACCAACCTTTATCGTTTTGTCATGAAGATATGCTAGCTATGGACGCTCTCATTTCCAATTACATAAAAATGTCTTGATTTTACCCCAATTTGTAAGGCATTTGGTTTCTAGATACCAAATTCTAGGTGAATAAAATTTTTATCACCACTTAAAATCCATCATGACTTTGTTTCCAGGTGTTGTTATTCATGGTAAGTAATCAAAGATGAGTGGAACCACCGTTTCCTAATATGAAATGTGTCATTTCTACAACAAGTGATTTCAAGATTTTTCTGTCTTTTTCAATGCCATCATGATTTGTTTAGATGTGCTTTTCTTTGTAGTACATGCATAGAGAATACCTAGTTTCTTGGATCTGTCAGTATTTTCCATCAAATTAGGAAAAAATTCTGGTCCTTATTTCTATAAATATTTTCACATTCTTTTTCTCCTGTACCTCATAGCCATGTTTTACCATGTGATATTATTCCACAGATCCCTAAGGGTCTGTCATTTTTTCTTTAGTCCTTGTTCTTCAGGTTACATAATTTCTATTGATTTATCCTCTTGTAAACGTTAACATGTCCGATCTGCTGTTTGGAAGTATTCAGTCATCAGTAAATGCTCATTTGTTAACGGCATAACTTTGGGCAGAAATTATGGCTGCTTGACCAAAGTTTTTCTAATTTTGTTAGGATGCTTTTATTGCAGTTTCAGCTTCAGCTTTTTCATACTTGACTCATTTAACTTTCTTTACAGCACACCTTACATTTTTAGAGTAATGTATATGTAAACATGCTATTTTTAACTTCAAACACTTCGTTAAATGTAAATGTTTCATTTTATTTCATTTGCTGATCTTTTCAGTTACTCAATTTCAACCAGGTTCTTTGTTAGTTTCCATTTCTTGCAGGGATTTCTTATCTTGCATTAACCACAGTTTCTTTTATTTACTGAACTTACTTTGCTTAATTCTTTGAAAATATTTATAAATGCCTTACAGTCTTGTTTTAAAAATGTAACATCTGGGCCACTGTGAAGTTCGTTTGGAGTTAATGGATTTTTTTTCTTGACTATGGGTAGTATATAAAGATATTTTTTTATGATTAGCATTTTTTCATCTTTACTAGACATGGGTAGTATATAAAAATATTTTTTATGACTAGTATTTTTTCATCTTTACTAGACACTGTGGATGATGTTCTGTAAAGGCTCTGAATTTTGTTACTTCCTCCTGACCAACACTGATTCTTGTTTTTATCAGTGCTTCAGTTGTTGGGTCATCACCTTGCAGTTACAAACGCATGGCTTTATGCTTCATTAGAATGAAGCTGTGGAAAGCTCAAAGTGTTTCCCAAAGTCCTTCTGCCTTGGTAAGACTAATCCTGCAAAATTATCTCACCCACAGAACTTGTTTTAGGTTTTGATACCCATATCTAGAGTAGGCTTTACTCTAGCATTTGAACCTTTGTGGAGTGATGAGGCCTTTTAGTCTCAGCTGAACAGCCAACATATTAAAGAGATATTAATAAATTTATTTCTGATTAGGTTAGACCTCTAGCATCCCACTGCTACACCTACAGTATCTGTTTCATGTTTAACCACTCAGTGCAACCACATAGCAGCTCTTGTCATCCTATCCACGCACAGCCCAGCTTTGTCCAAGTGTTCATGGGCAACAACCCTACCTAGCAGACTTTTGGCCGTCCCCCTCAGTATAATTCTGCTATCTCTGGTGAACGGTCTCGAAGATCCTAGCGGCCTTGAACTCTGATCTTGGCTGCCTCAGCTTAGCAAGACCACTATTTTCTGCTTGCAGTTCAGTGTGCTGTGCAGTGGTTGGAACACTGGCCCCAAGCAAAGCTGTGATGACCACGTGGCTTACTTTACCAGTTTCTCTTCTCAGGTGGATCACAGGTGCCTGTGGTCCAATGCCTGAAAACAGTTGCCTCATATATTTTGTCCATTTTTTTTATCTTTATAGCCCTAGGGCTAGTCTGGTACCAGTTAATTTCTGAAAGACTTAAGTTCGCTCTGTAGATTCTAATCATACTTGTCCCATAACTGATCAGTTAACTTGTTTTATACATATTTAATATTTATGTATTTGCTATTCTTTTTTTATTTAGGCTTTACTTAAATTTCCAATCATTCTTGGTTCTGTGTTCATCTTTCTTTGTATAACAAATTCCATGTCCACTAGTCTAGACTGTTGACCAAAGTCTGCCTCTGCTGACCACTCTAGAGGTAACCACTCTAGTCACGCCATTCCCATCTCAAGATTGTAAAACTGAAATAACCTCAGAATAGATCTACATTCATGCCTATTTCTTAAAATCCATTCACTGTGCACAGAAATATCAGAGTGCTTTTCCAAAATATAAATCAAATCATTCTCTTTAAACCACTCTAATGACTTCCCACCGAACAGAATAAAATCTAAACAACTTACTTATCACAGGCAATGTATGAACTACCCTCTTACCTTCCTCTCCAGGTTCATCTTGTACCACCTTCTCCTATAGTTAGTCCACTAAGATCTGTTATGGCCTTCTTTCTGTTCTTCCAATACCAGGCTCATAACTATCCCAGAACCTTAGTACCTGTATTTTCTTCCACCCGCCTGGAAAACATTTTTCCTCGTATCTCAACATAACTATTCTTCCCCATCATTTGGGGTTTGAGTCTTATGCCTCCTCATTAGAAAGGCCTTCTCTGATTCTGTTTTATTTTCTTCACAGCAGCCATCACTATCTGAACCTACTTTGGCTTACACATTTACTTTTAACAAGTGTCTGTCTCTCTTCATTGAAACAAGACTATACAAAATAGGCACTCAAAAACTATTTGTTGAAAAAACAGAGACCTTGACTCTTGTTTTATTTACATTTTCACTATGAACAACGATCTCCAAATTGTGATGAGTCAAAAAAACAAAAACCAAACAAACAAAAAATAAACAAACAAAACACACAAAAAAGAAACCCTGACAAGATGAGACATGTCTGTATTTTTAATGGCCTTGTCCAACTGAAAACAAAACAAAACAAAACAAAACTTTTCAGGCTATTCAAAACTAGCTGAGCTATCGAGACAAAGAGTGTAAGACACACTATTAGATCTAAATAGGAACATTTTATAGCAGCAAAGAAATCAATCTTATGGGAAGAAATCTTAACCTAAATCGATATAGCAACTTCAAAACAGAAAAAACATAAAATGTAATTAAACAAGTGAGTCTAAATCCAAGTAGAAAAAGATAAATCCTCTGTACCAGAGGAGTCTTTAAAAGATGCTTTTCAGTAACTCGTAAAATAAGAGAAAGAACTTAGGTCTGAACGACACAGTTAACAGACACGATCTAATGCACATTCACGGAGCACAGCGGCGAGCGAGACCCACTCGAGTGTCCGCAGTGCATGTACTAAAATTAACTATGCACCGAAAGAGTGATTTTCAACTCGTGTGCCCCAAGGGCACAATGACGTGCAGTGAGAAAGTTAAAACACGCAATACCTGATTCCTTAGTCAGCGCCACTGACCTATTTCCCTTAGATTGTCAAGAAAAAAAAAATAAAGAAAACTAACATAACGAAAGTCATCCAGTGTGAAAGACTTTAAATTATATCTATTTTTTTAGACCAGCAAAAAATACATTTTTTAGTGTGCTACAGATTTGAATAGTTTCTGTTTGCCACGGATGAAAAAGGTTGTGAATCATTACGCTAGAGTATAAAGTAAACATCTACAGATTTCAAAAGAGTAAACATTTCGAAGTCTATTCTCTGACCAAAACATACAGCAATAATAAAAAGCTGTCTATAAAATAAATAAAAATAATTTATAATACATAAAAGTATACTTCAAAATGTATTTATAGAAGTATACCGATTTCAGAGAAGCAATCAACTGGAAATTAGAAAATATACTGAACTGAAGGATAATGAAATTGTTACAAATTAAAACTTGACTAAAACTAAAGTAGTACATAGGGAAAAATCTACAGGCATAAGTGAATATTTTTTTTAAAGATTTTATTTATTTATTTTAGAGAGATGGGGAAGGGAGGGAGAAAGAGAGGGAGTGAAACATCAATGTATGGTTGCCTCTAGCACACCCCATACTGGGGGCCTGGCCTGCAACCCAGGCATGTGCCCTGACTGGGAATCAAACCGGCGATACTTTGGTTCACAGGCCTGTGCTCAATCCACTGAGCTACACCAGCCAGGGCGCATAAGTGAATATTTTACAAATCAAGAAAGGTTGAAAATCTTTCAGACTTCTAACTCAAGAAGCTACATAAATATATCTCAAACCCAAAGAAAGTAGAAGAAAATCATGAAAAACAGAAATATACATAAAGAAAAATCAAAGTGAAAAGCTGGGTTTTTGATGAGATTAATAAAAATGATAAACCTAGGAAAAGTGATTTGGAAAAAAACAGAAGAAACAAAAATTATAATATCAAGACTGCAAAGAAAGGATTTATCATTACAAATCCTAAAACATGTAAAAAAATAAATGATGTTATAACCAACTTTATATTGACAAATTTAACAATTTGGGTAAAACAGACACAAACTTTTCAAAAATTAAGTTTATCAAAGCATTTTAATTGGTTAATAAAAACCTATCAATCAAGACATCGCCAGGCTCAGACAGTACCATCAGTGCATTATTTCAAGCATTTAAGGACAAAAAAGAAATCCTGCACAAACTCTTCTGGAAGTGAAAAAGTGGGGGCACTTCCTGTTTTCATAAGGCAGCATAGCTCTAATTAACCAAGAAATTAAAAAAAAAAGAAAATTACAGATCTTCTGTTATCTTCTTCTTATTATTCTGCTATAAGACGGAATAACAATGAATGACTTAAAAGAACACTGAGGAGCTATCTCCACCAGGTAGAGCAGACAAAGAGTTCTTCAACAGGACATAAAAAGTGCTGACCATAAAGGATGCATTGTATGAACTCAAGTGTTTTAGTTCCCAACACTGTGTGAGAAAAAAGCTATTTAGTGAAGTTTGAATAAACCTATAATAGAGATTTAATAAGTTCTACTTTTATCTTTGTGCATTCTCTACTGTTCATCTATTCTTAAGGAAAAAGGAACATACAGAACAAGGGAGGTAATTCCCACCATATCTAAGAACAGAACACACCTGGAATATTGCTCTCATTTAGAAGCATCACACTGACCACGACAGACACAGACTAACTGAAGTATTAACAGAAAGAGAAAACCAAGACAATGAAGGGTCACATGGAAACCCATGTAAAAAGAAGAAAACAATCAAGTACTGCAGAGGGGAGTTTTAAAAAACCACATACTATTTAACAGATTCATTTTATATCAAGGGCTTTCTTATATTTAATTATTTAACTGCTAGTATAACTTTAAAAAATACCTAAGTATCTGTTCATATTTTAATGTATTTCTCATAAATTATGAGAAATTATAAAAGTGCAACTTTTTTAAAATTTTATATTTAGTATCTCAATGCTTTCTTGTACCTGAATTAATACAGCAAACAGGAAAGAATAATACAATCTCCCAATAGTTGTGTACTTCTGTTGCTGTTGACCTAAGACTTTTTTTAAAAACAAAGTTCTGCATCAAATTCCACACTGAAAAGATTTACAACATTAATCTATATTTTGAAGAAAACAGAGCACAACCAGTTTGAATCCCGTCATCTAACGCGTTTTCCGTGGAAGAAGGGGCAGGCAGTTTGTTCAAATGAAGAAATTTCCTACTATAAATTATCTGAAGTCTGATACTACTTACATTTCTTCTTATCTCTTGCAATGCTTGATGTCATGCTCTAACAAAGCGACCACATAATTAGTGCTAACTAATTTTAGTGAACAATACAGACTTCTCTTCAAAAATATAAAAGTTCTAGACAGTATGAATTATACCTTCAGCCTGTGAAAGCGAACAATATCTCCATTTTTATAAATTATTGGAAGGCTTTCATAATTTCCACTGAAGAGCAGGCAGGTTAACTTTTCTTCTGTCTGGTCCACAATTGTAACAACTGAACAATAATCTGGAAAATACAAAAATATTTTACCTGATTGTTAGTATTTCCAAGGATTTGACAAAATAACAATACGCCCAGTTCAAAATATCAAACAAACTTTATCCCTCCCTTTAATTAAGTCTTTAAGATAAAAACACAAAGACATTTTCTTTGCTGTCAAAATGCACTACAAAATTATTTTGCAAGTGTTCCACAAAAACTAAATTCGGTAAAACAAAGATTAAAATCTTATAAATTATCTAGAATGGCAGATGGTAATAGGATTGAGGGTGGGAGGTAGGGGTGTGTAGGGCAAGGGAAAGTGGTGGTGGGAAAAGGGAGACAACTATATGCGAACATTAATAAAAAAATAAAAATAAATAAATAAAATGTTTATTCATTAAAAATAACTTTTTATTAGTTCAGAGTTAAAAAAATCATGATGCAGATATAAACATATTCAATATATCACTTATAAAATAAATATAAATTTAGAGTGAAAGTAAAAGACTAGAAGATACTTGCAACAAATATGCTGACAAATCAGTATATCAGAGAAAAATCCTATGAAAACTGGTTATAAAACCTAGAATTTCACAGTAAATATGTAATTCAAATGAACAAACAATTCACTGAAAACTATATATATAATAACAAACTCAAATGTGAAAATGATTTGCTTGTTCCCTCTAAAAGATTAAGCTGGAAAAATTTAATGACAGTTCAGTTGCCATGAAAACAGTAACTTCAAATACGGTAGTAATAAAACTGTAACATATGTTGTCTTTTAATATCCGTTTCAGATAATTCCACACAAAACAATTGTGTTGACCTCCTATCCTTCCTGGTAGCCTAGCAATTACAATGTACAGACAGAAAAGCATAAACCCAGAACAGTGAAGTAATAGGAGCGAAGGAAGAGAAAAAGGCAAAGGACAAAAAATATCAACATATTTCAGGAAGATGGGAAAGTAAGTGGTTAAGAGATAAAACGAACAGAGACTGCAAACCAGAAAATATTATAGAACGACTACTGCTTTTTTGTCTCGGTGGATGGGAGCCACTGACATGAAGAATGGAGGGATGGGTAGGTGGGCTGGAATGGGAGTAAAAGGGAGAAAACTGTACTTGAACAAAGATTAAAATAAAAAAAAAAGAATGGAAGTGAAAAGTAGAGCCAAAATCAATGGTAATCACAAGTTCACACATAGAACCACTGTCTCAGAGTCCACCCATCCTGACCCCCATTCCCTGTGAAAAGGACTTCCTACAGGCAGGCACAGTATCTTACTTAGTCTTTAATCCCATTGCTTCCTGGAGCTTAGCTGTTTTCCATGAGTTTCACTGATTAACTGGAAGTGGTAGCTTGTAGTAACTGGTGTTACCACTCAGAATAAAACCCTCCTTCATCATCACCGTGGTGGGCCCACAGCCTGATAGCTCTCTTCCCACCCACCCTAGACTGACACTTTCAATCAACACCCTATGTAAGTACTAATTGTCTCCATCAGATTTGCCATTCAAGGAAGAGATCAGGTTGGAAAAATAAACTTCTTATAAAAAGCAAAGGTGACAAATTTCTATAATACAAAATAAACCACACCTACATTTTTAAATGTAAAGACAGCGATTACCAGAAAAGGAACAAAAATGGAAGGGGGGAGGGAGAAAGGAAGGGAGAGAAGGAAGAAGGAAGGAACCTGGGAGGGGGAGGGGAAAGAGGGGTGAGCAGACAGCAAGAGTGGAGGGAAAGGGGAAAGAAATGGGAGGAGAAAGGGGGAAGAAAAGTGAGGAGGGAGGGAGAAAAAACAGAAACCTGATTCTGTGAGGGGGAAATAGTTCAGAGAACATTAAAAAAAAACTTGAAAATAAAAACAAAACCTTAATAAGCTTCTTCTTCTTCTTCAAAAAAAAACCTTAACATGCTCATTTCTTCATATACTAACAAGGTCCACTGAACTGAATTTTAGGTTTTGAGTTTCCTTTTTCAGTAATTCTAACAATGTAAAGTGTTATTTCATGACTTTTTTCTTAGTAGTCTTCCAAAGATCATTTAAAAAAAGTAACATTTTACTTTTTTAAATTCAATAAATCACATTCATATGCCATTGTCATAGGGCTTTTACCATACCTTTTTAAAATCTAAGATACATTATAGGATCTTAGTCATCTGTTTCCCTACTATATCATACAATATGTTGTCACTTGATTATCTTACTACTTCACCATAATTCCTATCTATACTAAAAAAAAGACAATTGATTTAAAAAATGGGAAAACAATGGAATTGACTAGAAAAATGATATGAGTGAAATTAATCATTATTGCATTGCATTATTCAAAGAACTGTAACACAATTCAACAAGATATAAAGGGAATTCGAAGGCACCTTCTTTGGAGTTTCTTCTTTAGCTTTATTTAAACACAGTTAAGAATTCAGAACCAAAAAAATTTTGCCAATAGTTGCAGGGAAGAAAACGGACGGACAAAGGCCTTTAACGTTCATTGGATGAGTAAGAAACCAACAACAAAGACATAGAAGCACTTTACATTCTATTGATAATGATGAATGTATTCTGAATAAAACACAAACACTCTGAAGGTTTTAAGTTATGTAAAATTCCAGAAAAACACAAAAACAAAGAGAAGTTTAGCCTAACAAAATCCAATTCAGGTATAAATACATCATCAAACTTTTTTTTTAAATTTTTGTTTCTTAATAGCTTCTGTAAAATCACCTACCATGCCCTGGCTGGTGTAGCTCAGTGGATTGAGCGCGGCTGCGAACCAGGCATCGCAGGTTCGATTCCCAGTCAGGGCACATGCCTACGTTGCAGGCCATGTCTCCCAGCAACCACACATTGATGTTTCTCTCTCTCTCCCTCCCTTCCCTCTCTAAAAATAAATAAAATCTTAAAAAAAAGAAATCACCTATCACAAATTTATTTGTAATTGTGCAAACTCACACACATTTCATATTTGTATCAGAAAACTATTTACCACTTATATTTACAATATTATTTTTGTTGCAGGAATTCTATACTATTCGTCTCATTTTAAATACTTCAAAATGAGCCAGTTTTGTAAACCATGGATATAAGGCAACAACAAAACTGCAAATCTAATAGGCATAAATAATAATAAATTTAAATGTTAGCCAAGATTAACTGACAGAGCCCAGTAATATAAAAGCTCCATGGGGTCACATAATTTTTAAGAGTATAAAAAGCTTGAAAACCACTGATTTAGAGCAACAACATCATACATTATGAAGGTAAAAATTCATAAAGTACATAGATCACCAGAGGCAAGGTCTCCTGCAATTTCTATCACAAACTACAAAAAAGTAAAAAGTGGCCCTTCCCTGTTTCCAGTTCACAATAAAAAGCAAATGAGGTAAAAAAAAAAAAAATGAATTGCTTGAAAGTAAAGTTCTATCAACCTTAATAGGTTCACAATCCCTTAACTTGATTCCATGGAACAACAGTTCCAGCGAATAAGAATCCACGTGCATTAAAAAGAGTCCCATGTTCAAGTAATTTCAAATGAAAATATCTTAATAATAAAAAGGTTCCTTTACTAAAAGTTTTCAGAGGTTGTGTGCAAATATACATTGTCATTCTCAAGAGCTAAGTATGCAGAATTTCCCACTTTTTCACAGAAAGTTTCACAGGACTGGTGTTTCTTCCACTAAAAAGGGCTTAGTTAAAAGCTTATGAAGATTAGGTCTGCAAGTAAAGGAACCTGTTTATTATTAAGATATTTTAGAAGGAGCATTACTGAGAAAGTTGGATAGCTTAAAGCCTCATAGGCCTCATTTGAGGACAGCTATTCGACAACAGTTTACAGTTCTCTGAAAACATTCTTAGGGAGTTCTTGCCTCTTCACTACCTACCCTTTTAACAATCTGTAGTTACAGATGTTTGTCTCTTTTGTCTTTTTATCTCCCTCTCTGTTACTTACAAGAGTGCGAAAAAAAAAATCCCATTTTAATGCTTCATGATGTCAAACTAACTGCTATCTTGACTTCCCCTACCCCTCCTGCAGGTGATCAGAAGAGGGATGGCATCCTTTCTTGCCCAGAAAATGAGCAGGGAGCAACTGCCATCTTAAAGAATCTTTCCCAATTTGCATAAACTATAAAATTAAGTACCCAAATAAACTCTGAAGCAACTGGGTGAGAAAAAAACCTGGACAACATACGTAACCTTATAACCTGTCCTTAGTAAGACAACCTTTATAGGGGTACCCAACCCCCCTGAAATTATCTTCTGGAGGGCAGGCTCCCTGTAGCACAGGCTTCCCCCATGAGGTGAATGTTCGAGGAACCCATCCATACCAGTGTACCAGCTGTTACTGCTGTGAAAGGCTACATTCTGCTTCAGTGATTTTTTTGAACACTCTTTCAATGTGTTTGCTTTTCATGATGGGTGTTTTATGAGCACACCTGCCCACACCTTGCTGAGCGTTTACCAGCCTTTGACCAAAAATGGTATGACCCCTGTGTCCCATCCTCCCTATTCACCTGATCTCACCCCAAGCAACAAATTTTGTGTCCCCAGATGAAAAATTCCTCAAAGGTAAATGTTTTGCCAATGTGGGAGAGGTGAAATAAAAAACTGCAGAAGCACTAAAAGGTGTCAAAGTTGATGAGTTCAAAAACTATTTTAAGCAATGGAAAAAAATCTCGATAGGTGTATTGCATCAAATGGAAAGTACTTTGAAGGTGACTGAAGGTTAAACATGTAAGAATAAATGCACAATTTTTATAAATAATTTGTTTTTTGGAGTCCCCCCCTCAGAACAAAAGTCCAAAGGCAATCAGAAACAACTAATATGGTTTCAATCTTCTTTATACTAAAGTTTATAGGTATGTGTTTACAATTTACCACACAATTTAGTATTCTGAACCAGTGAAATAATAAAAAATCAAAGATTCTAATTACTTTAAAGGGTTTAAAAAAGTGTTACAGTATTTGATTATATATCATTACGGACAAATTATATATCCATAAATTTGTACAACACATTGTGGATTTAAGTGAACCAACATGAACAAAATCCCATACATTTCATTGTATGTAATATTTTCCTCAAACAATTGTATACTTCGAATTGCAGCTATTGATAGTTATACTGAAGTATTTAGGGATGATGTGAACTGATATTTCCAACTTACTCTGATGTGTGAAGTGAATCAAAAAATAAATGAATGAATGGATCTACTAATGATAGTTGTTACATGGACAGTCATTATAAAATTCCTTCCAATACTTTGTATATTTAAATATTTTTATAACAAAATGACAAAATAAATAAGACTTTATATTTTTAATTAAACAATGTATGTATAAAATATTAACAGTTGTTCAAGTGGAAGACCTTCATAGACTCTTTTGATCTGGTAAATCCTCAAAAAATCCTGAATTAATCATGTCAGAATTTAAAATAAGGTTCCAGAAACTTATCTCTAAAGTAGTAAGGAAGAAAGTAGCTTGATGAAAGTAGTATCATCAAGGATAATAATAAATAAATAAGTCATAGTTTTGATCTTGGTTCTTTTCTCCATTTGGAGTGTTCTATCTGTAACTCTACATGAAATCTTACTTTCAGTGATAGAAGGTAATTGTGGATGATGGCACCAGCCTTTCCAAAGTATCACATACACTGAAAAACTGAAAGGAGTTACCAGACGCCTGCTATATGCTAAAAACTGATGAATAGCTGTGGATATGGTGACAGAGATTGAAGTACAAATTCTGCTTATTAGTAGATGATCAAAACTATGTCTAGTGTTTATAGAAATTCATTTGGATTTTGCATTTATTCTATCGCTGATACATGCTCCCAATAATCTTACACTTAGCCTACTTTATATAACACATACAAAGGGCAAATCTTTCAAATATGTAGCCTAAATTAGGAGCTTTCTTATCATGATGTTTCTGCAAAGCAGAGAATATATGTTTGGTTTATCATTCTATTCTAAAAATCTAACTCACTGTTTTTCAACTAGATAATATCCAAATGTACACACAATCCTATGAAGTTCTTATACAGTTATCCAAAAAAAGCAAAATATTTAAAATCACTAAATGTAAAGAACCAAATCATAAAACAACTGTAAGAAATATTCTAGGCAGAGAACTTCCAGCTGAGACAGAGATATAGGTAGATACACTTTGCCTCCTCGCACAACCAAAAGAAGGATAACAAAAAATTTCAAAACAAAAATAAGCAGAACTGCCAGAAAATCAAACTGTACGGAAGTCTGAAAACCAGAGTCAAAGAAGAAACATTCATCCAGACCAGAAGGAGGGGCAGGGGTGGGCAGTCAGGGTGGAGAGGAAGCAGAGCAAGGTGGCAGCTGGAGGACCAGAAGGTACCTCATTTGCATGCAGATAAACTGGGAGGAACAACTGGGGAGGGAGACAGACAACACATCCCTGGGTTCCAGCATGGGGAAATAAAGCCACAAAACCTCTGCTTGTAAAAACCTGTGAGGTTTGCGACAGCAGGAGAAACTCCCAGCCTCACAGGAGAGTTCGTTGGAGAGACTCACAGGGTCCTAGAACATACCCAAATGCACCCACTGGGGAATCAGCACCAGTAGGGCCCAATTTGCTTGTGGGTAGTGGAGGAAGTGACTGAAAGTGGGGAAAGAGCTGAGCAAAGTGACATTATTCCCTCTTGGACCCCTTCCCCACATACAGCGCCACAATGCAGCAAAGTGGATTGCCCCACCCTGGTGAATACCTAACTAAGGCTCTGTCCCTTAGAACAAAACAAATACACCCAGACAAAGAAATATGGCCCAGATGAAAGAACAGATCAAAACTCCAAAAACAGAAATAAGCAATGAGGAGATAGCCAACCTATCAGATGCACAGTGCAAAACCTGGTAATCAGGAAACTCACAGAAATGGTTGGGTATCATTGCAAAATAGAGAAAAAAGTAAAAGTTATGCAAAGTGAAATCAAGAAAAATACACAGAGAACCAACAGTGAAGGGAAGGAAACTGGGACACACATCAACAGTTTGAAGCAAAAGGAAGAAATAAACATTCAACCAGAACGGAATGAAGAAACAGGAATTCAAAAAGATGAAGAGAGGCTTAAGAACCTCTGGGACAACTTTAAACATTCCAACATCCAAATCATAGGGGTGCCAAAAGTGCAAGAGCAACAGCAATAGCAAGAAAGAGTAAGAGCAAGAAATCGAAAACTTATTTGAAACAATAATGAAGGAGCACTTCCCCAATCTGGCAAAGAAAATAGATGTCCAGGAAGTCCAAGAAGCTCAGAGAGTCCCAAAGAAATTGGACCCAAGGAAGCACACACCAAGGCACATCATAATTATATTCATTACCCAAGATTAAAATTAAGGAGACAATCTTAACAGCAGCAAGAGAAAAGGAGAACACTTACCTATAAAGGAGTTCCCATAAGACCACCCACTGATTTCTCAAAAGAAACCTTGCAGGCAAGAAGAGGCTGGACAGAAATATTCAAAGTCAAGAACGGCAAGGACCTACACCCAAGATTATTCTACCCAGAAAAGCTATCATTTAGAATGGAAGGGCAGATAAAGTGCTTCCCAGATAAGGTCAAGTTAAAGGAGTTCATCATCACCAAGCCCTTATATGAAATGTTCAAGGGATTTATCTAAGAAAAATAAGATAAAAAATATGAATAGTAAACTGAGAACAAACTTACAACTATCAACAACTGAACCTAAAAACAGAAACAAAAACAAACTAAGCAAAAACTAGAAGAGGAATAGAATCACAGAAATGGAGACCACATGGAGGGTTATATGTGGGGAGGGGAAGGAGGAGAATGCAGGGAAAGTACAGGGAATAAGAAGCATAATCAGTAAATACAAAATAGACAGGGGGAAGTTAAGAATAGTATAGGAAATGGAGAAACCAAAGAACTTATATGTACAACCCATGGACATGACCTAAGGCAGGGAAACTGCTGGTAGGAGGGAGGTGCTGGGCTGAGAGGAATAAAGGGGAGGAAAAATAGGACAACCCTAATACCATAATCAGTAAACTGTACTTTAAAAAAAGAAACATTCAAAGCCCTGGCTGGTGCGGCTCAGTGCATTGAGCCCTGGCCTGTGAAGTAAAGGGTCCCCAATTTGATTCCCAGTCACGGTACATGCCTGGGTTGCCAGCCAGGTGCCCAGTAGGGGACGTGTGAGAGGCAACCACACATTGATGTTTCTCTTTCTTTCTCCTTCCCTTCCCTTCCCTCTAAAAATAAATGAATAAAACCTTAAAAAAAAGGAATTTGCTAATTCATAAATTAATTTTAGCTGGTTCCTACTATGAAGTTCAACTTTTCAAAAATCTTTTTTTTAACCCTAAAGAATTTTTTGTTTGTGTTTTCATTCAGGGAAAGGGACATAGGGGAGCTGGGGTTATGATATAACTCTAAGAAAATTAAAGGCTTTGAAGAGAGATGAAAGTCTCCTTTTGAGTCATTTAAGTTACACATTTCAGTAGAATTTCTACTGTTTTAAAACAACTTTGCACCTGAAATTTGTTTCTATGTGATTACTGACTGATGTCTCCACCTCTACACTGAAAGCAAATGGTAAGGACTAGGTTTCGCTCACCATTAACTCTCCGGGGCCTCTCTGTCTCCCTCTGGGAGAGAAGGGGAGCTCAACTAATATCGGTGAATACTGATTAAATGACTGAATGCAGGAATGCATGCCTGATTGAAGGATGCATGAAAAAAATGCCGCATGCTGGAAGTACACATATATACATATATAACTTAAACATAAAGTTTAAATACATACATACATCAGATCCTTTCTCCCTGAATAGCATATAGATAGTATTACTCAAATTTCAGTATGCCCTATTTCTTTGAATATAGAAGTAAAAAGTTATTCTGATGCAGTCAAAGTTCAAACAATAGATTTATTTTGGTCCAAAATTTATCACGAATTAAAGATAATTTTGTAAGAAGTAATGTGATTCAATCAGCAGAATATTCTGATTATTAAACTTGTTTCCCTAAGAAAGATGGAATACCTGGGCTCTAAAATACATACTTTCTTTCTAAAATCTCAGGAAGAAATAAACCAGTAAAAGATAAATCTGCAATTTCTTGTGTAACATTATTTTAGAAGTCTTTCTTAAAATTTTCCAAATTTTAGAGGTATCCAAATAACTCTAAAAACAGATAAATGGTAATTTGTTCACACATTAAATATCAAAGGCCTGATATACACTAAGGATTATGTGAGACACTGTAGCAGGGAGAGAAACTAGTGTCACATGGGTCATTAAATCACAGTGTGACCAGCGCAGTAACAGGTACTTGGAGAGCACACAGGGGACAGAGGCTGGCTGGGAGGGGGCGGGGTGAATAAAGTATGCTTCAGAGCAGGATTTCGCAGCTTCGGCAGTGCTGACATACTGAGCTGGATAATTCAGTGTTGGGGGGAGGGGTTGTCCTGTGTATCATAAAATATGACGCAACATATCTGGTCTCCACCCACTTGATTACAGTTGTGGCACCCCAGCTGTGATGATTAAAATCTCTTCAGACATTGCTGAATATCTTCTGGGGGGGCAAAGTCACCCTGAATTAAGAACCATTGTTTAGAGAAATATCTGTTCTGAGTTCTGAAGAATCGCCACTTAGTAAAGAAGAAATAAAACATTCTGGAAAAAGAGAATACCATGAACAAGACCCAAAATCAAGAAACCAAAAGTAAGCAAGGCATTTGTGCAGAGGCAAGTATTTCACTGGGGCTATGTAAGTCCAATGTGTTGGATACTAGTCTTAAGAAATAAGATTTTGATTGATCATTTGATTATAATGATCAGTAAGTGGCTAAAGGTACCCTTTTATAAGATAATGAACAGCAAAGGAAAGGTCTCCTTGTAGAAACACAATAACATTCCAAACTGCTCAGGTTTAATCAAACTGCTTTCCTAAAACAAAGAATTTTTATGGGATGCAGGGTAGGAAAGACAAACAATTTAAGAAAAAAGAGCATTCCTGAGGTAAGGTAGGGAGCCACAGGTGATGTGCCACATTACATGGCACAAAAAGTCTCAGACCTCTAGAGCCTCAAAATTTGGGAAAAGAACAAAAAGGAGAGGTGAACAGTAAAAAATGACGACATGAAATGATGATATGCTGACTATTCTCTCCCTTTCTTTGAACTCAAACACAGGAGAACCTCAGTTCTCCGCTTAATATTTTCAAGGCTGTTTGAGAAGTGGCTTTTTCAAAAATCGAATTTCTCTTGCTTGTTGGCTGACACATGAGTGACCACACCGGTACCAGCAATTCTGTTGGAGAGCCAAGACATTTTTTCCCGTGAACAGCTTGGTTGAGAACTGAACTGTTCAAAAAGGGAGACATTCCAGAACCACAGTCTGACTGCAGATCAAGCACAAACGAGGCTTCCTTTACTCTTCCCACCTGCTCAGAGTGAGCAAGCATTACGGTTTCGATCAAGCAAGCATGAATGAACTCTGCACTAGTAATGAACCTGGGAATGTTTCATGGCCTGCACACATTTATCTTATTTAGCAAGAACAGATGATAAGAAAAGAGTAAATGTGCCTCAAGTTAAAAAAAATATTAAGCTATTTTTTTAAAACCTGAGACAAAGCTAAAATTAAACTTCTTTATGTGTTGTCTAAGAAAAAATTATCAGTGATACCTGTGCAAGACAAAGACTACACATCTAACCCTACCTGGACAGTTCTCCGAAGAAGTAAATGTGAGGCTTTCAAAGAAGAAAACTTACAAAATCTCAAAACCCTATGAAGGCAGCAATGACCTTGCCTTCCTACATGAAAGCCATAGTACGTACCCCTGATGATTCATTATCAAAATCAATCCTTTTAAAAAATTTCATTTATTTATTTTTAGAGAGAGGGAAAGGGAAGTGTAAAAAGAGGGACAGAAACATCTGTGTGACAGAGAAACATCAACTGGTTGCCTTTCATACACACTCCAACCGGGGGCTGAACCGGCAACCCTGGAGTGTGCTCTGACTGGGAAGCTCTCACTGAGTGGAAGGACGCCCGGCCAACTCAGCCACACTGGTTTGGGCATCAACATCATTTTTAGTAACACAGTGACCTTTTCACATATGCTGTTTCCATAATCTTTGAAAAATTCTCAGTTTTCGTAATGAATTTTATCACAACAGGACTGATAGAGTTCTGCAAAAATAAACTCCACAATTCCTCCAGGACTGAAAACAAGGCTGAGAGAGGAAGCAGAGGTCATATGCAGTCGTTATCACTAAGGATGAGAGGAAGGTCTTTACAAAAGTTTTGTCAAGAAGGATGTTAAATTGCACCCAATTGCCTCTACCAGATACATGTTAAATCTAACACTTATAAAATCAATTTTAATAAAAAAAATCTGTAGCTAATAATATATAGCAGAATAAACTTTTTCCATCCATCTAAATTTGAGTGGCAGAAAGGTAATTTTCCTCCACTTAAGTAATTACATACATCCATACATAATATTGAGATGAGCCTTTACAAAATAATGGTGCTTCACACAGTACAAAAGAGGCACAGCTGGGGGTCATTCCTGCACATTTCTTCTGCTAGTTCTCAGCGGTGACACCGAGGAAGCGGACGCTCTCCTGAACACAAAAATCCGTGCTATTTGTCTGACTTACTGGCAGCATGTTGAAGGGCGGGTTGTATCAACAGAAATAAAAATATAACTGAAGTTATAAGGTAGACAGTTTTAAAACTTTTACCATCTTGATAGTAGTAAAGATATCTTCCTACATCTTAACATACATTTTAGAGTTTCAATGAACATATCTGGATAAAAATGATGACATTTTAATTTAGTATCTCAGAAGAAACAGAGAAACATCTTTTTCATAACAGACGGCTTACTGCCACTGTTTTAATTTTTTTTATTAATGGGCTGGATCCAACTAAACATATCTCACAGGCATGTAAGATAATTATGAATATACAAAAAACTATAGTTCCCCAATGCTTTCAATATATATAAATAATTTAATTACATTGTCAAAGAAAATTATTATGCTAATAACTTAAAATATTATTGTTAATGTTTTAAAAACAGCTATAATTTCATTCTATATTACTATCATTTTATTATTTTTGAAAATAATATGTTTGCTGATTAATTTAATGAAATTTTACCAAGCTGGAAATGAATATTATTACGAGAAATGAGGCTTATTCCTGAATTTGGTAGGCCAATTACAGCCAGCCAGGTAACACTCACAAATGGAAGAGAATCATTGTGAGTACCTCTTCATAGCAAATCTCCAGAATAGGCACAAGTAAGGTTCAGGGGGGAAAATTTTTGATACTGAAAAGAAACTACTAAGGTGAAAGTATGCAAAAATATATGTTGAATGGTATGATGGGAATGCAGGGAATGCAGACTTGGAAAAAGTCAAATGAAAGTATGAGAGAATTATATACTTAAACAAAAAACTCTCTGCTCCAACCTTAATGTTTAATGTTTCTCTGCTAGAACAGAAACCATAAGGGTTTTCAATGTAATATCCCTTTGTGGTCTTCAGACTTAGTTACCAACTACATCAAACTTCTTGTCTTGTATGAACAAGCTTCACAGGGCCGTTTTCACAAGGATTAAGTCCCCACACTGCACATTAACAAAAATGTCTGACCACATGAAAATAACTTCCCCCCAGCCACCCCACTAAAGAGTAGACTTAAAGTTCACTACACAATAAAATTTGCATATGTATAATTTAGTAAATAAAATCTTTCCAAAATATGAATTCGATGGAGACACCTTAGTGTTTCCCGCACGAGCTGCAGCTTTCCGCACACAGCAGGTAAAGACAGCATTCCATCAGCACCACCGCTGCATCTCTTAGACACGCCCGCCACTTACAGCTGACAGTGAAGCATGGCTCAACTGGAAGCACTCCTCTTCTCGATGACACATAAAACAATGCATCTTACAAACGATGTTTCAGATTAAGCAGAGTAATAATGTTAAATTTAGCTGAACTGAATTAAACTAGGGTGAAAGTGTAATGCCTATTAATTCTCAGAAAACTGAAATTCATGTTTTTTGAGTTATTCTTTTATGTTAGTCTGTTTAAAAGCTCACATGGATATAAAACTAATAGTATGTCTTTTGACAGGGCAGTTTATCCTTTTATATTCGAAGTAATTATTGATAGAGGACTTATTATTGACAATTAAACTGTGTACTGTCTGTCTTGCAGTTCTTTTGTCCCTCACTTCCTCTGTTACAGCCTTCTCTTGTGTTTTGCCTGATTCCTTTCTCATTTTCTTTTGTGTGTCCCTGATAGATATTTTCTTTGTGGTTACGAGGGAGTTTACACAAAACCTCTCACAGCTATAACAATCTATCTTAGGTTGAAAAAAAGTAAACTTCTACCAATACAAACACTCCACACTTTCATTGCTCCACATATACATTTTACATTGATACCACAATTTATATATTTTTATATTGTGTATCCATTAACTTATGTTTATAGGTAATTACTTTGTATATTTTATCTTTTAAATTCCAGGCCGGAATTAAAAGTGATTTACATAACACTGCTACAGTATAATAGTATTCTGTATTTGTCTATATATTTATGCTTTCCAGGCTTTTTTTAACACTTTCATTGTTGTCACGTTGCTGTTCTTCCTCCTTTTCTTCATTTATTTGTAGAATGTAAAGACCATACTTGCTTGATAAATAAAAATAACAAAAATATACACATGAGTGTTTACTGGCAATTGTAAATCAGAATTAAGTTTCTAAAACAGGGCACTGAAGAATTGTGTTCTTGAAACCAGTAAGGCAGCTCCAGTCCATTAAAATCTTGGCCCATTTGAATACTCACCAGTTCCTTTGCTTGAATATGGAGGCTTAAAGAACTTCACGACACCGTAGACGTTGACGACCATGCCGGCCTTGAGCTCACTCAGGGGTGTATACACATAGCGCGCTGCTGGGACCTGAGGAAAGACAGCAACTATATCGGTATCGAGTATTTACCTTTTAGAATTACGTTATGATCAAAGATGAGTCAGCTAACAGCATTTTTTCCTTTTAAGTGTCTAAAAAGAGGCTGAAATCTTAAAAAAGGAAATACACGACTTAAAAGGTTACTATATAAATCATGAGAATTAACTTTGCAAAAAATAGTTTTGATTACAAATGGTCTAATTTGTAGACAATTCTAAAAAAATGACATTTAAGAGACTTTGGTTCTGGGTTTTAATCTTAAGTTTATCATTTCCGAACTTGAGGAAATTTTTTTTTCCAATACTGCTATAAAGATTTTTTTTTAGGCATGAATAAAATCAGGTTTTGATTACAAGTGGTATAAAGACATTAAAAATGGTAATAAGAGAAAAAAGTGTCTGAAATAACTGTATATAATTTTGGAAAGAAAAAGGAAAGTGATTCACAAGGATATGTCTACATATTAGTCAAACAGTCCATAAAAAGGTTCAGACATCTGTTCCCATTGCCCTCCCAATATATTATCTTAATAAGTATCTCTCTAATGTAAAGATACATGAGGAAGGCCAGCACAGCTCAAGGTCCATAACAATTACGGTCATCCAAGTAATGTACTTGTTAATTGGTGACCAACACACAACTTTTTAACTATGATTTAGCCCTGCATGTAAATAAGCCAGTACGTGTGCACAGAAGCTAAGTTACACTCTAATGGTTCAGAATACCTGGGCTTTTTGAAAAACCATTTTTATCAAGGCTATAGGCTCCTTTGTTAATTTCTGCATTATTTATGGGTTCATGGATGCGTCAAATATTTGAAACTGACTTATTTGTAATAATTCTGAGAAATGTTAATATCCGGGGTTAACTTTTTTTAAGTACGTTAATCTTTTAATTGGCTATACTTTCTCTAAATTACAAATTCAAATTATACCACTACAGAATTAAGAATTTAAAACTTATATCCAGTAGTTATTGGCAACTAGAAACATAATCTTTGGGCTCTCTTTGTCTATTAGAAACTAAAGGTTAAAGAATACAACAGGACACAAATTTTAAACTCTATCAATATATCAGCTTCTTTCTAGTTTCACTCTGCTACAAGAAGCGCATCTGTAAAAATAAGAATCTTCCTATTGCTATAACAAAATTTTACAAAATAATAAAAATGGTAAAAAGTAAAATGTGTGACAAGTATAATAAATTACTTATAATCACATTATTCAACACATAATAATCTGTTTAAATCCAAGCTGATAAAAACAAGATATACATTGGCCTGAAGTTTAAAAGTAGTAGAAATCCCAGTGTTTTTACACAATAAAACTTTTTAGCTTATTCATGTACCTTATAGAAAATATCAGCAGATATTCCAGGCAACAGAATAGCCAGACAATAATTACTCGGCAAATACATAACTTGAATGTAACATCAGTTATCAGAAAGTAGAGATTATGTCTTTCCCATTGTACTGACACCATTTCACAATCAGACTATAAAGTGGACTGAATATACATATATTATATGTGTGTATCTACATGTGTATATATGCACAGGGGTGTTACATATTCTAAATTATACTACATGTAATCTTACCAAAGACAATGACTCTGTTGAAAAATATGTTACAGATTTAATATAAACCTGGAAAAAAAAAAAAAGGGCTTATTTGTATATAAACGACTTCCAATGTAATCACAGAACTTTAATTGCAATAAACTACACACATTACTGTACATAATATTCAGACTCACTAGAATGGCATAAAGTTATGGCTTACAAATTAAGAGTGATATGTTCAAAGTTATTTCAGCTAAGCTTCAGTCTAATTTGTTAATTTTAATATCAGAGGACAACCCCTTGCCCAATAGAGCCCTTGTGCATGCTAGGAAAAAATAGGCAGACGCTGGCCTTCAGCACGTTGCTTGACCCAAGTCTACCTGATGGTCTTCCTCAAATAGGTAGCCCCCATGTGCGTGTGATGGGGATGCAGGGGATAGGATGGAGGAGGGGAAAGAGGAAGGGAAAGACGAAGAGAAAGAGGAGGAACACCTTCATACCAAATAAACAGGAAATAAGTTTAACCTAAAAAAGGGACACCTGATCAATTTAAAGTGAAATCAGATCATCAAAAGAAGCTGGTGGCATAACTGGAAAGAGTAAGAGGAGGTCGGGAGTGTCTGTGGAATTTTAAAATGTTCAGCAAGAAATTTTTCTTTCTACCTGAAGTCAGACAAAATAGTCTGCTGAAGATTTACAGAAATACTACTCTATTCCATCAACTTAGCTCATTAAAACCATAACATGAGTAGAGATTAAAAGTTATACACTTACATAAACAGTTGAGCTGAGGTCCTCAAATGCTTTCAAAACTAGGCAATGTTCACCATCTTTGTTTGTAGATGAAGACAAAACAATAAATCCAGCCACTGCAATGGTGTCCTGCATAAAAAAAAAAAAAGGTTTTAATTGCCAAAATATCTCTGATTGTGAAAAACATATAAATCCTTATTTTTTGTTATTTAAAAACAGAAATAATTTCCATAAAATGAAAAACTGGTTAGCCTAAACTTGTTTAGTGCTTTCTGAATAAAAGGCTGAGCCTACCATCTCCTCCAAAGCGTATCAACAATGCAACCACGGATGGATATAATGTCCTACTTCAGGGACCAGGAAAACACTAACTAAATCATTTGGAAAAAAGTTTTTAATTTAGTGGAACTTCAAAAATCAATCTTTATCTCAATTTATGTCAATAAGGTTGCACAAATAAACACAATGAAGGGAAAACAGATGATCCAACAGTATTAAGAGTGGAATTTAAATGAAACAATCTTAGAGTAGACAGATTACATCGAGAAAGACATAAACTCCACACTGTTACGAAGCTAATATATGTGGTCATAAATTCAGGGTATGAGATATAAATAAGAAATTTCCACTTATAAACTGATAAGAACAGAAATTTTCCCTTCTACTTAGGTTTATAACAGTATTAAGAAGTCATTCTCCATTTATTCCTCATTCTATCGTTAAATCTCCTTACTTTCCAAATACTGAAACATAGTTACATACTCACTGAGTTCTGTCTTGCTGATATATATGTATACGAAATAGTTATATATATATATATATATGAAACTATCTTACTCTTCTAACATTACCACCCAAATCTTAAAACACATTCCTGAGTTTAGGCAGCTTCCTTCAATTATTTTAATCTCTTCCAAGTAGAAGTCTTCTGCGCAGAAGACTAGTTTTGCACATGTAAGGGCCTGGTGTCAATTCCCAGAATTCACTATTTAGATCCATTAACTAGGCTGTGAGAACCTTGAAGACAGGGGTCTGCTTTGTATTTATAGGGTCTGGCACACAGTAGGCCTTCCATAAGCAGGCTGTGCATCAATGGAAGGATCTTATATTGCCTTTCTAAAATCCCTGGCCCTATCCAGATATTTTAGCTCTGCCAATTTCTGCATTCTTTTTTATTCAGGTGAGACTGCCCACACAATTGTTTCTGTGCTGGTAACACTCAATAACCACAGCTCTTGACAGTTAGATGGGAAAAAATGTTACTTCTCTGTCTGTGCTTCTACCATGTTTTAGACTATTTTAATGCAATCTGGAATTGCTTTTACAAACTGAAAAATAGGTAATGCTTTCAATTTATGTAGACTAGTATGTTCTGATTTAAATAAAAAATTAAGATTTTAGTCAAAAATTAAAACTTGTTTAATCAGAATAACACAAGAAGATAAATAGAAGTAGGTAGGTGAGTCACTGGCTTATCAGTTTTAAATTCTCTTTAAAGCACACAAAAACTAACCTACCTCATGTTATAGTCTATTTTACTTAAAAATATCTTAAACATAAATACTACACAGAAACACATGAAATGTAAATGCTAGGAGTATAGATGCATAGTTTTCTATTTTTCTGTATAATCTAAACCTTTTTGGAGTAAATATTTCTTTTGTGATGGGGAAAACATTTTAAATAAAGGGAATAAATCACTAAAAGCCAAGCACCAGCATTTGTAAGTAAAACATTGTACCTATAAAAATGAACTTACATTTGACCACAAATACACTGCAGTGAAGTCCCTCAGTGATCTCCCCCCAACCAAGGTTACCTATTTTATCTCCACATACTTCCATTCCACACTACACACATCAGATCCTCTTTTTAAATGCCTGCTGCTTTTCCACATATAGGCTTTGCTTATTCTGAGGCTGTGCTAACAATAAATAGTATTCTGTTCTTTTGCGCATATCTGACCCTATCTATCTTTTAAAGACTGGGTTATAAATGCTTCTTCCTTGTGAAGTCCAGACTTTTGTCCCTTTCCCGGAAAAATACTTTTTTCCTGTGAACTCTCCTATGTAGCATTTTTATATTTTTTACTTTGTGTGTTATTTAAAAACTGTTCTTAATGTTTTTAATGCCCTTAAAACTCTAATATCCTTATGACTAAGAATAACATCTATCTGTATATCCCATTTAAGTGACTGGCAGAGGCTTCTGTTCTGTTCATAGTCTGTGCTCAACAGATATCTGTTGAATAAAGAACTTAACACTGGTAATGATGAAGTGCAGATCTAAACAACAGAGAGGAAAAAATGGCTCTTAGTATTCGGTTTCCATGAATTTACAAATCATAAAGGCTTTTAAATTAATTCACACACACAGAGGATAAGAAAGATAAATATATGAGGGGGGACCCCCCTAAAAGAACTTATGTATAAAGAATTTGTATTTGTTCCTACATGTCTGAACTTCAGTCACCTTCACAGCACTCTCCATTTGATGCAACACACCTATCAAGATGTTTTTCCACTGCTCAAAAGTTTTTGAACTCATTGATTTTGATGCCTTTTAGTGTTTCTGCCATTTTTTTTGTTTCACCTTTTTCACATTGGCAAAACATTTCCCTTTGAGGACATTTTTTCACCCAAGGAAACAAAAAACATTGTTTGGGGCAAGACTGGGTAAATCGGGAGGATGGGGCATTGGGGTCATACCATTTTGGGTCACAAACTGCTAAAAACTCAGCGTGGTATGGGCAGGTGCCCTCATAAACCACCCATCATGAAATGCTGAAAGAGTCTTCAAAAAAGATTCACTGAAGCCAAACGCAGCTTCTCACAACAACGCCAGCTGGTGCACTGATACAGATGGGTTCCTAGAACACTCACCTAGTGGGAAAAGCCTGTACTGAAAAGGGCCCAAACTTGTAAGATAACTCTGGGATTTGGGGGTCCCCCTTGCACAACAGGCAGTACTAGTTTCATAAACACTCACTAGAGTTAGTTAAAAGTTAGATTTAATATGCATTATTCTAAGTTCTGAACTTCTGAGGAAGCACACTCAAGCAATTAAAAGAATGGGAATTACATAATTCAATGTTAAGAGTATATTCTACTGTATCAGAATTGATGTTTTCTCAATCTGCTAAAAAAAATATTACGAAACAAGTCTGAGAAGAATACTGTGCTACAAAAAGTACTGAATTGGCCAAAAAGTCCATTACGAACAACCAAAAGAAGGACAACAATTTAAAAACAAAAAATACAAATTCATCCAGACTGGTAGCAGGGGCAGAGACAAGCAGCTAGGCAGATCACTGCAAGGCTGGTGGAGGACTGGGGCGGGCAAGGCAGCAGCGGTGGCTGGTGGAGCCGGTGGCCCCACACTCACATGCAGATAAACTGGGAGGAACAACTGGGGAGCGAGACAGACCCCACATCCCTGGGTTCCAGCACGGGGAAATAAAACCTCAACCCTCTGATTGAAAACACCTATGGGGGGTGAGGCAGCATTGGGAGAGACGCCCAGTCTCACAGGAGAGTTTGTTGGAGAGACCCACAGGGTCCTAGAAAGCACACAAGCCCCCCCACCCAGGAATCAGCACCAGAAGGGCCCCAATTTGCTTGTGGGAAGCGGGGGAAATGACTGAAAACAGTCAAGAGAGTAGAGCAAGTGCCACTGTTCCTTCTTGGACCCCTTCCCCACATACAGTGTCACAACACAGCAATATGGGTTGCCCCGCCCTGGTGAATATCTAAGGCTCTGCCCCTTACTATGTATTAGGCAGACCAAGACAAAAAAAAAAAAAATGGCCCAAATGAAAGAACAAATCACAACTCCAGAAAAAACACAACTAAGCAACAAAGAGATAGCCAACATATCAGATGTACAGTTTAAAGCACTGGTGATCAGGATGCTCACAGAATTGGTTGAATATGCTCGTAAATTAAAAGAAAAAATGAAGGCTACGCTAAGTGAAATACAGGATAATGTACTGGGAACCAACAGTGATGGGAAAAAAACTCGGACTCAAATCAACACTGTGGAACAGAAGGAAGGAAGAAAACAACCAAACAGAAAAGAATGAAGAAACAAAAATTCAAAAAAATGAGGAGAGGCTTAGGAACCTCTGTGACAACTTTAAACATTCCAACATCCGAATGACAGGGCCGCCAGAAGAAGAGGAAGAGTAACAACAAATTGAAAACTTATTTGAACAAATAATGAAGGAGAAGTTCCCCAAACTGGCAAAGGAAACAGTCTTCCAAGAAGTCCAGGAAGCTCAGAGAGTCCCAGAGAAGTTGGACCCAAGGAGGAACATACCAAGGCACATCAGAATTAAATCAGTCGAGATTAAAGTTAAGGAGAGAATCTTAGAAGCAGCAAGAGAAAAGGAAACAGTTACCTACAAAAAAGGCATTCCCACAGGACTATCAGGTGATTTCTCAAGAGACCCTGCAGGCAAGAAGGGGCTGGAAAGAAGTATTCCGAGTCATGAAAAGCAAGGACCTACATCCAAGATTGCTCTATCCAGCAAAACTTTCATTTAGAATGGAAGGGCAGATAAAGTGCTTCTCAGATAACATCAAGTTAAAGGAGTTCATCATCACCAAGTACTTTTATGAAATGTTAAAGGGATTCATCTAAGAAAAAGAAGTTAAAATACATGTATAGTAAAATGACAGAAAACTCACAGTTATTAACCACATCTAAAACAAAAATAAAAAACAAAAAAAAAAGAACTAAGCAAACAACTAGAACAGGAACAGAATCACAGAAATGGAGATCACATGGAGGGTTATCAGCAAGGGAGTGGGAGGGGGAGAGAGGGGGGATAGGTACAGAAAATAAGAAGCATAAATAGTAGGTAGAAAATAGGGGGAGGTTAAGAATAGTATAGGGAATGTAGAAGCCAAAGAACTTATATGTATGACCCATGGACATGAACTAAAGGGGGGGAATGTAGGTGGGAGGGGGTGTGTAGGGCAGAGGGGAATAAGGGAGGGGGAATAGGACAACTGAAACAGCATAATCAATAAAATATTCTTAATTTTTTGAAAAATTGTCCATTTAGTTTAACCAATAGGAATATTTCTACAGCAAACCAATCTCAGAGAAAATGATGAAAGCAGTACAAGTCTTTTTAACACGAGTATTCTTGAAAAATCAACAATTAAAAGCCAAAAAAATCAAACAACTTATTAAAACATTAACAAACATGGTTTTACATGCTAGTATCTCCTAGTGAAGAATACAATCAACAGTGAAAATAAAAAACCAAATAGGTAAATAAAAATGTAAACCACAAGACCAGTGTATTCATTTGCTAATTCTTAATAGATAAAATATTAAAAATTCTCATGTTGTTACAGTTTAATGAGCAGGAAAATGGCACAGACAATGTGAAACAATAATCCAAAAAGAAAAAAACTTATCTGAATTTAACACACATTAAGTAATTTTTACTATACTGACCTCGCAAATCATCATAGGTCATCATATTTGAAAACACTGTTAAAGAGAGAAAAGGTCCAGAAATCTGGTACCACTGACAGTGTAACAATCAACAGGCAATGTTTCTCTAATGTAAAAAGTGTATTTTGTGAATATTAGCATTGTTTTGGATCATGTAACAGCAGGACATAATTGGAAGTAATACATGTAATATCAAAACCAAAATCTTTAAATGGCCTATAGACCATTATATAATCTGATACCCACCCACCTCACCAGCCACAAAGTGTGACTCACTCTGGAATCCCACCTTCTCACAGTTCAGCATTCCAGGATCTCACTCAGAGCCTCTAAATATGCTGTTCTTTCTCACTGGCCCACTCTTCCAGTCGCTCTGTGCTCATTCTTTCTGCTACTTTTCTCATTCTGCTCTTTAATCTTCTTAGTTACATACTACATCTGGATAAAATAATTTCCTAATAGTATTTGCCTTTAAATATGCTGTTCTTTCTCACTGGCCCACTCTTCCAGTAGCTCTGTGTTCATTCTTTCTGCTACTTTTCTCATTCTGCTCTTTAATCTTCTTAGTTACATACTACATCTGGATAAAATAATTTCCTCACAGTATTTAATTCCACTCTTCTCCATTGAACACTTCCATAGTGGTGAGGTCTGTGACTGTCTTATTCAGTTAGAAGATCTCTGATGTTTAGCGTAAAAGACAGAAAACATTCAACAAATGTTTAGACAACCAAATGAATTACTAAATATATTGATATACGTATAAATACAGAGAGAGAATACCTTCACTAAATCTTAAGTAAAATAAGCTATACAGCTACTACAAAACTTACTTCATAGCACCTTAGCATTGCACAAATCGAAAAGGACCTTCATTTTTCAGAAAATAAAGGCCAGAGAGGATAAATTAATAGCCTATGGTCGAATGCAGCTAATCAGTCACAGATAAGAAAAGAACCCAGGTCTCCCAACTTCCAAGACGGTCACTACTCAACTTCTGCTTTCAGAGCCGAGTCTTACAGGGATGAGAGAAATGAATTAATGAGTGTGCAATTTGACAGTTTTGTGAAGAAAAAAAAATTTTTTTTTTAATTTTCAAAATACTTTGGAAAAATCTTTCTTCATATTTTACATCCATGTATTAAATGTTAAAACTTACTTTAAATAAAAGCTAGAACTGACAATAAAAATGCCTTGTATTGAGGGAGGTTCAATTAGAACATGGGTATTCCAGCAAAATGCACCATTAGTCCAATAAAGCAAAAACTTAAATTGTTACAATTTATTTTGAATGTTTTAGGATTTTTGCTGTATTCAAATACAGAGCTAACCTTAAAGGAACAAGCAAGTAACAAGTAAAGGTGCAGAAATCAAAATAGAAAATTCATTGTTTTATGGAAAATGTTTTACCATTGATTTACAATAATCTTTAACCTTAACATTATAAACTCTAAAGGAAATGGCCTATTTAGGACCTCTCAAATGATCTTCAGCATTTTTGGATTTTAAACTCAGAAAAAATTTAAAGCAAATTGTGATTCTGTCTACTTACCATTGTGTTTTAAAAAGGAGAAACCTTGACTTACCACTATGAACATCCTCTACTACATGACAAGTACTAATTAGCCAGTAGAGTTCCATTTTATTTTAGAGTATCTATTTAAAAAATTTTAATAGACAAAACTTTTACATGTTGGGTAAAATTCTAATAGCTAATATATTGTACATATTTTGCAGATGCCCTGTATGTTTTGCTAATGCATTATGTTATTACCTTTTATATTGGTTCTCAAATAAAAATTTAGTAAATATTAGACTCAAAAGATAAAGTGAAATGTATTTAAAATATGAGCAAACAAAAGTGAAATGTATTTAAAATATGAGCAAACAAATCCCTAACATTCAATACCATGTATTTATTTTTAAAATCCTCATTTAAGATATCCAAGATATGTTGTGAATAAAAGCAATTTACAAAATTGTTAAAAAAATACACATATACAAGCTTCTTATATGTGTATATGCATATACACATGAGTATACATGTTACATGTATTTATAAAAGCTAAAAGGATGCAAAAAAGGTAGTAGTTTTATCTAATAAAGGACTAGGCAATGGGAGTGCGTTCAGGGGGAGAGGGACAGCTTTTGCTTTTCTGGTTATACCCTTTAGACTGCTTGAATGGTTTCAAAACTATGTATGACTCCACAAGAACAAAATCTAAGCCAAATATATTCAAGACCTAACTCAAGTCCACTACATCTCCCTGAGACAGAAAGAGAGCGTACGTATGGAGTCAGAGTAGTTTCTCCACTTACATAACAAACTTTGGCTTGAAATGGTTACCTTCGGGACGTTTGGAAGAGGAGGTGACTTGCAAGAAGCGGGCGGGGGGCGGGGGAGTACAGTGCTTTCTCACATCAGGGCTCACTGGCTGGAATGACAAAGTTTTGGAAAGCTCCAAACAATAGATATCTGCCTTTGTCTACAGAACTATCTGAAAATTTTAACAACCATGTAGTCATACACCTGTATATAATGGTTGAGTATCAGTCCTGGACACACTCTTCATATCCAGCACTATTACCTATTATACAGGTAATACACCTCCCTGGATAAATGCCAAACCCATTCGGCAATTACTAGTGCCAGTATTCTGATGTGAGAAAACCAGAGTGTCCCGAATATTATCATACATTTCCACATATTTATATGCTCATTTGACTACACCGGCAACAAAAAGGAATTTTGTGATTAAAGCTGACTTTTGGAGGCAACCACTTCACTATAATTTTTATTTTTTGCTATGTCAGTAATCTGCCACAATATTTCCCTAAATAATTTATAATATAGAAATTGAATGCTTTTTCAAAAAAAAAAAATCTTAAGAGAGAAGACTATATTTCAGAATATACTGATAGATTTCCTCCTAAAAGTGACAGTAATTTCCTAAGCAATGCATTCCATAGTATCAAATAAATGAATATTAGACACATACGCTAAACCAGGTTAACAAAATTTAGAGGGGACAGGTAATAACCAAGTACAGCTGTTTTTATTTAAATATTTACTTAATGTAAAAAAAATGGGAGAAATTAATGTTCAGGATTTTTAAATATTCAACTTCAGAACTTAAGGAGTAATACTCTTACAGACTTCTTTGATAAGCATTTTCTCAAAAACTAAAAACTACTTTTCGCCAACCCACAAACACACACACAAGCAAACAACTAATCAAGTTTACTGCAATTCCACAAATGCTTTAGCTTTGGTCTTTATATATCCAGGATAGCTTTTGAATTACTATAAAGGTGCCAAACTGACTTCCCTATATCAGTTTCCTCCTGATAGAAAAAATACAAAAATAGTTTATAAGATAATCAGAGAAATTGGAACACTGACGATATATGATTATATAAAGGAATTACTGTTAAATTATTTTAAATAAAATAGTAAAACCGTGTATTTATGAATGTACACAGAGAGGAAGACACAGTCATAGGTGTGTACATATATGCAACATACTATTTCATGATCTTAAAAAATTGATGTTAATATCTCAGTAGCATAATAGTGTTATGGTATATAATCATTCATACATGTCATATATATGAATAACTTTATAGCCTTTCTTTTACATACTAAAATTTTTATGGTTTAAATTATATAATTCAAGTTGAGTGGCGTGGAGTCGCTGGGCATCTCCAAGGCGGGTCAGCGTTAGCCAGGTTGATGGAATCTTAGTTACGGCGCTCCACTGCTGGCTCTGAGGAGGAAGGTCCCAGAAAAGGGACAGTGGCCTCTGCTTGCCTTGATGCTGCATGCTCAGCCTCCCCCTCAGGCTGCCACCCCATCACCGGAGCCTAGAGGCAATGAGTCTGAGTAGATGAGGAAACTCAAGCTCAAGGAAGCTTAAGAATGTATGTGTAGAGGGTGGGAAGGTGGTGGAGAGGTAAGTGGGAGCTGAACCCACTTGCTCCTGCATCCAATTAGGACACCTAGCCAATTGTCTGAGGAACAGAGTGAACAGCAAACAGAATTCTAATTGATAATGACATTTAGAAGCCAAAGGTTGCAGAGGATAATTAAAAACAGATGTTTAAGACAGTAAGACCTGGAGCTATGAGAAGAACAAGGACAGACCCAGAAAAAAGTCAGAAGGCGAACACCAAAGCTGAGACAAATTTCACTTCGCTGTCCTTCAGGACCTGCATTTTATTGTTTTTGTTATTTTTATTATTTTATTTCTTTTTTCCATTTAGTTTCTTTTTTGTTTTGTCTGTTTTCACTGCTTGATTGGTTTTCTTTATTCTCCCTTTCATACTGCATTTTAACTTTTCTTCTTTCACTTTGCTCATATTCTAATAATACACTACTATTGGTCTTTTACTTTTTATTCAGATTATATATTTTTTATTATATTATTGTCATTCCAAATCCCACACTGCAGGCTTCCCTGGTCTTAATCCATTTGCCATCTCCCTAGGCTTTCTCACTGTTGTGGTTAACTTTATTCTCTCACACACTCTGCCAAGTTTCTATCCCTTACTCTTACTGTCTCACCAACGGACTTTGCATAAAAGTGCTCCGCTTTCTGAAGTCAGCTCACATTCTTTCTCCCTTCTAAAAAGAGCCTTATCTCTTCACCTTTTATAAAAAGCAGCTATTTGGGTGAAATATCACAGTTATTGCTGTACTTCTCCAAAGGATCTCTTATCTGTCCTCTACTTGTTAGTACTTTAAATCCCATGGAATACTCTCCTGCTGTCTTACTCCACTTCGCCTTTGCCCTGCCCATAATCACATACAACACAAACTGGGAGTTGAGACTACCAGTAAACCTGCTGGACGGGAGAACCCAGCAACAAGGAGCCACCAACAGGTAAAGCCCAAATAAACAAGAGAGCCCACACAAATGGAAGAAAGGGCAACCCCTAAGCATCCAGACAAAGAGATCAACAAGACCACACCACTGAGTCCCACACAACTCCTACCACAGAAGTTCACCTTACTAAGAAGTCTGGCACAGCAAAGCATCGGGAACCCGAGAAAAACAAAAAGAGTCACCTAAAATGGAGAGATAAAGAACGCACAATTGAAAGGAATGGAAGACTCCAGTAAAAAGCTAAATTAAATGAAGACAATCGAACTATCAGATCTAGAATTCAAAAGAATGGTGATAAGGATGCTCGAGAAACTCACAGACAACTACGGGGAACTGAGTGGAAACTACAACAGCAAGAAAAAGGAAATAGAAGCTATAAATGAGAACCAGGAAGAAATGAAGAATACCTGAAATAAAAAATACAACATAAGGAATTAGAAGGACGTTGGACGAAGCAGAGGACTGAATTAGTGAGCTGGAAGACAAGGCAGAAACAAACACCCAGGCAGAGCAGCTGCATGAAAAAAGACAAAAAATATGAAAATGGCTTAAAGGAATTGCAAGACAACATGAAATATAAAACTCAAATAACATAGGAATACCAGAAAGAGAAGGAAAGGAACAAGGGATAGAAACTCTATTGAAAAAATGACAGAAAATGCCCGAATCTGATGGGAAAATCCACTCAAGTTCAGGAAGCACAAAAAGTCCCAATCAAGATGAACCCAAAAAGACCCATTCCAAGACACATGATAATTAAAATGCCAAGTTTTAAAGACAAAGAATCTTAAAAGCAGCAAGGGAGAAATAGAAAGTAACATACAAGGGAATGCCAATAAGGGTAGCAGCTGACTTCTCAATGGAAACACTACAAGCCAGATGGGAATGGCAAGAAATATTCCAAGTAATGAAAAACAAAGGCCTGCAACCAAGACTACTCTACCCAGCAAGACTCTCAATTAAAATGGAAGATGAGATAAGAAATTTTCCACACAAAAGAAGGGTCAAAGAATACACCTCCTCCAAACCAGCACTGCAAGATATGCTAAAGGGACTGCTTTAAGAAGAGGAAGAAAAAGAGCAACAGAGGGAAGAATACAAGTACAAAGGGGGAAAAGTGAATAAATACCTGTCAATAATAATCTTAAATGTTAATGGATTAAATGTTTCAGTCAAAAGACATAGGGTAGCTGATGGATAAGAAAACATGACCCCCACATATGCTGCCTATAAGAGACCCACCTCAGAACAAAAGACCTACACAGACTGAAAGCAAAGGGTTAGAAAAAATATTCCAAGCAAATGGGCAGGGAAAACGAGCTGGTGTAGCAACATTTATACCAGGTAAAATAGAGTTCAAAACAAAGGTCATAAAAAGAGACACAGAAGAACACTTCATAATACTCAAGGGAAGAAGAATCCACCAAGAAGACAAAAACATTATAAACATATATGCACCCAACACAGGAGTACCCAAATATACAAAGAAAATCTTAAAGGACTTCAAGAAAGATATAGACAGCAACACACTTGGGGCTTTAACACCCCACTGTCAAAAATGGATAGGTAAAATATCAACGAAGATACTGTGGCACTGAACAATGCCCTAGATCAAATGGATTTAACTGATATATATATAGAAACTTTCATCCCAAAGAAGCAAAGTACACATTCTTTTCGATTGCACAAGGAACATTTTCAAAGACAGACCACAACATAGGACACAAAACAAGCCTCAACAAATTCAAAAAAACTGAAATTGTGTCAAGCATTTTCTGACCACAAGGGACTGAAACTAGAAACCAACCTCAAGGAAGAAACTCAAAAACACTCAAATTCATGGAGATTCAATAGGATGCTATTACACAATAAATGGGTTAATAATTAAATCAAGGAAGAAATCAAAAGGTTTCTGGAAACAAATGAAAACGAACACACAACAGTCCAAAACTTATGGGACACAGTGAAGGTGGTCCTAAGAGAGAAGTTCATAGTGATACAGGCCTACCTAAAAAAGATAAAAACATTTCAAAAAAAAAAAAAAAACAACAACCCAACCCCACATCTACAAGAACCAGAAGAACAACAAATCCCAGAGCGTGTAGAAGGAAGGAAATAACCAGGATCAGAGCAGAAGTAAACAACACAGAGACTAAAAGAACAATTCAAAGGATCAATAAATCCAGCAGCTGGTTCTTTCAAAAGATAAACAAAACCAACAAGCCTTTAAACAGACTCATCAAGAAAAAGAGAGGACCCAAAAAATAAAATGAAAGAGGAGTGATTACAACTGATACCACAGAGATACAAAAGATTGTAAGAAATTACTACGAAGAACTATGTACCACAAAATTTGAAAATCTGGGTGAAATGGACAAATTTCTAGAAAAATATAACCTTCCAAAACTCGGTGAAGAAGCAGCAGAAAGCCTGAGCAGATCAGTAACAGCTGGTACAATTGAAGCAGTAATCAAAAAACTCCCGGCATACAGAAGCCCTGGACTGGATGGTTTCATAGGATAATTTTACAAAACATTTAAGGAAGAGCTAACCCTTACCCTTCTCAGACTATTCCAAGAAATCTAAGAAGAGGGAAGACTCCCAAACTCTTTTTTATGAAGCCAGCATCATCCTAACCCCCCAAAACAGATAAAGATGCAACTAAGAAAGAAAACTATAGGTCAATATCACTGATGACTATAGGCGCTAAAATCCCCAACAAAATATTGGCAAACCACACCTAGCAATACATTTAAAAGATCATACATCATGACCAAGAGGGATTAATCCCAGGGATGTAAGGATGGTACAACATTTGTAAATCAGTAAACGTAATATATCACATAAACCAAAGGAAAGACAAAAAACACACGATCATATCAATAGATGCAGAAAAAGCTTTTGGTGATGTATGGCACCCATCTGTAATAAAGTCACTCAGCAAAGTGCGAGTAGAAGGAGCACACCTCAACATAATAAAGGTCATATACGAGAAACCTGCAGGCAGCATCATACTCAACAGGCAAAATCTAAAAGCTTTCTCACTAAGATCAGGAACAAGACAAGGTTGTCCACTTTCACCACTTCTATTCAACATTGTATTGGAAGTCCTAGCCCCAGCGATCAGACAAGAAAAAGAAATACAAGGCATCCAAATTGGAAAGGATGAAGTAAACTGTCACTGTTTGCAGACGACATGATAGTGTACATAGAAAACCCCATAGACTCCACCAAAAAACCACCTGACCTAATAAGTGAATTTAGCAAAACAGCAGGATACAAAGTCAATATTCAGAAACCAGAGGCAGTTTTTTACACCAACAATGAAATATCAGAAACAGAAATCAGGAAATAATCCCATTTCATAGAGCAACAAGAAAAATAAAGTAACCTGGAATAAACCTAACCCAGGAGGTAAAAAACCTTCACTCAGAAAACTACACAACATTGAAGATAAATTAAGGAAGATACAAATAAATGGAAGCCTACACTGTGTTCATGGACTGGAAGAATTGACATAATTAAAATGTCCATACTACTCAAAGCAATTTATATATTCAATGTAATCCCTATTAAAATACCAATGACATATTCAACAGATATAGAACAAACATTTCAAAAGTTTATATGGAACCATACATGACCCCAAATAGCCTCAGCAATTTTGAGAAAGAAGAACAAAGTAGGAGAGATGACAATATTTGATATCAAACTATATTACAAGGCCACTATAATCAAAATAGTCTGGTACTGGCATAAGAATAGACACACAGATCAATGGAACAGATTAGAAAGCCCAGAAATAAACCCAAGTTTCAATTGACAATTAATATTTGACAAAGGAAGCAGAAGCATAAAATGTAGTAAAAATAGCCTTTCGACAAATGGTGTTGGGAGATCTGGACAGATACATGCAAAAAAATGAAACCACCAACTTATACCACATACAAAAATAAACTCAAGGTGGATAAAAGACTTACAAATATAAGTTGTGACACCATAAAAGTCCTAGAGAACACAGGAAGAAAACCACAGATATTCCACGCAGCAATATTTTTACCGATATGTACCCTACAGCAAGGGTCATAAAGGAAAGAATAAACAAATGGGACTTCATCAAAATAAAAAGTTTCTCCATGAATAAAGAAAACATCAGCAAAATGAAAAGGGAACCAACTGTATGGGAAAATGCATTTGGAAATGATGCCTTAGACAAGAGTTTGATCTCCAAAATACATAAAGAACTCACACAACTCCACACCAGGAAGACAAACAACCCAATTAAAAAATGGGCAAAGGACTGGAACAGACAATTCTCTAAGGAGTGTCTAAGGAGGTATATAACAAATATTTAAAGATAAATAAAAATGTTCCACTAAAAAACAAAGTTGCCTACTACTTGATGTTTTCCTCTAAATCCTCCAGGCAGATTTTGTTGATTGAGGCTGCTATTATAATTCTATCTTAGTTATCACCATTAAATGATTTTCCATTAGACTAGAGATGTTGGGTTCCTTAAGGCCAAGCACTGAATCTTATTTATTTTGGTTTCACCAGAGCGTAACACAGTATCTAGCAAAAAGTCAACCCTTAATAAATGTTTACTAAACTTAAATAAATATAATTTTTTTAAAAGACTGAATACAGAGAATCTCAATTATCTGTGGTTTTACAGAAACCATTTCTTTTCTATGTTATTTACTTACTGGTAATAAGCATAAATCAAAAAGGATTAAAATCATAGTTCTAACAGTCCTACAACATTACTTGAGAAGTACTGTCTAGTTCTAAACAACTTACCTGAAGAACTCCTTGCAAACTCAACAATATATTTAATAGCTACATGCTTCATGGCAGTATTAGTCAACTGCTAAATCTAGTTTTCCAAATACTACAGAATTTGCAATGAACATCAAAAATTTCATATGATTCTTAAAGAAAATTAACTTAGTTCACGTGCAGAAAAATTACATAAGATTATACATCAAACAGTGGTTACTCTCTGGAGATGTGCTGTCCAATACAACATCAACTAGTCACATGTGGCTGTTTAAATTAAAATAATTGAAACAATATGAAGTTTAAAATTCAGTTCCTGAGCTGTACTAGCCATATTTCAAACGCCCCTTACCCAAATATGATTAGCAGCTACAATGCAGATCTAGTACATTTCCATCCTAGCAAACAGTTCTATGGGCATTGCTGCTCTAGAGGACTCAGATTACAAGTTCTCATTTTCTGTTATGTATCTGTATTGCCTAGATATAGCATAGCAGCCATGTATTTATTTTTATTGAGGCAATATATAAATAATGTAAAACTTGCCATTTTAACCATTTTTAAGGTTATAATTCAGTTGCATTAATTATTACAATGTTTTGTAACAATTACCGCTTTCTACTTCCAAAACGTTTTATCATCCCAAATAGAAACTCTTTTAACCATTAAGCAATAATTCCTCATTCTCACTATTTATTTTTTGTCTCTGTGAATTTGCCTATTCCACATATTCATATAAGTGGAATCACGTAAATTCTCTTGTGTCTGGCTTATTTTACTCAATATGGTTTCAGGTTCATCCATGACGTAGCAGGTTATTAAAATTCATTCCTTTTGATGGCTGAATAAGATTTCATTATATGTATATATCACATTGTTTATCTATTCATATGCTGATAAACAGCTGGGTTTTTCCACCTTTAGACTATTGTGAATAATACTACAATGAATATTAGTGTACAAATACCCGAGTCCCTATTTTCAGTTCTTCTGGGTATATCCCTAGCTGTGGGATTACTGGGTTATATCATAATTCTGTTTAGCTTTTTGAAGACCCACCAAACTTTTTTCCACAGTGGCTGTATAACTTCACATTGAGTAGACTTGGCACCTTTTGTCAAAAATCAACCGTCCATGCATATGTGTTCTCGACTCTCATTTATGTTCCACTGGTATACATGTCTGAGCTTATGCCCCTCCCACACTGATTACAGTATCATCGTAGTGAGTTTTAAAATCATGAGGCATGAGTCCTCTGATTTTGTTTTTTTTTCCACTATATTTTGGAATTCAGAGCCATTTGAAATTCATTATGAATTTGAGAATCAACTTTCCATTTCTGCAGAAAAGGTCATTGATATTTTTATATAAATTGCATTGAATCCACAGATCACTTCAGGTAGTATTGATAACATAATATTAAGTCTTCCTTCCCAGGAAAATGCATGTCTTTCCATTTATTTAGGTCTTACTTAATTTCTTTTAGCAATGTCTTTTAACGTCCAGTGAACAAATCTTCCACGTCACTGGTTAAATTTATTCCTAGATATGTAATTCCTATAGATGCTACCATATCTGGAATTATTCTCATAATTTCCTTTCCAGATTGTTCATTGCTAGGTTTATAGAAACACTTCAGAGTTTTGTGTGTTGATCTTACATCCTGCAACACTGCTGAAATCACTTACTAGTTTTAGTAGCTTTCTTTTGGGTTTTCTAGGATTTTCCTGTATAAGATCATGTTATCTGAGAATAAAGATGGTTTTACTTCATCCTGTACAATTTAAACATCTTTTATTTATTTTTCTTATTTAATTACTTTAGCTAGAACTTCCAGTACAATGGTGAACAGCCGTGGTGAAAGTGAGTAACCTGTGTTTTATTCCTAACCTTAGGAAAAAGTTTTCAGTCTTTCCCCATCGAGCATGGTGGTAGTTGTGGATTTTTCATAATTGCTCTTCACAATGTTAAGGAAGTTCCCTTCTATTCCTATTTTCTAAGTGTTTTGATTATGAACAGGTATAGGACTTCATGAGTGCCTTATGCATCAATTAAGACGATCTTTTCTTTCTTTCCCTTTGTTCAAGTATTGTGATGTACTGCAGTAATCGATTTTCTTATCTTGCACTCCTGAGATAAATCCTGGTTGTGGTGTCTACTCCTTTAATATGCTGCTGGGTTAGGTTGGTAGCATTTTGATGAGGATTTAGCAGGCATGTTTTTTTAAAACATGTACAAAAAATATTACAAGCATACAGAAGGCTATAGATCATATTATTTCTTATTAGGAATTTTTTAATTGAGGGAAAGTGCATACATTTTTAAGGCATTCTACTGAATACTAAAAATTAAAATGAAGTGAGAGGAAAAATTGCCCTTTTTTATGTTAAATATTACTGATCTTAGGCTTGCTGCAATTTTAAAGATGCTGATTCTTTAAGTATCATTTTTTACATGTCTGAAAATATATAATGATTTTCTAAAAAAAAGGTTGACAGGACGAATATGGAATCAACAATAATTCTAAATCTACTTCTAAAACAATAAATATGAAAATATTTTACCCCTTCAGAGAAAACTTTTGCACAGTCCTTTGCTAATTTTCCAAAAAATAATACACTGATGGTGTTACTTTCCGATTCTGAGTTTTCTTGTTCTAGAGAAAAACAGACATACACACGGAAAAACACTTATCAGATAGAGCAGTTTTATACACACAAGAAAACTGATGGCAACTGCATTGTAAAAACAATAGTTACTTCAAAATGTAATTATAAAGAATTAAAATGTTTATAATTCACTTTTAGCTTGCTATAATAATTTAATTTTAAAAATAAAGAACAGAATACTACTGGGAACAAAAACCAAAATCATAACAAGTTTCAACTAAAATACGCTTTATAAATTGTTATAAATATCTCATTAACATCACTTAATGACCACTTTCTCCCCCACATTTTCATAATCAAAAGAAACAAGGTATTAATTATTGAATTTTATACATTATCACCCTGTAAATATTTCATTTTTACTGAACTTCTAATAATCTAGAATTACTGGTCTATTGTTTTAATCTAGACAAGTATGGTCTTCTCCCCCAGCACCCATAGATCAAAGAGTAAAAGAGCTGTGTGTGTAAAGACAAAGCTATATGTAATTTTGAAAATGGAAATTACTCAGGCACAGAAATGAACATTTTACAAGTAACCTCCTTTGGATCTTCTAGGCTTTGGGAAAGAATCTCCATAATCTTCACTCTCTAAAAGTTACTTCTATAACCATTGCAGGTGGGCTGAATGCTAAGACTCAATTATATCACTATATAAATAAAACTGTGCTTTTGTGTGTATTTATGTATATGTGTATATTTACATGCAAAGTTACCCATTTGTAGATTACAGGCAAAAAGTAAAACAGAAATGGTCTTATATACCTTGTAGTCTGATCTTCAAAATAGGTGTTCTGTTTCCACCATAAGTTAAAGAAGAAACATGTGAAAGTTTTCCCTGAAATAAGAGAACAAGAATTATACAGAAGAACCAAAAGAGGCTTATTGTAACACCAAGATATAAGTAAAAAATGGAATAATTTTTTTAAGGTAACTGTCTTTGATCTTTCAAAAAATTAAAGTACTATGCTCAAATTAGTATTTTTAATACATGAAAGTGATTTACCTAAAGAAAAATGAGAGGCCTAAAAATACTTCAGGTTCTTATTTAATTTCTTAAATAATCTTATATGTTAAATATTATCAGTTCCTCATTTATATATAAACTAACTAGCTCAACTTCCGCTTTATTTTAGCCTGTAAAACTGTTCTCTACTAAAGAAAAAAATTAAGAGTTTGCCTCTACAAAATTAACTTAAGATAAAAATTTAAAGTACAAAATTATACTCACAAATAAGGATAATATGGACAAATCAATGGACTAAGGCACAAATACAGCTTAGTCTTCGTTCTGCTTCTGTAACTATCCAACTCTGTCAGTCAAAAAGTTATTTAACCAGAGTCTCAGAAAAAATATTTAATCTAGATAGTTTCTATAACTTCTTCTGGCTCTAAAATTTAATGATTCTATGAACCAATATAATATAGGACTCTTTGAAAACTTCCACACAGAAATAAAATTTAATAAAGTTTAAAAATACACCCTATAATGCATACCCAACTAATATTTCAGACTTTGATACAGCCAATAAAAAAAAAGCTATGTTCATAATCAATTTTACTTAAAAAACGGAAATCAGGGATAAAATGACTGTCAGCTGTATGTAATGATTCACTCAAAAGTAAATGGTTCCACTGAGAAGGTGGAAAGAACAAGAGAAAACTGGACAATGCGCAAATTCAGAATTTTTCTTGGCCCACCAGAGTTGAAGTCAGAAGGCAACCAAACAACCAAAAGCCGAAGGAAAGAGAAGTACCTCCAATGAGAGACGGGAGGCAAGTGATCTGAGGTCATAGGGTAACAACTAGCCAGAAGAAACCCAAGGAAAGAGAAGATCTCCAACGAGATGGGCAATAAACACATGCTCACCTGAGGTACATGGCAAATGCTGCCTGACATCTGTGAGAAAAATTTATGTAACATTTTAATGAGTCGCTAAAAGCCAAGTATAGGCCAGTAAAAAGTAATGGAAACTCTGGGAGCTGCAAACACAAGGGGATTCACACCGACTTACAAGCTTTTCTCCACAAACCTGACAAGATCCAGGCCAGGAGCAGTACAAGCGTAGGTGATAGCAGTTAGTGCAGAAAAACAGAGTCCCTGCCTGGACCTTTCTCCCCTATCTTTCCTTCAGAACCAAGTCGCTAATGGCCTGCAGAAGGTCAACAAAAGTATGAATCTTAGAGCTTTGGTAAAAACCCACTGCAGCTGGAAGGGGAAAACAGAAGAAAACTAATACATAAAACTTTATTTCATCTGGAATAAAATACCTGGGAAAATGGAAAATAAACAGAAGCACACAAGGTAAACATGAATATTCATTAGAAGGGCCATAGATGTAGCAGTACTTCTTTTCCTTTTACTCTGGAACTCACTGTACCAATAAGCCTCTCACTTCCCTCCTCTCATTGTCTTGGTCCCTAATTTAAATGTAAAACAATGAAAATGAAAAATTCACTGAGTGTGCGTAACATAATATTGGATATTGCAGGAAAAAAGTTCCATTGATCTAAAGACAGATCAATAGAAATTAATCTAAAAATCTCTCTCCACCAAGAAAGAAACAATACCAAAGAAAAAGAAATAGGACCTCAGAGACCTGTAATACATCATCAGCAAAGAGCCTAACATACAAACATACATGTAATTGACATCCAGGAGGAGAGTGATGGTGTGGGAGGGAAAAAATTCCATGGAACATCAGCCAATACTTTCCCTAAGTTGGATCGAATACATTGATTTACGGATCCAAGTAGCTCAATTACCAAAAAGCAGAAGAAACTCAAAAGAAAAACCACACCTAGGCACAGTCTATCTGCTAAAAACAAAACACAACTTTTCTGAGTTATGAAAATTCTTACCTGAATATATTTCTTGCTATAATCACAACCAAGCTGTAGGGATCTGAAATCTACTTTGTGCAGTTTTTTTAGAGGCTCAATTTCAGGCACCCCATTGACTTCTTTTATTAATTCAAGTGGCATATCAGATCTGCTTTCAAATGCCGTGCAAATTCAATCATGCAAGTTGATATCCTGCAGCTGAAAACACACATTGTTTTATACAAAACGTAGTCAATAATTTGCTTTAAACTTCTTTGTCTTAGTTTTGTTTCTCTTTTCCTTTAAGTTAGTTATCACTGTTGGGGGTGAGAGCAGGAGAATGGATTATGCTATGATTTTACTACAAGGATCAATATGCACATTCTCCTGAGGCAATGAAACCTAATCTTGTTCTATTTAGTTTTGTATTTTTAAAAAGTACCTCTAAAAGTCGGCTTTAGGGCCTGTGAAAACAGCTAAGAATAGGCTTACCACTATGCTTTAAAATGTACAAGCCACTGGGAAAGGGAAGACGAGTTGAAAAGTTTTGGTTTCGGTTTTTCAATCCCTCTGACAATTTTAATATTGTATACGCAAACTGTACACCAAAAGCAAATTACTCCAAAATATATGTTGTCTCTTCCCTTCAGCTTCTATACATTGGAAAAAAACGAATACTAAACTGACGTTAACTTGCGCACTGCAGGTTCAGTCTTACTTCTCAAAACTCCTGACCGGGACATCCACGAATGTCAATATTTAATTTCGATGTGTACGCACCAACCTTCCCGTAGCCAGCAGAGATCCATGAACGCAGGAGCTTAGATTATGTCAACTAAGCAGCTCCCAAAACGCTAAGCAACAAGCCGAACACAGCTGGTTTACGATAACGATACGCATTAACTACATGAAACATTGTTCTAAACTAAGTCAGCCTCTTTATAACAGTGCAGGCCCAATCCACCTTGTACCCACGCAACAAACTCCAAACATGTACAGAAACCCACTCACCGCACTCTAAAGCAAAACTAAACAGTTAGATCGGCGCGCCTGTGACGTCACAAACGCTGGCGGCGCAGTTCCACGCATGCGCACTCGGAAGCTAGCGCTGAACCGCAGTTTCTTCACTTATCTGCAGAAAGCGTAGCGAGGTGGCTTCCTACGTCTAAGACGCCCTGTGAATTTAAAGGAATACAAAGTAGTCGGAGTTGAGGCGCCGTGGCCACGGTGGACAACGGCATAGTGTCGACCCCGAATTCTCTCCGCTCCCCTTAGCCCCGCCTCCTATCGGTTTCCTTTAGGTTAGGGTCCGAAGCACCAGCAGGGGAAGGCGGGAACTGATTTCTAAATCCAGTGACCGACCCAGACTGGTAGCCCGGTTGTTTTGAACGTGGTTCCCATAGGCTGCGAGTTCGATCTCCCTGTCAGGGTTCCGTTCAAGAATCAATCAATGAACGCGTAAATAAGTGGAACAACAAACTGATGTTTGTCTCCTCCATTCATCTCTCAAAATAAATTCTGTGGTCAACTGAAACTATTCCAAAACCAGGGAGGAATTTGAGATTCTGTTTTGGTAGACTGGAAGTTCTGGTGAGCAGGGCATTTCTTTTAACTTTCAATTCTATCTCCACTCCCCCAGCAATGAGCCAGAGATACAGTCAACAAAGAAATAGTTCCAGCCGTGAGTGATGCTCTTTTTGGACAGATTTGATTAACGTCTTCACTAGTTTGTAGGGATATGATTTGTGGTATAATTAGTGAGACATTGTTCACTGCAAACAAAAAGTGACCCAGGTATTCCTTCAGCAAAAAGGACTTATTGGGGGTCGGGGTGGGGGGGAGGATTGCAACTCAGTACCTGCATCCATGACAAGCCCCTTGCAAGAAGAGAGCGAGATAATAAGAAACTCTTTCGTATAGGGGAAAAAGAAGTTGGAGGTGGGAGGGGGAGCAATACCATAAAGTTCAGTTAAAACCATAGAGTTTTAAGATGTTTTCTCTGTGGCCTAACCTTTCCATTTCATGCCAGCTGAAGTTCACTATGTTGAAACTGCCAGAGAAGATCACTGAAGGTCTCTTTGTGGTGAAGCCAGGAAGATACTTTTTAGCCTTTATCATTCATCTTTTTTAAGTGTTTTCATTTTGTTAACACATGTTTAGTTTTCCTCTTATCCTCTATCAACTTCGACTTTTCAAGTTTATTCTTTTCCGCTATTTAGTCTGTAAATCTTTGTCTTCTAGTGTAATGAAGACTCTAACAGAAGTGTCTATATTGTCTGTAACTACTTTTCTTGTGATTATTTTCATCTCTCTAGGACCAAAATGCTTCTTACGCATCCACATAAATTCCAATCTTGTTTCTTCTTCACAATCTCCTAGGGGAAGCATGTGGCATGAGAGCCTATGCTGCTTTCCCTCACGTTAGCAATTAGTTTCTCCTACAAATTAAGAAAACTTGAACATGAATATGCAGTACAATTGAAGATAATAGGAGAGGAAAAAAGAGATTGAATCAACTGGATAACGCACTGAAGTCATATATTCCAAAACAATCCATTACTATTTTTCTGTCTATGGAAGTGGCATAGAAACTATTTCAAGACAAACAATTAATGTAATAACTATGACAAGTTGTAATTTTGAAGGTGCAAAGAATAAAGTTTTGATATAAAATCTACAGTGTAAAAGTGTTCTGTTTTAAGAAGTGCTGAATGAGATTCTCACTAATAAATAATGAGCCCCAGAAATGCAAAGCTAGTTTTCTTCAAATCAAATGCAGCGAAAAGGTCTGTCAGAGCGAAATGCCAGGGGACAAACCACAAGTAGGGGGAAAGTGGATGAATGGAAAGAGAAAATAAAAGTCTAAAAGCCAAGTCAGCATAACAGGGAATTTAAATGTGTGAAGAAAGACATGGACTAAGCAAGAAGGATCATGATTTTCTTATGAAGAGAATGGGTCATTCTCCTGATTTGGACCATGCTGTTGGTGGTGCAAATTAAATTCTTCCATAAGATCATGGGAAAAGCATTTCAAGGACCCACACATGGGAGATTGTGGTGTGGCATGGTTTATTTGTGTGGGGATAGAAGATGCCCTATGGGTTTCCAATGTCCCATTTCCCTGTGTCCCACCGCAGAAAAATTCCAACTGTGTCCTCAGCAAGACCAGAGTTTCTGCTTCATGTGAAAGTTTAGTCCTTTGGAGCCCACAGGTGGCTGCTTAGCAGTCTCAGTCCCCTTTCAGGTAGTTGAACTTTTTCCCATTTCTGGGTATTCTGGTGGCCGAGTCCAAGTAGCTGCTGGGCATGTGACTATTAAGGCCACACGGCCACATGGCTACGGAGAAAAGATGCAAGAGGACATGGGACAAGTGCATTACCAAGTGCGGGGTGGAGAGAGAGAGAGAGAGAGAGAGAGAGAGAGAGAGAGAGAGAGAGAGAGAGAGAGAGAGAAAGCAGGCGAGCTTCTTTGATCCCCTGTGGTTATAACCAGGAGCTTGGGTTGCAGACACACCAGGTGCTTTCTCAAAGTGACCAATCAACTTCTCAAACTTGTGTGGGCTTTGATAGGCCCACCCCAAATTTAGACTGACAAACCTCTAAGGTCCAGCACCTTCCCTGGGACCCCTAACAATCCAGTACAAAACAGGGAAGGGAAGAGTGTTTATTCCCTTGGCAGAACACAATGCTATAATCTGCTGCGGCATGAAACTAGCTTCTTGACTAACAAGCAGGCTTATATTCTCCATTACTAAGCTCAATGTCTAATTCCTTTTGCTCCCCTTTTCTAGCTAAATACCAGTGCTAATAATATCACGTGACACTAGGTGGCTCATAGTGTGTAAGAGCCACAGGCTTGAGATAGGCTGTCTCAACAGAGATAACTTTTGATTAAGTTACACCAAAATATAAGTAAAGATGGAAAAAAAAAACTACATTCACAAACAGGAGTGTTAATTCACGAAAAGTTTCTCTGATATGCTTATAGGAAAACACCAAGACTCCCATGGAAAGAAACACATTGCCTAAGAAAATGGTCGGTTCTTCAGGTTTCTCTGTAGAGATGGTGAAGAGATAAAGATTGAGGAGAAATAATCACAAAAACCAAAGCATATGCACAATTATCAGAAGAGATGTCACTCTCTGATGCTTGTGCTGTTTTCCATACACCCATTCCAAAGAGAGAGAATCTTAGCAACGCAAAGTTATTGCTCTCACAGTAGGCGAGTAAAGAACTTGGTTTATGTTCAGATTGATACAAGGATAATTGAGGCAGCATACACACAGAGAGATGGAGGAAACTAAGAGGAAAAGACTTGCTGGCTCAAAGAGGAGCTTTCAGCTTCTTTACACTGTAGAAGTGGGGCTTTATGTCTTAAGTTTAGAGTCCCTTTTTTACTTGACCTACATTTTATACCATGAGACTATGTCCTGAAAAAAACAAAAATAACACTCATAGAAGAAACCTTATTTTTATGTAATCTTAGACTAAAAAATTGTGTTGATGGTTTGTTTACTTTGAAAATACAATGGTCCAGTTCTAAATGGCAGAGGGCAAAGGGGCATATAGTGATTTGTTAGTCTGATATTCTTCTCTTTCTTTTTCTACTTTTTGTGTAGGAAATAAAAAATAGACACACTTTAAAACCTTTATAATGAACAGTTTTAAATAATGGAAAAGAAATTAGGAGGTTGCATGTTTTTTAAATTTGTTATCATTATTTGGAATATTTGAGATGATTTACTTTAGGTTCAAAATGCATTTTTTAACACAGAAAGACATTTTGTAACTTTGTTGGATGTTTCTACTATTAGTTTAAATAGAATCTGCATTTATTCATTATGTTCATACATCTTTCTCAGGAAATAGAAAAGTCAACATCACAGAGTTCTTTTGATGAAAAGTGAAGGATTTTATACATTTTTCAATTGTGTGTGATAACAGTGAAATTTTCTATGTTTAAATGACAGTTTTTCTTTTCTGTCCACAATTGCCCATCAAGATCTCGTATTGTTAGAATGATAGGGTTATAGCCACTGTAGTAATTAGAATGAAGGGAAATGGTGAAAGGAAAATTTATTCTCATTTTTCATGACATTTATATCTGAGCATCAATAGATTTTTATGTACGCCAAATCATCTAATTTTGCTCATATTAGACTTGGAAATACTATTAACCTTGGTCAATCTCTTCCCTAATTTTTCCTTCTACCAGAAATGCCTCTTTTCTTTCCATTTCTCCCAGGTCTTCTTTATATCAAACCATTCATTTCTCCATCAGAAAACCCTATCTTCTCTGCTACAGTTATAGATTCAGGAATGGACAAGGGACCCAATGCAAACTGAGGAGAGGTGAATAGGTATTTCCTCGGTCTTCTGGAAAAAAAATTTTCCTCTCTGTAGAGATGGCAAATCAGCCTCTGCTCTTCCTAATATTAAGGGGGAAAAAACAGATTTAAGGGACTTCTGGTCAAGATGAAGGTGTAGGTAAATGTGGCTCCCCTCCTCATACAACCACAGTAAAATTACAACTAAACTATAATACAGCCATCACTTGGAATCATCAGAAAATTGAAGTACATGGAAGTCTGACAACTGTCAGACTTTAAAGGAATTAGAGGACCCACATTCATCCAGATGGGTAGGAGGGATGGAGGGGTGGGGATGTGGAGACACGGAATCAGGTTGTTCCAAATCCACATGTGGTGGATATAAAATGGAGGGATATTTTGGGAGCCAGGGATCCCACCCCAAAACTAGACCAACAAGCACAGTGTTCCAGTGCCAGGAAGATCAATCCCTGTAACTTCTGGTTGTAAAAACCATCTAATGATAGTCCTCAGATCTTTGTTCTACCAGTTATTGTTTTAATGCATAAGGTATACTCTGGCCATTTTTCTACCATTATGGCCCATATAAGCTGCCTCTTCCCTTAAATACATACAGAAAAACATTCTACAAGTGACAGATTCCATCAAAAAAATACCACTAAAATAACACCCCAAATTTCTAGAAGAGATGAATCCATACAGATACTGCATTACCTTCTTAGAAATGTTTAACCCATGCCAGAGGGAAAAAACATATTTCAAATCAGTAATCAAGAAGGGCTGAAGAAGGGCATGAAGATGGCAGACAAAACATAAGAAACCTCTCCAACCCAAATCACCTTTATTTATTTTTCAAAAAAGATTATATTTATTTTTAGAAAGATAGGAAGGGAGGGGGATAGAGAGAGGGAGAGAAACATTAATGTGTGGTTGCCTCTTGCACCCCCTACTGGGGATCTGGCCCGCAACCCAGGCATGTGCCCTGACTAGGAATTGAACCAGCTACCCTTTGATTCACAGGCCAACACTCAATCCACTGAGCCACACCAACCAGGGCTCAAAACACCTATTAATAGCCATATACATTTTACAAAACAATAAATCTAAAGTGGTGGTAAACTAGAATATCTTTTCATTGATGCGCCATATCATTTGAGGAATTTGTTAAATACAGAAAACAGAAAAGAGGCTCATGTAAACCACAGGCCAAAAGGCATACAGAAGAGGATTGGGCAACATGTGAATTGTCATAAAGGGCTTTGCTAGTTCAGAGAAACACATTCAAACAGTTGGGGAGGTCCCCAGGGCAGGGATTATTTGGGTAAGTGCACATGGAATAACTAGCATTCTCTCCCTCCTTGGCTACCAGCTGAATTTGCTCTCAAAGCAGAATTGCAAGGATTAGTGCTTGCATCCTTGAAGCCAAATATAATCAGACAGAAATTTCTGGTATAATCCACCAGCATTGTGCTCCTACAGTCTCTGAGGCCAGCTCTGGTGTTGAAACATACATCCACAGCCAGGAAAACAGAAATTATCAAACAAAAATGTGAGGAGCTAGCAAAAATACCACAAAACCCTTGGAGAAATTATGCTTTATTGACATAAGTCACCAAGCCCAATTTGACAAGAAACTAACCTCAAGTTTTATAGAGCAAAGTGAAAACTTTAAAACTCCAGAGTGAAGATGACATATTATAGATGTAGAATGTTAAATGAGATATAGATTTAATGTTAAATGAATATAAAATCATTGATGCAAAATTTACACCAATGAGATTTAAATGCTAAATGAAATGCATACTTTTCTAGAGAAATACAAATTGGCTCTAAAGTGAGAGGAATTGCGAATCAGAGTAATTATAGATAAAATGGAAACAACACTAAAAAATCTACTGAAAAAAAAATGCACAATGGAGGCATTCACTCAAACTGGAGGAAGAACAAAATCTATGTCTGCTTCTAACAAAGAAAATAAGAAGCAGGAAATGAAATTTAATCTTAGGTATTAGCACCAAAAATCCTACACTTGAAAACATATTAATAAAGGACACTAAATAAATTGAAAATTGAACCACTTTGAGAAACTTGAGAGTGATGGCCAGCTACTTCATTCAGATCATGAGCAAATCTGTCAGGGATGCAGGTTGCCAAAGTGGCTGGTACCATCCGATGGAAAAATGATCTCTGTGTTAGACGTAAGGACTGAGTTGTGGGTTGAAGAAGCCGTCCTCATTCTCCTCTGTCCTCATGGAGTGGCAAGGCAGCTGGAGTTGAAGGAAAACAAAATCTACCAATATTCCATTTTTTTTCCCAACAAAGTGGTTTAACACACTCCTCTTCACCTTAGCCTAAACTATGCTTCTGGTCTTCTTCCACATTAAATTCTTTAAATAACGGGGGCCAGGAAGAACTTCTTACATTCAAAATTGTACAGCAATTGAAAGGAACATCCAAAGGGGAAAAGTCATAAAAGAATATTAAAAGGTAAAAACTAAGGTGGTAAACAATGGATTTTAATATGAAGTAGATAAAATTTTGTTGAAATATTTTCCTGAGATAGCTTGGTTAAAAATGCATTAATATTTCAAGACAAAGATATAAGAACGCAGAGAAGAACTAATACTACAATAAAAAGAAATAGAGTCTTTGAAGCAGGAGACCGCATAGGAAGAACTCTGAGACCACAGTACTGTCATTGGCCAGCATTTATCACCCTGGTTGCCAGGAAACACCTTTTACCAATTAGGTGGAATAAATAGTAAACCGAGGCAGGGAGGAGGAAGGAGACAAGTCTCACATGCTAACTCAGTGGTCCTGAGCCTGGTCCGATAATATTGCCAGGTGTTCCACATCACAAGAAATACTATGTTAGTAAGAAAGAGGGAAAGTGCCCCAATTGTAGTTAACTTCCTCCTGTCACGTATTTGTTTTACCGCAGGATGACCAAGGGGGGAGTCTGGAGCAAGATAAGAATTCGAGTTGACAGACCCCCACACATCCCTAAGCTTGGGTAGTCACATTTCCCCAGGAAAGCTGTTGCCACATTTACCCATTAATCAATATGTGACCTTTTTTCTCTCCTAGCCCACCAACTATATAAGTCCTGAGAACAAAGGGCTCTCTCTCTCTCTCTCTCTCTCTCTCTCTCTCTCTCTGGGCTCTTGGTTCTCAGGCCACAGGGCCTCTGGCCTTTCACCTCCTACTCTACCCTGTCCTGTTCTCTTCCATGGGAGTAGGCCACTAATAAACTGATTACATACTACTAGATTTGCTGATATGTAATTCTTTACATGCATCAGCAAGAAGAACCAGGTCTCTCCCATCAACACCTTAATGGACATGGCTCAGTTGGTTGAGCATCACCCTGCAAAGGGAAAGGTTGCTGGTTCAATTTCCCACTATGTTGCATGCCCGATTTGCAAGCCAGGTCCCTTGGTTAGGGCATATTCAAGAAGCAGCTAATCAATATTTCTCTAATACATTGATATTTCTCTCACACATCAATGTTACTCTCCCTCTTTTTCTCCCTCCCTTCTCCAACTCTCCAAAAATATATAAATAAATCTTTAAAAAAATTTAAAAATGAAGTGGAACAAATATAAAACCACAAGTGAAGCATTCATACCACTGAAAACAAATCTTTCTAAATGAAGGACAAATGTTTAGCATATTGAATTAAATGTAATAAAAAGGAAAAAAGCATTTAAATAATTAGAAGAGATAGATGTGGAAGTTTGTCAAAATCAATACATTATACATATATTTGGGGTGCATGTAGAACAAAATAAAACAATTATAACAGAAAGTATACTTAAAGATATTAACCAAGAAAAATATCCTGAGATAAAAAACACTTGACTCAATTTGTTGAAGGTGAACTTGGTTTCTAATTAAAGTTGGCTCAGACTTATTAATGCTGTGACATTTGTGTATATATATTCTGGACTTAAAACTAAAGAAAGATTTCAGTGGTGCCCTGACTGGGTACTTCCGTTGGTGAGCATTGGCATAACATGCCAAATTATAGGTTTATTACCTGGGTCAGGGCACATACAAGAAGTAACCAGTGAATGCACAGATGGATGGAACAAGAAATCAATGTCTCTCTCTCTCTCTCTCTCTCTCTTCCCCTTCCTCTCTCTCTCAAATCAACAAGTACATTAAAAAATTTCTGTGGTAAGCCAGCCACCAAAACTAAATAAAATAAAACTTCTACTCATCTTAAGAGGCACGTGTCAGATTTGTTTTAACCTTCTTTACAACATTTTCAATAAGAGAAGGAAGTAAAGTAATTCTACGAAGTCCTTAAGTAAAGAAAATGCGACTCAAATATTTTGTACGGCTCTAAATCTCTGTTCATATAGAGGCAATGGGTAAGTAACAGTGGCTGACTCCCTTGCTATAGCCAACTCTGACAAAACAGGCTGTTAGTTGTCATTTGGATAGTCTATGCTATTTACACAAAAATTAAGAGTACTTCTTAAAAGCTGGACTTCAGAGCGGCTGAAATACGGAAATGTTTCTTGTGAACCTCCAACACTGAAAGACAAACAAAATGTTTCTTGAAATCATTCTAACATACATTGTTCTTTCCTGTGAGAGATTCCAGGAAATGAGCTTGTGCAAATTTTGTACAAGTCTCCCAGTGAAATTCTGTTTAACTTGTCAGTTACCTTCCTGGAACAATAAATAATAGAGCCTGGACACAAATGAAGAAAGTTTTCTTTTCCTCTTTTTTATTCATGTTTGTAAGCATAATTGTATTGGGCTGAACTTTTATTAGATGTAAATAGTAAATATTTTTAAAAATGTAAACTATATTATACTTTTTCTTAATTAAAACCACCTACCTTAATATCACTCATTTACAAGTATAGGCATACCTTGGAAATGTTGTGGGTTCGGTTTCAGACCAGCACAGTGGAGCAAATATCACAATAAAGTGAGTCACACAGAGTTTTAGTTTCCAGTGCACGTAATAGTTATGTTTATACTCTACTGTAGTCTATTAAGTGTGTAATGACATTGATTTTGGCACTGTGCCAGAAGGAGAAGGGAGAAGCAGGGAAGGAGGTTGCCGGAGGCAACAGTAAACAAGCTAGCACTCCTGCTTGACAGATCTTCCTACCCCTGGGGCAGAGACATGTCAGAAGGAGATGATGCCAGAAGTGGCCCCCCTCCCGCCCCCACAAGTATGGAGAGTGATTGACGGAGGAAAAATCCCTCCTACCTCCTTCCAGAAAATGGCAGCAGGGGCAGGTGTAGACCTGTCAGTCTCACCGGGCAAGAGGACAGATTGGCTGGGAAATTGGATGCTTCAGGAGCTCATGGAATTTTGGGCTGGGAGATTTAGATGGAGGAAGGGCAGAGATTTGGCCTTTTTTCTTTCTTGGGGATCCACTTAGCTGATCGTGCAGAGGCCTCCTGTGGTTTCCCAAAGGATGGGGTTTTTAATGGAGAAGGAACTCAGGATGCAGTTTTGAACTGGTCTGGTAGAGGGTGGAAGAATTTTTCTCTTGGTGTTCTACAGGGCATGGGTCCTGAGGCAGAAGCCTGCCATTCTTCCAAAACTGTGTGGCCTTTGCATAAAAGAATCCTTTCCTTTTTCACCAAATCTCTGCTTCTGGAGTTTGCCTATGGGCTGTGGTCAGCAAGACCACATCTCTGTTCATTCACAGCATTATGTCTAAAAAATGTACATAACTTAGTTAAAAACACTTGATTGCTAAAAAGGCTAATTATTATCTGAGCCATCAGGAAGTGGCGATCTCTTTGTTACCAGAGGATCTTAACTTCTGTTTGTAAAAATATCAATATCTCAAAGTGCAATAAAACAATGTATGCCTATAGTTAAAAAACAAATATCTTTGATTTCTCTTTTTGGCCACTTGTATTTTCTGTATCTTATATCTGATGGTATATGACACACTCTCTTTGCTTTCCCACTTTGCATTTCCAATTTCTTCTCTTTCATGGGCAAATATTAATTAAAAATAACAGACAATTCTCCACATTGATAAAAAAGGAAGAAACTCCCCCTCACCCCTTTGCTTAGAGAATTTACTTTACAATTCTTGTTCTTTTTCTGCCTCTTTGAAATGTATGTAGATCTTTTTACAAGCTAAATAATCCTTTTACCAGCTTTCTGAAATAGGTGTTTCTCAGGCACCTGGGAGCCATCTCTTTTACACGTAATCATCAAGGAATACAGCATCCCTATCTCCCTGTGTCTGTGGGAGAGTTGAAAGCTTTACTTGGAGGAGGTCTTCCTGTAACTTGCAAAACTACTTGAAGTCATCAAAATATAAGAGGTTTGTTTTTCCTTTAAATATAGCGAATTAGCTAACTGAAATAGTCATATCAATAATCAGGAAAATTTAGAATGAACTCTGTGTAACAACTGGTACTGTACAGTTCTTTCTCTTGAGTGTTACTGTCTGTCTTGAGAATGTGTGTAATGGATTGTATCTGCATGTCTGTAAAAAGTGTGAGATTGCTTTATGTCTTTGCAATTTCTAATGGATTGCGTGCAGTGCACGTCACATTCTGATGACATATTTTCAATAAAAAAGCTGTTTTCTTTCTCCTATTTTTCTGTGGAGTAGTTTACTGGGTTGGAAGGAGATCTTTTTATTAATCACATGGCCTGTCCAGAAAGTATCCAACCATGTACTATGAAAAATAGAGACGTTTATTGACGAAGATACAAGATACAAGAAACATTGTACACAGGACAATAGCACCCCAGTCCCCTTCAAAGTAGGCACCTTGGGACCTCACACAGTTCTCCCAGTTGCCATGAGCTGCGCTGCCATATTTTCCTGAATCTCATTGACAGTCTGAAATCTCTTCCCTTTCAAGGTGATTTTAGCTTTGGGAAAAGTCAGAAGTCACAGGGCACCAAATCTGAGCTGTAGCAGGGCTGAGTCACCTGGATGACTTGCTGTTTCACCAAAAATCTCTGCACACAAGGTGGTACAAAAGCAGGTGCATTGTTGTGATGAAGCTGCAAATCACAGCTGCTCATAGCTGCAGCCTTCTGAATCATCTGAATAGTTTCTGTGGGGGAATGTTCAAGCTTAACACTAACTTTGGTGCAGATTCATTGCTCTGCTCACTCAGTCCTTTTGAATGCAATGGCCACACAGTACACATGCTCACTCAACAGCGTCAACCACCCCCACTCACTAGTAAAATGAAGTTGTGATTGTTCATGTACACATAGTCCAATCCATTCTCCTTGGCTGCCAAGTTACATCGATGTCGTGCAAAATATTCTTGTTATATTAACAATGGCTGAACTTTTTCCAGACATACTTTATATTTCCTCAACATTATTTTTACCTGAAATGACATTCCTAGGTGACTTAGATGATGCTGGAAACCTTGGGTCACCAGGTTGTAAGTTATTACACATAGAGGCAGGACTGCAGAAAATGAGTGGGGGTATTATTTAAAAAGAATTGACAGATGTTGCCTGAGTATCAGTGGGAGGGAGTAAAAGTTTCAGTGGTATGTTTACCGATGTAAAGAGCATAGTTATTGATGGCAGAGTACATAGAGCGAAAGCAGATAGAACTTTCTGAACTCCTAGGAGAACATAAGGAAGAAAAGCTTGACAAGGAGGAAGCAAGAACATGAAGATTCTGGGTACTGGAGAAAAGGCAGGAGAGAGCTTTAAAACAGAAGAGTTTTAAATGCCGTGAAGAGGATGGAAAGAAGCTTGAGAAATCTGCCACTGAATATGTCAAGTACAGGACAGGAAAAATAATGGTCCCTATACCCTGCTAGTGTGTTGGCTGAGACACCCTATTAATAAAAGACAAATCAGAGAGGAGAAAAACAAACAGGAGATTAACTATTATATGAAACTGTTAGTATTGTTTGCCTGTGCACATCAGAGCCCAATACAATGCAAGCAGGACTGTTCAGCAAAGAAAGTAAAGGTTTGTTTAAGGAAATGGAGCCAGACCAGAAGACACAAGTGAGCAAATGTTCCAAAACCTGGCTCCTCAATGGCTCCTAGGGGATGGATTGTATATGGAAGAAATCATTAATCATGATGATTAATGTAGGGGAGTGGTGGGTTGTGTGGATTGGTTGGGGCCTGGGTAGAAAGCAGTCGATCATCTGTTTCAGGTCCTGATGTCAGCTATGGGGTCATTCTGTATAGTTTTGTGAGGCTGGGCAGGTAGGGTCCTTTTGTCTTTGAAGGCCTGGAGGCTGAAACAAAACTGAGGCCAAGATGTGATATTTAGCTGAACTGGAACTATGTTCCTTTAATCAATAGACCTGAGGTTTTATTCTTAAGACAGTTTCACCCTGACCATAACCCGATGTGCTTACTGAGAAGGGGGTGGGTGTGCTGCATGTGAAAAAAGTAGAAGAGTCTAGTTGAAAAGAGGTAAGTGAGTCATGATGTTATTAGATTGGACAGAGTTAGCTTGAATTGGGAAAAAGTCACGTTGAACAAATGACGTTCCTGTGCAGTTACAATAACACGTGTACCTCCTTAACACAGGGGAGAGGCCAGAAAAACTGAGCAAGTCTTCAAAATGGCTCAAGCCATCAACTTAAATACCATCTCCAGCTAAAGACAAAAGATGTGTGTACGTGTGTTAGGGGTAGGGAGGGGGTAGCCAGTTATGGGAGATTGCCAATAAAAGCACCATAAAGGAGGGTATGGTTGTTACGCACATTTCGCTCACTGCCTTCTCCATTGATAAGAGCTTCTAAAGATTTGTTCATCCTCTGCCTCCTGGTAGAGAGAGGGAGACAGCCTTAAACAGAAATTATCCTTGTAAAAGTAAGCTTTTCTTACTAAAATATACCATCTACTTGTGTTTGCAAGGCTTCTTCTGTGTTTGTTGTTTCTTAAAAATGAACAACTCAAGATAATTGTTATGCTAAAAAGACATTCTGGAGTGGCCAATTCTGTTCCACTTCACAAGGAAAAATATTTAAGTAGAGAAAAAGTTTGTCAAAATAGTAGGTGTTTAAGCATTTGGAAACTACCTCTGGTCTTAAAATTGACAGGATCAAGGACTAATTTTCTTTAAAAATGTTATAGATCTTAAGATATTGAAGACAGCTGTGACATACTGTTGTATTCTTTTTATACCAAACTGCCTTATTTCAATTGTTCCATCATGACTTGGGTTCCATTCTCTAATTGTCCCAACTTCTTCCAAACACACTTCAGCTAGTTCATGCCAACTTTAAAATATACTCTGTGGTGTTTTTGATATTAGAAATGCTTAGAACTGTCCAGATTACAGTGTGATTTTTTTATGAAGCAGACATTACATAGTTATTGCTTTAGTCTAAGAGAAGGGAAGACTCCGAAGCTCACTTTATGAGTCCAGCATTATCCTAATTCCCAAACCAGAGAAAGACCCTACAAATAAAGGAAACTATAGGTCAATATCTCTGATGAACATAGTTGCTAAAATCCTCAACAAAATATTAGCAAACTGAATATAGCAACACATCAAAAAGATCACACAGCATGACCAAGTGGGACTTTTTTCTAGAAATGCAGGTTGATACAACATTCACAAATCAATAAATATGATTCACCACATGAACAAAATGAAGGAGCAAGACCACATGATCATATCAATAGATGCAGAAAAAGCATTTGATAAAATCCTACATGAACTTATGATAAAAACTCTTAGCAAAGTGGGAATACAAGGAAAATAAAGGCCATAGATGACAAACCTATTGCCAGCATCATACTCAATGGGTAAAAACTACAAGCGTTTGCCCTTAAGACTGGGAATAAGACAGGGCTTTCACCACTCTTATTCAATGTAGTTACCAAACAGTAATGTGGGTTCTGCTGCTTGCTGCCTCTCTCTGGAGAATAATGCAGATGTAGAGGTTTGGTAAAAAAAAGGAAAGAGGTAATTTATTCAAAAGCTCCACAATTTTGGGAAAATGGTAGACTTTTGTCTTAATGCCCATTCCCTCTAAAATACCCAAAGAAAAATAACCCCGCTACCCTTTGCCACATTAATTTAAGGCTATTGAACCTGGAGTTCTTTCTCCCATTTAATATACCATCTTTCAAGAAATGCAGGTGACTTAACTTGTTCCTGGTAGCAGTTCAGCTTCAGGCACCTCTTTGGAGTCTGCATGTGTGTGACCTGTGCAGCCACAGCGCTGCTGCTGCTGCTTCCTATTCCTGAGCCTGGAGGTGCTGCCAGATCAGTGGTTTCCAGGATTGGCCAGTTTGTGAATGCTCTGGCCCTAACACAGCAACCAAGCAGAAGGAGAATGGCCAAATCCCTGCCCTCCCTCCATTAAAAAATCTGGTCCCAAAATTCCATGTGCTTTGCAAGTGTCCACCTTACCTAGACAATCCATCCTTTTCCTACTCTAGCACTGCAGGTCTGCACCTTCCCCTGCTGTCATGTTCTGGAAGGGGGTGGAGAGTTTTGCCTCCAACAATTGTCCTCTCCATCCTTATGCAGACTCCATGCCAAGCCTCCTCCTGCCACATCTTTACCAGGGGTGGGGAATCTGTTGTCATGCAATGTGCTAACTTTGTTGCATGGGCAAAGTAACACTGCTGCACAAGTTTGTTTACTGGGGGAAATTAACTTCTCATGTGTTGCCTCAGCAGATCTACCTGTATCAATAGTACAGGAAGTCCTAGCCATAGCAATCAGACAAGAAGAAGAAATAAGAAGCATTCGAATTGGAAAGGAAGAAATAAAACTGTCTTTATTTGTAGATGACATGATCCTGTACATACAGAACCTTAAGATTTAACCAAGAAACTACTAGAATTGACAAATGAATTCAGCAAAGTAGCCAGATATAAAATTAATATCCAAAATCAGTTGCATTTTCATATGCCGATAATGAACTATCAGAAAGGGTATTTAAGAAAACAATCCCATTCACAATTACTTCAAAAAGAATGAAATACCAAAGAATAAATCTAATCAAAGATGTAAAAGACCTGTGCTCAGAAAATTATAAGATGTGGAAGAAAAAAATTAAAGAAGATACAAATAAGTGGAAGCATATACTGCATTCATGGATAGGAAGAATTAACATCATTAAAATGTCCATACTATCCAAAGCAACCTATAGATTCAAAGCAATTTCTATCATCATACCAATGATGTATTTCATAGGACTAGAACAAGTATTTCAAAAATTTATAGGGAAACACAAAAGGCCCCAAATAGCAATAGGTATCTTGAGAAAGAAGAAAAAAGTTGGAGGAATCACACTACCTCATATCAAACTATATTATAAGGCCACAGTAATCAAAACAGCATGGTCCTGGCAGAAAAACAGGCATATAGATCAATGACCAGAGTAGAGAGCACAGAAATAAATCCACACCTTTATAGTCAATTAATATTTGACAGATGAAGCAAGCATTTACAATGGGCTAAAGATAGTTTATTCAATAAATGATGTTGGGAACCTTGGACAGATATGTGCAGAAAAATGACACTAGACCACCTTCTTATACCACACACAAGAATAAATGAAAGTGAATTAAAGACTTAAATGCTATTCCCGAAACCATAAATATCCTAGAAAAAAAAACATAGGCAGTAAAATGTTGAACGTTGCTTATAGCAATATTTTTTTCTGGTATATCTCCTCAGGCAAGGGAAACAAAAGAAAAAATAAACAAATGGGGCTACATCAAACCAAAATATTTTTTCACAGCAATGGAAAATATCAACAAAATAAAAGGACAACCCACTGAATGGGAATAATATATTTGCAGATACTTGTGACAAAGGGTTAATATAAAAAATTTACAAATATCTTATAAAACTCAACAACAAAAAAATAAAAAATCCAATAATAAAAAGAGCAAAGGACTTCAATAGACACATCTCTAAAGAAGTCATACAGATGGCCAACAGACATAAGAAAAGATGCTCAATATCACTAATCATTGAAAGAAATGCAAATTAAAACCACAATGTGATATCACACCTGTCAAAATAAATCATCAATAAATCAACACACAACAAGTGCTGGTGAGGATGTGGAGAAAGGGGAATACTTTTGCACTGTTGGTGGAAATGCAGATTGGTGCAGTCACTGTGGAAGTATGGAGATACTTCAAAAAATTAAAAATGGAACTGCCTTATGATCCGGCAATTTCACTTCTGAGAATTTATCTGAAGAAACCCAAAACACTAATTTGAAAGAACATAAGCACCTCTATGTTCATTACAGAATTATTTACAATCACCAAGATCTGGAAGCAGCCCAGGTGTTCATCAGTAAATAAGTGAATAAAACAACTGTGGTACATTTACACAATGGAATACTATTAGTCCATAAAAATAGTCCATATTTACCTTTTGTGACAGTATGGATGGACCTGGAGAACATTATGCTAAATAAAATAAGCCAGTTAGAAAGACAAATGCCACATGATTTCACTCATATTGGAATCTAATGAACAAACTGCACTAGGAAGCAACATAGAAACAGACTCATAGAGAGCAGGCTGACAGCTCTGGGGTGGGGTTACCAAAAAGGGAAAAGGACTCATGGACATGGAAAACTGTGGTGATTACTGAGTGTAGGGAGGTATAAGGGGGATAAATGGTAATGGAAAATATAATAAAATGAAAAATACATTTAATAGTTATTTTGGGGAATTATAACATGGCTGGTAAATTTTGAGCCTGCCATGTACTAGTATTAAAGCAAAATTGCAAGCCCATGATGGTATCACTTATGCTAAAGCCCATGCTACGAACCTAGATGTAAAAGCTGACCTAATTGCTGCTTCACCCTCTTCCAGAAACAAAATCTTTGTTAACAAGTCTGGAATTTCCTGATCAAGCACCAGTAATCTGTTACCAGCACCATCTCCATCTCCTCCTTGCCCCTACAGTAAGACGGCGCAATAGGCACATTACTGGTGCCTATCAATTACAGGCATTGATCTATATGCCTGTTTTTCTGCCAGGACCATGCTGTTTTGATTACTATGGCCTTACAATATAGTTTGATATGAGCTTTAATAGGCTTAAAAGCCTTTGCTGCCTGGCTTATTTCACTGGATCTCACCTGTAAGTGGGACCTAACTAACCAAACAAGCAAGCAAAATATAACCAGAGGCATGGAAATAAAGAACAATCTGCCAGTAGGCAGAGGAGAGCGGGGAGGGGATAATGAAAAAAAGAAGGGAAGGGTCAAGTCAAGGAACATGTAAAGAGGACCCATGGAGGACTACAGGGTTTGGGGAGGATTGAATGTGAGAGGTGGGGGTGGGTAGAGTGGGGGAGAGGGGTGGGGTGGGGAGAAAAGGAGAACAACAGTAATTGAACAACAATAAAAATAATAAAAATTAAAACAAGATTGAAATATATTAAAAAAAAACCTTTGCCACTTTCTTCCTCACAAAAGATGTCCTGATCTAAAAGTATTTTTTCCTTCCTTCCTTCCTTCCTTCCTTCCTTCCTTCCTTCCTTCCTTCCTTCCTTCCTCCCTCCCTCCCTCCCTCCCTCCCTCCCTCTCTCTCTTTCTTTCTTCTTCCTTCTCTTTCTTTCTTTTTTTTTTGGTGAATAGCTCCTTTGCCCTCCCTTCTTATAAAAACCTTACATTCTGTACAACCCCTCAGAGAGTCTTTCTGGTGGCCAGATGGGATGCTGCTCAATTCATGAATCACTTAATAAAGCCAATGAGATCTTCAAATTTACTCAGCTGAGGTCTGTTTTTTAATACCAGGACATAGAACTTCTGGTAAACTAAATTCCTCCATTCTAACTAGACTTGAAATTTTAATTTAAAATATGTAAGCATAGAAATTTATTTTCCTGATTTAATTTTATCTGGCTAGAACCAGCTCATTTTTTTCTAGCAGGTCTTCTTTATAAAGATGTGCTAGCTAAACTATTAGCTATGTTCCCAGTTCCGTATTTTTAACAAATTGATAAGTACGTCTTTTATTTTTTCTCTGAATGAGAAACTTGTATTAGTTATTCTCTAAAACAATCCAATTCCCAGATAGCTGACATCACACAAGTGAAAATGATTTTTATGCAACACATAATATAAGAATACATTATCAGATCAAGTATTTTTTGAACTCGTGTAAAGTATATGTTAGAGGCAAGGAAATTAGACAAAAATGGAGTTGCTTATGCTAAGCTCCAAGTCACCGAACCAAGACTTCATTACAATTTTGTTCTCCCAGCAATGTCTTCTTAAATCAGTCAATCAGAAATCAGCTGATCACCACTAGTTAGGTAATCTGCCAGACAGACCTCTCCCATCCCCTAGCAGGGGTGTACAAACTTTTGGCATTTCTGGGCCACTCTGGAAGAGTAAGACTTGTCTTGGGCCACACATTATATACATTGTGACACATAGTCACAAAAAGTCTCATTATGTTTTAAGTAAAATTACGATTTTGTGTTGGGCCGCAATCATAACCATCCTGAGCGTCACATGACTCCTGGGCCGCAGGTTGGACACCCCTGCAGGGAAAGTAACTGCAATAACCAACACACTTGTTCGCCTAGCATAGCTTCCTTCTTTCTGCTCCCTTCTGCTATAAAAGTCTTTTACTCTATACAGCTCCTCAGAGCTTTTTTTTTCTATCTGCTAGATGGGGAGGCTGCCCAATTCAAACTGATTTTTGCTCAAACAAACTCAAAAGTTTATTTTGTCTCAGTCTATCTTTTAACAAGTATTTACATGTTCCAGGGACTGTATTAAGTGGAAATATCAACCCAGTTAACATTTATCACAGCTCTGTGAGATGGGCCGTTATGATTCCCTTTACAGATGACTGAACTGAGGTACAAAATGGTTACATAATTTATCCTCTAAAACCTTCTAATAGTAAATAGTACAGCCAAAATTTCAACCAAGAAAATTTCACACCAGACTCAGGGTTTCATAACCAAGTCAAATTCTGTTCCACCCCAATGTATAACTCTGTAGTAACATTGTAGTTTTATTACATGATAGAGCAATTCAATGATTATTGTTATTACTGACATAATTTTTGCCAGTATTGTAAAATATTTTTTGATTTTATGCTCAGAAACTTATTTTACTAATTATCTTTATTAGTTATGGAGAACCCTTTTTCAAATATAGTAGTTAAATAGCAGAATCTTAGGCTGAGAAATGAAGAGCAATGTAATTGTTTCCATATCTGAATCTGAGCATTTTTTATTTTGGAATAAAACTGCAAGCACTTAATTATTTCGAAGTCAACACTTCATTAAGATAAATAGAGGAAATTCACACCCCTCTTAGTGCTAAACTATTTCAAGATCTCTGGCGTCAGAATAGTGTGCAAGAGGCCAGGGCGGTGACATTTAGCAGGAAGGCTGTCCCTGCAATCACAGAGGCCAGCTGTTTTATGTTATTCAGTAACTTGGATATTAAAATATGAAAACAACGAAATCGACAGTGAAGAAAGTATTTCCTCACAATGTCATGAAAAATTTAAAATAATCTGCTGAGAAATAAAAATGTTTTTAAATAAAAATGTCATATTTATTCTCAATTCTTATATTCAACCATTATCTAATACTGATCTTCAAAACTACTCTGTGAATGCACATATTTCAGAAAAAACTGCTAGGTGTAGTTTTTCTACACCTAGACAAAATCTATTATATGGACCAGAAAATTAACTTTGAATTTTTAGCTCTCAAATATGAGAAATACAGGTAGTCATACCTTTTCCCTTACATTAACAAAAAAATTCTGAATAAATATATTGAAGTTTTTTCTGTTATTTAGGGGAGAATGACATTTTTTTACTTACCATAACTGAGATATTGTTGTATCTTATATATCTTTAATGAAAGCCTTTATATTTTATTTTATGGCATCATTTTAAATTGACATCAAACAACCCAAAGGAAACAAATAATGAATGATATAAAAACAAATGAGCCACAGAAACAGAAATGCTAAAAATAAAAAATTTTACATTTTCACCTAAATGTGACAATGAGCAGATTATTTACACAAAGGGAAATTGCTTTTTGGAAATTAATTAACACAACAATAAAAACACCCCTTCTAAAGATTTAAAAACATTTAATTTTGAGAAAATAAGATTGACATCAATCTAGACATGCAGCAGAGCAAAACAATTCCATATGAAATAAACTCATATGGCTAACACATCTGTTTAAAGCTTCATTCCATAATATCGAACCTATAGAATTATGATTGGGACATCAGAGTTTGCCATCCAAATATGCCTCTTTGGGATATTGATTATTTTTAGCTGGTTACCTTTAAGAAATGAAAAACTTGGGAAGAAACATTGATCTTTTTGCTTATTGCCTAAAAGAATGTGTTGTAGATACAGGACCCGCTCCAGGAAGAGAGCTATCATGGTAGCTAACCGTAGTTTGACACAAATAATGTGACAGTGAAGAGCCTAGCAAGCCCATCTGACTAAAGTCCTCTCAGTGTCCCATTGTTAAAGATGGCCCAGCAAACATTTGTTCACCAAACATTTGCTCTAGACCCCCATGTGAATTACCTGCCCGCCCTTTGAATTCTCAAACCACAATCCTCCTTCCTCCTTAGCTCTAGATAGCGAATAAGCCTCAACTGCCCTGTGGTCCCCAGGTTCTTATGGAATGCCTCCCTTCTATGTACATATGTTATTAAATGTGGCTCACAGTGGAAGACAAATACCATATGATCTCACCTATAAGTGGAGTTAACAAAACAAACAAGCAAGCAAAATAGAATTAGAGACTTGGAAATAACAGACAGTGATCAGAGGGGAGGGAGGAGGGGGAAGATGGGGGAAAGAAGGGGAAGGGGCAAGCAAAGGAACTCAAATAGAAGACTCTTGCCCATGGAGTGGGGATTAACTGTGGGGTTGGGGACTGGGATAGGGGTGAGCAATGGGGAAAAAGGGAGGACAACTGTAACTGAGCAACAATTAAAAAAATGTGGTTATTTTCTCCAGTTAATCTGTCTCATGTCAATTTGATTATTAATCCAGACAGAAGAACTTCGAAAGGCGAATGAAAATAATTTTTCCTCTTCTATAATGCAAAACCAAATATCTATTTTAATAAGTTGGAAGTATGATTAAATTAGACCAATTTTTACATAAAACACAAATTAAAAGAAATATCAAATAAAATAAAGCTTCACATTCTGTAGACATATTAATCTGCTCCTGTCAAAACGTGTTGTACAGTGTGGTACCTATAGTTATGAGGTGTATATCTTAGCAATTGTTCCACTTGGTGGAGTAAACCATATTTATGAATCCACACGTGCATGAAGCACATTATATATCTTGGTTTTTGCATGTCTTCTTACCTGAAGGATCCCCACAGACATTTAATATATACACAACTTGCTAGATCTCTTTCTAGGTAAAATGCAGGTAATCAAAGCTGTGTGGTAAGAAGATATTTTTGGATCTGTATGAAATCATTTATTTTTTTGTAAGAAAACCTCTGATTTGTAATAAAAATTTTCTTGAAACATTTATTCAAAAAGTACTAGTTTTGGTGTTAAAAATATTGATCTCTTATTCTCAAAATGTATTTGACAGCATATAATATAGGAAAACTTTTTCCAGAAACAAAGACATTCTGACAAGAAACATTTAAAATGTTTAAAATTTTAGTTTAAAAATATTATTTTATACTAGAACTTTTAAAGTAACATTATCATCACTGTGAATATAATCAACTTTAAAAGACCTTTAAAATGAAAATATTAGGATTGTTTGTTCTATTTCTCCTTCATTAGAAAGAAGATGGATGGTCCATCTCAAGAATCAGAGGTAAGTGTTCTCAAGACGATTGTGGCTTGTCGCATCATCTCTATGCATTAATAATTAAAGTTCATGAGTTCCCCATAGCTATTTTTTTTGGCTGTAAAATTGTTAAAATTTTCTCTAAAATCCTTTTTCTGAGACCTTAAAAATCAATTAATTAAATCGTGCATTTCCGTTAATGTTGCCTGCAGTGAGGGAGGGAGAGTGTTTAGAACGTGCTTGCTTCACTACCACATATTCTGCCTTTATAACGGAATACAGGGTTTTGGCTTCAAGTAAATAGAGCTTTATACGCAATACAAAATGATGACACTGATTTCTTTTTATTCAAAATCCACTTGTAAATTAGTTATTTGGAACTCGAAGTGTATTTTGTTTCTATGAAGACAGTGGTACTGTAGTGAGCATTAAGTAACTCCCAAGGTAAATCACACATACATATAATCCAATGTGTAACTGAATAATAACAATATTAATATACTAATTTCAATTATTAAGTGGCTACTAACTATTCTAATTACTAATATCCTTGCTTGGACTATCTCATTTAATCCTGATAATGACTTTGTGCATTCAATTATGTAAAAATTTTAATGTGTTCATATTAATAGAGTTTAGGACTTGTTTCTTAGGAGTCTATATTTCGTGTTTCATATTTATACTTTCCAATTGTATATGAATTTTTAATTCAGACCTTTAAAGTTGTTAAACAAAAACAAATCAAAATATTTGAATTCTGCTTCTAGCAAAGGTTGTAGCAAAATATGTCTATCCTCATAAATACTTAGAAAAGATGGATACCCTGTAGCTCAAAATAATCTATATGTTAAACATATCTATATATATGTTTACAGTGAACAAAAGAAAATTTAAAATGTTAAAAATAGGGGAGAAGTTCAATTAAGAATACAAGCTGATGCTGTAAATCTAGGAGGTGGTGATCAAATTCAGAGATGGACTACAATGCTCAAAGGCTTGAGTTCTAATGTTCAGGCAGAGACAACAGGTGAGACATTTGGGGCGAGTAAGACATGAGTTGGAACTAAGGCACATGTACAGACCCGGAGTCCTCTGTTTTTTCACCTTTGGTGAAAAAGGGGTTACAAACGGCTTCTGGTGAGCTAATCGTGATCAAATTATCATGTGCCTGTTAAGTTCTCTGGGTAGAATGTAGAAATATTTCATGAGAGTTCAAAATCAAGTGTATGCCATGCATGGGTTTGAAGCCTGGTCCTAGACTATTAGTTTATATATGTGAATCTTGTCTGTGTAGATCCTGAACAGAAACAGATGTATTAATATTGGTACTTGTGTTATAAAGATAGACATATAGATAAATGGAATAAATGGAATAGAATTAAAAGTTCAAGAATAAACCAATAAAATTAAGGCCAGTGGTTTTTGGTGATGGTGTTGGGGTAGGGTTCTCTAGAGAAAACAGAATCACAGCTCATGGTGTGTGTGTGTGTGCGCGCGTATACACACAAATATATGGGGAGGGGAGAGAGAGTGAAGGAGAGAGAGATTTTAAAGAATTCATTCACACAATTGTGGAAGCTTGGCAAGTTCAAAATATGCAAGGTAGACCTTCTCCTACAAGCTGGAGTCCCAGAGAAAAGCAGCTGTCTGATTCCAATGGCAGTCTGCTAGCTGAATTCTTTTTTTCTAGAGGGGAAATTGTCTTTTCTTTCTATTTAAGCCTTCAACTGATTCAAAATAGAGGGTAATCTGCTTTACTCAGAGTTCTCTGATTTAAAGGTTAATCTCATCCAAAGACTCCTTCACAAAAAAATCTATAATAATGTTTTACCAAATACCTGGGCGCCATGGCCCAACCAAGTTTGACACATAAAATTAAATATCATAGATATCAAGGCAATTCAGTGAACAACGAGGAGTATAAAGATATTGATTAATATTAGACTTTGTCAGGTTAAACTACGTATATTAGAAATTTAAAGGGAAGCACTAAAATACAGAAAAACACATACCCTCTGATGGCTTAGAGAAGAAAAATAGTGCAGCACTCTCTCAGTCCAACTGAAGACCATAAAGAAGAAAAATGAACACAAACCACCAAGTGAAGTAGCACAAATGAAATGCTAAAAAGCACAATGGGGAGAAATGTAATAAACTTGACCATTAAAAAAAGGAAATTATGACTGTATTATAATTTTTCAGCTATAAGCTATTATAAAAAGCACATCTAAAACATAATGATGTGGTAAATTTGAAAGGGGAAGAAAAATGTCATATCTGACAAATATGAATCAAAACAAGCTGGCATAGCTATCTGACTCTCAGGGAACTCAGTTTAAGTCAGAAAACAATAAGGTTAAAGATGGTCATTTTAAAATGGTAAATTAAAAATTATTTGCTAAGGAGATATAAGAAAAATATCTGGAAATCCATTTTCTGAGTATTTATGCATACATAATTCTCAAAAGGTTTAAAACTAGGTAAGTCCTACTTCAGCAAACTTCCTTTTTTCATTTGTTGCCATCTCTCCTTAAAAGTTTAGGGCACGTTTCTTTCCCTAAGCCTTCAGTATTGATTTTTGCAACCCTTTCTGCCTCTCCTCTTGCTCTTATGCAGTGTATTGTATATTGAGTTTGATAGAAGACCTCGCCGGAGCTTTGTCTTTTATGTGTTTGTAAGTACCATATATCCTTACAACTATTATAAATAAATAATAATCACCATCTTGGGATGAAAATAAAACATAAAAGCATCAATCTTTCAAACAAAAATGAGTTACCTTCCTCTCTTTATACCTTAGAGATGCATTCTTGTAAAATTCTAGAAACTCTTTCAAATATATATTTAAGTTAAAAATAAAAAAATAATAATGGTGTATCTGTCTAGGTTGAACAAACATCCTCATTTGCCTGATTTTAGCACTGAAAGTCCTGTTTCCCAGGAAACCTTTCAGTCCCAGGTGAACAAGAATAGTTGGTTACCCAATAATATTGCTCTACTGTTAAGAAATCTAAAGCACATACATATTACAATTTTTATTGAATATTTTATCTAGGTAAAGATTCAGGCAAAAGATCAAAAGTTAATATCCACAATGGAGTAAAACTAGTAATTTTCCCTAATCAGAGTTTAAAAAAAAATTGTACTGCTAAAAATAGAAGAAAATGTCTAGACTTTTTACAGCCTGAATATGTCTTTCTATTTTGATCGAATCTAGGACATCTTGTTAAGTAAAAAATCTGTGAAATGTTGGAAAATGTCTTTTCTCTTAAACTAATATCTGTTGTCAAGTAATTTCTGGTATTTGTGAAATTTTAATGAATCATTCTCGTGAAATACACGCTAATTTTCAGGCACTACAAAGTTTGATAAGTTGAAGAAGGTGAAGGAGTTATGAAACCAGTCACCAGTTCTTAAAAAGAATATTTGAAAATGTTACATAAAATTTGCTTATATTAAACAGCTAGTTTTTTGGCCAAGGAAATGATTAAAATAGATTATGGACCTTAAAGAGAAAATATGTGGTTATAATAGGTTATGTCTCCATAAGCATGTAATATAAATTTCTCTGCTATATGAATTATAAAATATATTTTTCATATTTGATTGTAAAATTTAAATTGTCTCATGTAGTCAATATGCTTCTGAGAACCTAATAATATTTTATCAAAAATATTATCAAAAAACTATGTACTAAATGTCTGGCATTCCAAAGAAGAATATTATATGACTCAATGTTTAAGGGATTCATATTCTGTTTGAACTCACAAATAAACAAGTTAATGTATTGAAGTTTAATATGATATAATTGTATATAGAAGGTGCCATCATTATAACAAGGAATAAGTTGCTAAGGGATATAGCAAAATCTTCTAGAAGGATCCAATGTTTGAATTAGATTTTTGTTCATTCATTCACTTATGAATAAATTTATCAAAATTAATAAGCAACAATTTTGTGCCAGATACAGTACTTAGTACTGACTGTAAATTATAGGAAGGGGAAACTCTTAACATCATGCAATATATACTCTATTAGAAAAGAATATAAATGAAATACATTAATTACAGATGGTGGCAAATGCTATCAAAGAAATAAGCAGGAGATATGAGAAAGACAATTTGACAGGTGAAGAATAAATAGGAGTTGTTTCGCAAGTGGGTTGAGGATAGACAATGTCATTCCAAGCAACAGGTCCCTGTAAGGTGTCTGGCTCCCCTCTACAACACACAGTTGCCACTTCACGTAAGTGGTCAGCAACCTCCTTGAATTTTTCTTGGTAACTGTCTTAAAGAGTAAACCCTAACATTACTTCTACTAGATTCTAATTTGTTTCTAAGCTTTATCCATCTTAACCTCCTGTCTTTTTTTCCTGTGTATTTATTGTCTTGCTAGACTTGTGATTTAATACCATTTTCCTGCCAGCAACTTTTCCCTGATTCTGATTTCTATGCTTTTCCTGGTATGATTAGAAGTAAAGGGAGTTCGGGAATAAGGGATGAATATCAAACCAAAAAGCCAAATCTGCTATAACTTTCACAGTAAAATATAGAGGAGTAGGAAAACTTAAATACAATAAAAAACAGGTCTGGAGAGAAGTGAACTGATGCCAGAAGGAGAGGAAGAGGAGGAAGACAAGAAGAAGGAGAAGGAAAATGGGAAAAGGCAGGAAAACAAGATGGAGAAAAAGAAAAAGATTGGAGCAATAATAGAAGATCCACACACTTTGCCCCAAACAAGGATGAGACAACAAAGGTTCTGCCTCATTGGATATAAATCTGGAAGTGAGTCAGCCTCAGACAAAGAACCAGAGTTTTTAGAAGCCCAGCAGCCCTTGGGCACCAACAATACTGCTACGAACTTGGGATTTAGTTCCTGGCTTTATACAGATTGTAGAAATGATGAGCGCAAGCAACCTCTACCACAAGAATGTTCTGTCCATGTAGATCTGTGCTTTCCCCATACTTCCTTGTTACGTTAAGTCCAGCTCTCTGGGAAGTCCACCCAACACATTTATGATCCACTGCAATAAAGATGGAGAGGTAGTGTGTGTGCAAAATATAAGGGCTGATATTCCTGCTGTCACAAATGCCTGCTTTATAACCAAGACCTAAAGAGAATGAGTCTTTCACCTGACCCGGCCTGGGCAACTTTCATTTATAGCAGTGCTTTGACAGAAGAGTTGGTAGATTTTGACAATAATTACAAAATTATTATGTTTCAAGGTATTACCATGTTAACTGTTGTAAAACATGACATTAAAATGAAAAAAACAAAGGTTAATTAAATAGTAGTGCTAATAATCCATAGTCCCATTGATGCTTGTAAAACTTTTTATCTTTTTCACTGTTATACTTTTAATTTATGGGGTGGGTGAAAGATTTCAAGATTGTCATTTCTTTCTCATGCTTTAAAAGAAGCAGAAGAATCTGTTCAAAATGAGATATCTTGGTTTTGCACCCAATTATCCCTTCCTTTCATTTAGTTCAGTGCTATCATTTTACTGTCAGATCACATTTAATTCAATTAATTTTATTTCCACCCAACACCTTTCCATAAAAGTGAACAATAGCTTATTGTTTGTTTTCATCAAGAATTTGTTATAGTGACTGCTCTTATAGGCAGATGCAGCATTCCTTACCTTGAAAGATAAAAAAACTGTACACATACACAGACATGTAAACACAAGTTTGTTGATAAATTCTACCAAAAATTGCTTTCTCTTCACTAACAAATTATTTCTTTAAAGATTTTATTTATTTATTTTTAGAGAGAAGGGAAGGGAGATAAAAACAGTGTGAGAGAAACATCAGTGTGTGGTTGCCTCTTTCGTGTCCCCTACTGGGGACCTGACCTGCAACCCAGGCATGTGCCCTGAACTGAACTGGCGACCCTTTGGTTAGCAGGCCGGCACTCAATTCATTGGGCCACTCCAGTGAGGGCACAAATAAATTATCTTATAAACTAGTTTTTATTACATAGTTTTTGTGTGTCTTCAAGGATATGTCATTTTGACTTTCTAAATGAAGGAATACAGTATAGGTGCATGAGATTTTTTCAATACAAAGCTAAAACTGTTTTTAATACATTTTCATTGAGAATTTAGCAATATAAATATTTACCCTGGTTATTTCTTTATATGATGTTTTAAAATAACATGTGACTATATATTCTGTGACATGACAGTTTAGTAGCCGATTGAATTTTGAAAATCGGTGTTCTTTTAAAAGTGAAAGGAACAGGCATGAAAGAAGCATTCTGTACTGAACAATATGTGGGGGATGTTTGTAAGGATACATAGAGTTATTTTTGTGAATGCAATTTTACTTCCAAGTGCTGGCAGAAATATTACTATATCTGTGTAAAAAGAAATTCATATTTGAAAACATTATAAAAGATTTCCCTGTTTGGTATGTATGGATTTGTTCCCAAATGTGTCCTAATTCTTCCAATGCATCTGGATAAACACATTTGCCAAGAGGATAAACAGACACGAATCTTAAGACAAGTAATATTTTTGGTCCATAGAGGACTGGAGTTTATTAATCTCCCAACCACTCGTTCTCTGTATTTGGAGAATTCTTGGCTCCCCTTGGTTAATATAAACAAGCACTCAGGATTGGCTTAATGTAAGGGGAATGTAGAAGTCTCCTTAGTCTGCATGGCTTTAAGATATTAATTCTGATCTAGGCATAAATCTCAAAGTCTGAGAGAACAGTGTCTTTTTTTTGTCTCAGTGGGAATAAAGGCAAAGACCATGATAAATGGAATAAAGGGATGGAAATGAGCAGGTAGTTTGACCATAAATGGTGAACTTCAGATTTTGAATTTTTTATTCAGATTTTATTTTTAGAATTAATATTTAACTTTGACAATTTGGACATAGGAAATTCATTAAAGTAAAAGTATATCCATAAGGAATACTCTAGATCTTAATGCCACAAAAAGTACATCTTGTCCTAAAATACAACTTTTGAAGGATAAATTGCACTTTTAACTCTGAATGACTTACCATGTCCTATCCCAATATGATCTGATTATTATGGGGGATGGCAAAAAAGTGTGATTAGTACTTCAGGCAGGTAGAAAAATCAAGTTTACAGTGAATATTATTAAATATTTCCAATATTCAGAGTTTATGGCTTAATTGTTCACAATAGGAAAAAAATAGAAATAACCCAAATGTTTAACTATTGCAATACAAGTTATACTGTTATAGATGTGTATTCGCTGGGCGCTAATAAATATGCAATCCTTTGGAAAATGTTCATAATATATTCAGTGAAGAAATCAAGTTATAAAAGAGTAATATATAGATATATCCTAAAAGCATTATGTAGGTGAAATGGGGGATTTCACCTACATAATGTATTTCATGGATTCCACCTTCCAGGATAGATTTGTTGCTGAGACAGGGAGTGTGGTTCACACAGAGGTCTCACAGTTACCTCTTGCTTGAGAGAGTTGTATTGCCCGACTTCACTCCCTTCCTGGCACAACCCACATACAGTATCTGATGCAGGTCAGGGGATAAGGGGCCTAACACAAAGACACTTAAAAGGTAATACTTGTTTTAGAGATTCTTTTTTGGGTTGGTTGAGGCTTTGTCACATCTGACAAAGTTTGACTTCTGTTACCCAACCTGTTTTCCCCTTCCCTTTCACAGGTTGTATCCTGAAAACATCTTGCATCCTAAACTCAATCTCAGCTTCTGCTTCTGGATAACCCAACTTCAGTAGAATGCCCCCCAGAGATGTCCATGTTGTAACCCCAGAGTCCTGTGAATATGCTACCTTATGTGGCAAAAGAGGCTTTACAGAGGTAATTAAGTTAAGGGTCTTAAAAAAGATGATTTGGTGGGCCCAGTTTCATCACCACAGTCCTTATTAGAGAAAGAGAAATATCAGAATCAGAGGAGAAGATAAGACAACACAAAACAAATCAAAACAAAACAAAACAAACAAAAAACAAGGGTAAAAGTCGGAGAGAGATTTGCAGATGCTATTCTGCTGACTTTAAAGATAGAGGATGGGGCAATGAGCCAAGGGCACCAGACAGCCTCTGGAGGCTGGAAAGGGGAGGAAATAGATTCTTCCCTAGAGCCTCTAGAGGGAGCATGGCCCTGAAAACAACTCGATTTCAGCCCACTGAAATCCTCTTGAGTCTTCCAGAACTGTGAAATTATAAGTTTGTCACATTTGGAGCACTGTGTGAAAATCTGTTACAGCATGAATAGGAAACAAAGTCACCATCCAACACCTTATTTTTTTAATATAATATCATTTTGGTAAAAACTTATTTTTCTCAGGAAAAGATAATGGGAAAATATAGGCTATACAGTATTTACTAGTGAGTGATATTTTCCTTATAAAATTTTTTAGATTTTCTATAATTCATATTTATTCTATAATATATAAATTTTTAAAGAAAGAAAGGCATGGTTTTCATTATTTCAGTCAAAATGTTCAAAGTAATGATAATATATGTGCTTTACACATATTTAATAAAGGACAAGTGGGAAAGGACACTAGAGTTTATTGTAATAGAGTAATCCTTTGCGAACAGAATATTGGATTAAATGACTGCTTGATACAAGCTAAATTAAATTATTGATACATTGTATTTCATTCAAGTACCCTCTGTTGATGATGTTTATTCACCTAGTGTTTTTTTTCTTTTATTGCCATCATTAACAATGTTATCATAAATATCCTTCTACCGAGATTTTTAACTACTAGCTCTTTATAGCTCTTAGGATAGATTTTCCAGAAAGGAATTTTTGAGTAGGCAATTTATATGTTTTCATTTTTAATAGATGTCATAAGATTGCTCTGTAAAGTGGTGTTACAACTCAAATTTCCAGGAGCAATACCTAGGACTACCTATTCCCCATGGTGCTGTTTTAGATTTCTATAGATTCAGACACAAATGACATGAGAGGGGCATAGGGACCAGGCAGAACTTGCAGGAAAGGTCACTTAAAACTTAACTCAAGATTGAGACTGTTGGGGGCTTGCTTGGCCTTCCATTGTGCCACCTTTCCAGTCCCACCTCCAGTTAACTGCCTTTGTCTTAATCCAAGTGCATAAGGACGTGCTCTCCTTGCTCTTTTTTAATTAGCCACAGTTTGATTTTTTTCTGTTTGGAATGTTATTACCTATTTTCATATTTATGAGAGGGTGAAATAGCTGAATTTAAACATTTTGTGGACAGGATGTACAACCTTCCACCTAGTCCAGTATTCATTGCTCTGCTTACTTATCCTTCAAGATCTAAACTTAAAACTGTATTTTCTAGAAAGGTTTTTCTCATACTTTCAGCTGATGTCATTTTCACCTCTACTGGACACTTTAATGTTTTATTTGTATCTTTTTTTCCCTAAGCAGTTTAGGACAGTAAGCACCTTACAATTTAGTCTTTGTCTAAATTAAATTTCCTGCAGGAATAAGTTGCCCTTGTATATTTTTATAAAACCCTGTTGCTTCTAAAATAGTATTTTATAATGAAAAAAGTAATCATTGAATAAAATGCAAGCCTGTTGAGACTATAAATATATAACTATTTGCAATATAGAAAACAAATAAAACAACTAAATTCCATGAATATATATAAGGCATTAAGATTTCGAGGGGTTTTTTTTAAATGAAAAATAAAGGCAGAGAAAGCCAGCATATCTGAAGTCAAAAATTCTAATAATTTTAATACTCCTAAATTTCTACTAACAAACTTGACTGGTCAGCCTTTAACTATTTGTTATGGGTTTAATTGTGTTCTCCAAAAAATATGTTGATGTTCTAATCTACAGTACCTTAGAATGTGACTATTTGTTTATGGGGTTGTTACAGATATAATCAGTTCATATGCTGTCATTCTGGAGTAGTGAGGGCTCTTAATCCAACATAAAATTTGTCCTTATTGTAAGAAGAGAGGAGACAGAGGCTGAGACACACCAGAAGAACACTACGTGATGATGGAAACAGAGATTGGAGTGACTATCTCTGCGGCACCAGTGTCCTGGCCCTGGATACATTGCCCTGACAACCAGGGCAACACATGCATGACTGCTTCTGTCTGCAGGGGATTCTGGGGGGGCATTCTTTGAAAAGCAGAGCTCACGTGCACTTTGTAGTCCATTCCACTGGCTGGTGCAGTCAGCCATAGGTGGGGTTCAAGTTCTTGGGCCAGGAGGGGACTGTGTGGTCTGGGGAAGGTGCTAGTGCCTCTCCCCCAGCACTCCACCACCTGCCTGGATCACAGTGGGTGCAAGGAAGAGAGAAGAGAAGGTCTGGGCTGGTGGGCCCTGGGTGCCATGCAGCTGAGTGGCAAGCACTGCAATCTTCCCATGCACAGGAAGCCTTGGCGGCAGTCACCTGCCCACTACCCATGCCTCTTCTCCAGTTACCACTGCCACTTGAACAGCTCCAGCCCAGGCAGGAGCCCACCACGTGGATGTATGGGAACGGGTAGTGCTTTGCACCCCACCTGGCCCTGGAAGCCATGTGGCTGGGTGGCTGGTCCCGGGCCCTGCATGACTGAGCCACCCCACATCTGCCACAACAATCAGCAGCCGCTCTGGCTGGTCCTGGAAGCCGTCTGGCTGAACTCAGTTGCATTGTGAAGACTACACAGAAGAGATGGGGAACAAGGGCTGGATCGATGAGCAGAAACTGAAGAAGGTGCAGCACATGTGGACTCCAAGGGATGCCTGGAGCAGACCAGGAAGTTCCTGCAAGGTGCTGGTGATTTGTCACCAGAGAGAGAGAGCCTGGAGCTGGAGAGATGGAGACGCATTTGAGTAACAACCTCGGGCTACAGATAAGCAATAATGGGGAACTTCTGGGCATGGGTTCAGACTTTGATGCTCGTGGGAGTGGCTGGTTTTCTGTGCTCTGCACATGAAGCCAGCTCAGAGTAGAAATGCTCCCAGGCCCCTCAAAATGAGTACTCTGTTAATAAAAACTTCCTTCCTTCCCCACAAATCTTTGTCTTATGTGTGTACCTGGTGACAAGTGGGCAGACCCCAGACTGCCTGGTTACATCTACAGACCGGAAACACCCGGATGGCCAGCAACCACCAGAAGTGTAGAGAGAAGCACAGAACCAAGTATTTCTTTCCGGGTCACCAGTAGGAACGAGTGTTATCTCTCCTTGGTTTTGGACTGCTAGCCTTCAGAACTGTGAAAGAACAAATTTGTTTTTTAAAACCTCTCTGTTTATGGTACTTTATTTGTTATGCAGCCCTGGAAAACTAATATATCATTTTTCTCCCTTGTCCATTTTTCACAATAAAATTTAAATTCAGTGATTTTAATAAGCTGAGTGATAACTGGTATTTGCGAAAAGTTGAGAAGGAGGAAGCCATTATTTGTGATTGCCTCTTTAGGCAGTGGGTAGAGCAGCCCCTGGAAGAACTATAATGAGGGAAGCAGAACACAGGTGAACATGGTATGTCAGACAAGAGGAGCATCTAATGTTGGGTGAGCAGATAAAAGAGACAGAACAGAGCTGGAATCTAGGTTCATGCAAGTCATTGACAATGGGGTGATCTGAAAGAAAATGAAGCAGCAGGAGGAGATGGTTTGGTTAAAACATGATGAATCAGAAATCATTAATTGAAGGGGTGAGACAGTGTAACCTGAGAACAGTGATGCAGTGAGTGGCAGAGTAATGGAGAAAGGAAAACAAACAAACAAAAATCCCGAAGCTGAGGCTGCTACCCCGCACCCACAGCATATTCCTTTAGTTTTTGTCTCACATAGATGAGTTTCAGTTCTGAGTAACTCTTGCTTGGATGTCTGTAGGTAGCAGAATCTGAAAACAAATAGCTGGCCACTGTGGGATTTTTGGAGCAGGGTGCATACACAATTTTCTGGCAGAGGTAGTTTTTATATTGATCATTTAAGCCAGCCTGTTCATAAAATATTAACATTACAAGGCTTAGTTAGAAGATGTTAACCGCTGAGAGCCTCTGGTGAGAACTGGGTTCATATTGAACTAACTCCAACATTACACTTTGCTTTTAAATCAGTAAACACAAAGATACTCTTATTTTTCACTACATAGGAAAAGTCAGAACACGATTGTGGAACACCCTGCAGTTATTGCACAGTAAAAAAAAATTCTCATTTTAGTTTAGTATCTGAAATGGCATGAAAATGTAAAAGTGTGTAACAGTTATTTTCAGTATCTCATATCTCCAGATTCACTTTTCGGCATTCTGAGCCCAGTCCATGTGATGTTTTGCCCCGATCACTGTGGTCCCAAATGAGAAGAAAATGAGGAGTGCCATTGGGCACGAACAAAGGAGTCCCTCCACCTTGCCTTATCTGCAGTTTTTATTTCTGCAGCTTCAGTTACCCACGCTCCATGAATATTAAATGTAAAATCACAGAAGTAAACAATTCATAAGTTTTAAATTGCATGTGTTCTGAGTAGCGCAATAAAATTTTGCACCATTCAGCTCCGTCTTGCTTGGGATGTGAATTGTCTCTCTGTCCAGTGTCTCCACGCTCTATATGCTACCTGCCAGTTAGTTGCTTAGTAGCATCTGGGTTGTCAGATCCACTGTCATGGTATCACAGTACTTGTCTTCAAGTACACCTTATATTACTTAATAATGTCCCAAAGTGCAAGATAGTGATGCCAACTTGAAGTTATAAAGTGCTTCTTTTAAGTGAAAAAGTGAAAGGTCTTGACTTAATAAGGCATTTCATCACCTCACATCATTACAAGAAGAATGGTGAGTACAGTACAATAAGATATTTTGAAAGAGGCCATATTCACATAACTTTTATTACAGTATATCGTTATTCTATTTTAGTATTAGTTATTGTTGATAATCTCTATGTCTAATTTATAAATTAGTCTTTATCATAGATATGTACATGTCTAATTTATAAATTAGTCTTTATCATAGATATGTACATGTAGGCAAAACATAGTATGTATAGGGTTAGATGCTATCCACAATTTTAGGCATCCACTGGAGGTCTTAGAATGTACCCCCTAAGGATAAGAAGGACTACTTGATGTGATGTCATAGTCAAGCACCAGGAAGTAAATACACAGGGTGAGCCTAAGATGAATTTTCCAGAGATATGTTACTGCCCTAGAATAATACTTAGGTGCTCAAACAGCAAAGTAGACGTGCAGCAAAAGACCCAAGACCATATTTTCCCCATTTATATAAAATGGGAAATCTGCAAAGACCTTCTGAGTATTTTTTGATAAAGGATATTTAATGTAACATTCTCCATGATTTTGTACTTTGAGTTTCATTTAGGTGAATTCCACAAACCTTTCAAATATAAATAGGATACAAAGTGGTTAGTATAGTTTCTGTTCTCTAGGAGTACATATTTTATAGAGAAGAGACAGATGCATCAAATTATAATTTATGGCAGAATATGATGAGTCAATTCAGAGTCAAATCAGTAAGCATAATTCCCCCTAGAAAATCAGAGGTGTCTTTTTGGAAGATATGGGACTTGAGTAACTAAACTGAGCCTTAAAAGTTAGGTAAGGCTTAAGCAGGCAGAGGCAGAGAGCAAGGAATTCAGGCAAAGAGAGTAGCGGCAAAAGCTTGCAGAAGTCAATGGTAAACATCAGGTAAGTTGTCTGGTGTGGCTGGAACAGGGAACAGGGAAATAAGACTGGAGAGGCACATGAGCTTGAGATCACAGAGCGTCTGGAATGCCAATATTAAAGTAGTTAAATGACATTCCTTAAAAAAATGCCAAGTCATAACAAAGTTTAGAGGGTGATAGAGGTTTTTTCTTTTCTTTTTTTAAGATTTTATTTATTTATTTATTTATTTAGAGAGAGAGAAAAGCAGGGAGAAAGAGGGAGAGAAGCATCAATGTGTGGTTGCCTCTCACGTGCCTCCTACTGGGGACCTGTTCCATTACCAAGGCATGTGCCCTGACTGGGAATCGAACCAGTGACCCCTTGGTTTACAGGCTGGCACTCAATCCACTGAGCCACACAAGCCAGGGCTGATATGGGGCTTTTTGTTATTGTTGTTGTTATTATTATGCTCTACTCGACATATCTACTATACAATTGTTTCTTAATTTCTTGATCTAATTACCAGGATGATAGTTTCAGTCTGTTTCCAGAGAACTGCTTTTATTTTTCTATTTATTGATAGCTTTTCTCTTCTGGTTCTTTTACATTTGATTCCTGAGCCTCTGAACTGCAGTGTTTGTACTGAATTAATTGATCAAACCATGAATTTGTATTTGTGTATCACTAATATTTATTGGAATATTGGAAAAACAAGCCTACCTTGTGGTAAATTTTGGTACAGCTATCATTTCTGTCCTGTTAACATTAATTAAATATTTCAAAATCAATCTGAGTCACTTTGCTTTAACCCGATTTTTAGCATGAGATCCACAAAGATTATTCATCTGGTACCTAAAGGTGATGTAGGAGTAAGGTAACTGCACTGGCATGTATTCCTTAGAGCAACTCTATCCACTATCTCTTTTTCCAAAAGAATTTTGACAGCTTGTCAAACATTTTCTTGTAAAGAGTCGTCAAACTACCAGTTGGTTCATACCCATTCAGGCTTGAATCACTGTTTCCCTGTCTGTTTCTAGTGTTGAGAGTAGGAATTGCTCAACTCAACATATCCTGAAAGGTGACATGGCCTAATGAACTGAGCAACAAAGAGATGAAACTCGGGCATCTATTTCTTCTTTGTTTCCTGTAGATTTGTAACATAACTTTCAAGGATTTTACTTCTCTTCTGTTTATATGGTCTTGTCCAGCTCCTAAACTTGCCTTGGGGTATTTGTCATCTGTCATTAAGGAGATGATACTGTTTTACAAATTATAATCTATAGAGGAAAGCATTATTTCTAAGAGCTAAATATCTTCTGGAAGATATTTACTAAGATAATACTCACCCTATATATTTTTTCCTTATATATAAGTTCTCAATCCTTGCATCTTGATTCATTGTGCAGCTCCAAATTAAATAGTTCTCATTCACTCTCGTTAACATATTTGTCACATTTTGCCTTTGTTTTTAAGATGTTAGGTCTATCAAAGTGAAATATTCCATATTACACTTTCAGTTAAATTTATTGCAGTGACAATTCTTTGGGACAAAAATGAAATATAGGATATTTCTAAAGAAATTACTTCTACTAGTTGTTCTCTCATTCTCTGTTTTAGTCTTTCTAATTTTCTGTCTCATTCATTCTTGAGAATGATTACAATAATGTTTATATTCATGAAGTGCTCTTACCCAATTTGGGGCAGATATATAATCTGAATTTTATTGATCAAAGACTCACTTAGCAGTTGATTCCAATCTTCAAATATGCATAAAATGGCAAATTCAAAAGAAATTTGAATACAACTCAATTCTTACTATCATAGATACAATTTCACTTAAGTTTTACATGAATATCAACCTATTTTTAAGAAATAAAATAGCTTATGATATGTCAGTAAGAACCACAAAAGGATGATAACTGAAAATAAAATGGTCAGTGTAAAATTATTTTTCAAATACATGATGCATACACATTTTTTGTTATTAACTATTATCATTTAAAATAATGTTGTTGCAAATTTTTCCATTACAGGAAGAGGTATATTCCAAAACTGGTTACCTTTCAGTACTAATTTTAAAACTAGGAAGATAAAAATGAAGAAAACACAAAATGTGACAAGAGTAAAAGGGTCAAAAGTGGCAATTTAGTCCTCTTAACTGAATGATGGGTGACCACTAGAAATTGATTTGCAAGCTTTGATTAGATTATTTTTGCATTAATTTCATCCTTGCTATTTAATGGCAAACATTACTTTTTCTGTAATAATCAAATTATTTCTTTCTCATTACACTTATGCATAATTACACTGAATTTATGCACCTCAAGTAACATGACTGACTTTTACATCTCCATTGAAAAATGACACCATGTCTAAGAGATTTGGCCTATCTTTCTCACTGCCAGTGTTAGAAAACTTGAAAACCAATTCAACTGCTATCTTGACAGTAGGGTTCAGAAAGTTTAGACACTAAGATCTTCAGGAAATATTTAATGCTCAGGAACAGGAAAGCTCTTGATTCCCTTTGGAATTGAAACTATCACAAAAAATAGATAATTCACAACATTTTTGAACATTTCTTTTTCTGTACTTTTATTGTATTGTTTTATCTTTGCTTGAGAACTTGAGAACTTGTTCAGATTTCAGTATTTCATCACTTTTTTTTTGAAAATGGAAATGAATGTCTATCAGCAAATAAAAAAATCTGACAAATATTTGTCACCTCTGAGGTTCTATTTATTGCCATCTTCTCTCCTAAAATCTATAAAAATCCAGCACAAAATACATTATTCTTTTAGGAGATAACATAATTCATTTTCAAAATGATTCACCTGTCTCATATTTGAAAACTGCTCATTTTCCTGTATCCTCAAATAAAAAAAATTAGGTTGATGGGATTCTTTGTGATCTCTAATACTATTTATATAAGCTGGTCTTTGTATGTAAAACTTCTTTATGTTTATATTTTTTCTAAAGTTCCAAATAATTGGAAGTCCTCACATGATAAAGGAATGATATTATAAGTAGAAAGATCAGCATACCATGAAGACAAAAGCACAGTACAAAGAAACTTAGATTACAATGAATTTCTTGCCGAACACTCACCTAATGTTATTTAAAGACCTTGATGTGCATGGCAGTGCTGCATACGTATCAGACACTAGATCACAGCTTGTTCAAAAAATGGAGCAGCTTTGAGTGAAATTTTGCATTTAATTTTTACAACTTCTGTGTATTTAATGTGATATTAAAACATTTTACTACCTCATCAACTGTCTCAATGATTTTATTACTTTGCTGAGAATTTTTCTAAAATTACATTTATATTATGATACTGATTATGAATTGACAATACGTGGAATGTATTAAATAATAGCAATGCATATTAGAAGCACTAGTCACTTTCTACAAAACATCTTTTAAACTAGTCCAAATAGTTTCTCTTTAATTTTAATATTGATTTAATCTACTATTTCAAAAGTTTCACAGGTACTCTAAAGTCTAAGTAAGCAATGTTTCTGCTATCTTAAAGGATTATAATGACAAAAGTTGAAGGTATTAATGATAAAGAAAAATATTATGTGCAAGAAAGAACCATTATAATTAGGTAGTATGAAAAGAAATAACATATCTAAATGATATATCCATTATTTTCTGTTCATCGATAAAATGTGTTGGCAAGGTATTTTTCAGCATTATATCCCATTATATATCTTTTTGTTTCAGTGATGTTCTTTTTTACATATGTTTTATTTCAGTGATGTTCTATTTTATGTTCCATTAACATGATAATCACTTAAAATTTCAGAATTAATTTACTTTTCTCCAAAAACAGCTATCAGACTATTCACTTCACAGAACACAATTAAGCACTTTATACTTTAATAAGATCTTCAACACTGTATAGTTTAACTCTTATGTCCTCTTTCCCCCTTCTTCAGTCCAGTTTGCATATAAGTAAATTTAGGATGAATTATGAAGGTCACACTATGACTACCCCATTCTGTATCTTTCCAGAATTTGGGCCCTTAAAATATCAGTGTTTATGGTGAGATAAATGTCCTCTCAAGGAGTCTTCTGTTAGTTTTCTTTCATCTCTGTATGACCAGGAAATCTAGTTGAGTAACGGGCATCCACAAAATTTAGGGGACATGTGTAGGGTTGTGCACGTACTGTGCACGGGCATAAAGGCCAGGATCAAAACTCAAACTAAGACTCTATATTCAGTATATCTTCCACTATCTCACATAGCTTTGGGTTTAAATGTGCGTTAAAGCCATATTAGCATGCTGGGCAAAAGGCAAGGGAGTTTATGGCCAAAATATGTAAATGAGCACTAGCTGAAAACCACCAGAGCCAACTGCTTCTTGAATTCTAATATCCCTCCTTTACCCAGTTTTTCCCTTTCTATTGAATTTATTGGGATGACAAAATTATACTGGTTCCAGGTGCACAATTCCAGAACACATCATCTGTACACTGTACTGTATGATCACCACCTCAAGGCAAGCCTTTGTCTCTATTATCATTTATCTCCCCTAAACCTTCCTTCATCTTCCTCCATTCCCCTTCCTGCCTGGCAATCACCACACTATTTGTGCATGCGAGGTTTTGTTTTTTTAAATTTCTATTTTGCTCAACCCCTCCACCAACTCCAACCCAGGCTCCATCCACTTTCCAACAGCTGTCATCCTGCTCTCTCTCTGTGAGTCTCTCTATTTTGCTTGTTAGTTCATTTTGTTAATTGGATTTCACATATGATTGAAATCCTTTGGAACTTGTCTTTCTCTGACTGGCTTATTTCACTTAGTATTATGCCATCCAGGTCCATCCATGCTGTCGCAAAAAGGTAAGATTTTCTTCTTTATTTACAGATGAGTAGCGTTCCATTATGTAAATATACCATAACTTTTATTTTTTTTTTTATCCAATCCTACTGATGGACACTTAGGCTGCTTCAAAATCTTGACTATTGAAAATAGTGCTGCTGTTTATTAACAGAGGGCTGCATATATTCCTCCTTTTTTTTTTAAACTGATCTGAGTTGGCCTACTTTGGCTTCTTTTCAACAAAATTTTTATGGTATTTTTTCCATTATCAGTTATCTCCCTTATAACCACTACTTGCCCCTCTACTCTTTCAAATTAGTGTTTCAAGTTTCTTCAGATAAGTCCCCAGAAGTGGAATTGCTGGGTCATAATGCAGCTCCATTTTTGAGGTATCTCATACTGTTTTTCACAGTGGCTGCACCAGTCTGCATTTCCACCAACAGCGCACTAGGGTTCCCTTTTCTCCACATCTTCTCCAACACTTGTTTGTTGATTTATTGATGATGGCCATTCTGACAGATGTGAGGTGATATCTCATTGTGGTTTTAATTTGCGTTTCTCTGATAATTAGTGACATTGGTCATCTTTTCATATGTCTATTGGCCATTTATGTGCCCTCGTTGGAGAAGATTCTATTCAGGTCCTTTGCTCATTTTTTAATTGGATTGTTTGGTTTCTTTTTTTTCTTCTTCTTTCTTTTTATTTTTTGGAGTTGAGTTTTATAAGATCTTCATATATTTTGGATATTGACCCCTTATCAGATGTATCGTTGGCAAATATGTTCCCCTATTCAGTGTGTTTTCATTTTGTTGATGGTTACCTTTGCTGTGTAAAAAGTTTTTAGTTTAATGTAGTACCATTTTTTCATTTTGTTTTGTTTCACTAGCCCAATATATATGTCAGAGAAAGATTGCTATGAGAAATCTCTGATTTTACTACTTATGTTTTCTTAAGGAGTCTCATAGTTTCAAGTCTAACATTTAAGTCTTTAATCAATTTTGAGTTTATTTTTGTCTATGGTGTAAGAAGGTGTTCTACTTTCATTTTCTTGTATGTATCTGTTCAATTTTCCCAACACCATTTATTGAGTAGACTCTCTTTACCCCCATTATATGTGTTTGTCTAATTTGTCAAATATTGACAATATAGATGTAGGTTTATTTCTGGGCTCTCTATTTTGTCCCATTCATCTATAGGTCTGTTTTTATGCCAGTACCATGCTGTTTGATTACTATGGCCTTATAGTATAGTTTTATAACAGGTAGTGTAATTCCTCCAACTTTACCCTTCTTTCTCAAGATTCTTGTGCTATTTGGGGTCTTTTCTTATTTCATATACATTTTTGGAATATTTGTTTTAGTTCTGTGAAATACACCACTGGTATCTTGATAGGAATTGTATTGAATCTATAGATTGCTTTGGGTAGTACGGACATTGTAATGATGTCAATTCTTCCTATCCATGAACAAGGTACGTGCTTCCACTTATTTATATTTTCTTCAATTTCTGTCTTTAGTGTCTTTAACATCCTTGGTTAAATTTATTCCCAGGTATTTTTTTTCTTTTTGAAGCAATTGTAAATTGGATTGTTTTCTTTCCTGATAGTTCATTATTGGTGTATAAAAATGAAACTGATTTGTAGATTTTTTTTATGTTCTGCTACTTTATTAAATTTATTTATCAGTTCTAGAGTTTTTGTTTTGGTGGTGTCTTAGGGTTCTCTATGCATGGTATAATGTTATCTGCAAATAATGACAGCTTTACTTCTTCCTTTTCAATTTGGATTCCTTTTTTCAAAAAAGAAATACCCTGAACTGAGGACATGATCACTGATTTTAGAGAGGGGAAGGGAGGGAGAGAGAGTAGGAGAGAAACATTGTTGCAAGAGAGAAGTATTGATTGGCTGCCTCCTGAATGTGCTCTGACCAGGACCATATTGCAACCCAGGCATCTGCCTGACCAGAAATTGAACCTGTGACTTTTTGGTTTAGAGGACGACTCTCCAATCAACTGAGTCACACTGACCAGCACTGGATACATTTTATTTATTCTTCTAGACTGATTGATGTGACTAGGAGTTTCAGAACTAGGTTGAAAAAGAGTGGTGAAAGCTGGCATCACTTTCTCTTGTTTTTAATCTCAAGGGAAACATTTATAGTTTTTGCCCATTGAATATGATGTTGGCTATGGCTTTGTCATACATGGCCTTATTATGTTAAGGTATGTTACCTCTATTCACACTTTGCTGAGAGTTTTTATTGTAAATGAGTGCTGGGTTTTATCAACTACTTTCTTTACCTCTACTGATGTGATCATGTGGTTTTTATACTTTTTTAAAAAACTGGGGTATCATGATTATTGATTTGCAGATATTGTACCAAACTTATATCTCTAGAATAAATCCCACTTGATTATGGTATATGACGTATTTAATGCATTGCTGGATCCAGTTAGCTAATATTTTGTTGAAGAATTTAGTATGTATGTTCATTAGGGATATTGGCCTATAATTTTCTTTCTTTGTAGTGTCTTTACTGGGTTTTGGAATTAGAATAATGCTGGCTTCATAAAATGAGCTTGGGCATCTTCCATCCTCTTGAATTTTTTGGAATAGATTGAGGATATGTGTTAATTCTTTAAATGTTTGGTATGATTCATCTGTAAGCAAGTCCAGGACTTTCGTCTGTTGGGAGTTTTTTTATTACTGCTTCAGTTTTACTAGTTGTAATCTGTTTATTCAGATTCTCTTATTTTTTATTATTTTTGGAAGATTGTCTGTTTGTTAAAATTCATCCATTTCTTCCAGATTGTCTAATTTGTTGCCATATTGTTGTCTGAAATACTTTCTTACAATCCTTGGTATTTCTTTGGACTTTGTTATTAATTTTCTTCTTTAATTTCTGAATTTATTTATTTGGGTTCACTATGTTTTTTCTTTGATGAGTCTAGTGAAAGATTTGTCAATCATGTTTATCTTTTCAAAGAACCTGCTCATGGTTTCATTGATCTTTGGTAGAGTTGTTGGGTTTTTTTTTTTACTCTATTTTATTTATTTCTGCCCTTATGCTTATTACTTCCTTCCTTCTACTCACTTTGAGCTTTTTTTGTTGTTGTTTTTCTTTTTTCAAGTTCTTTTAAGTGTGAAATTAGATCATTTATTTGAGGGGTTTTTTTTTTTGATTCCTGATTAGACCTATAATACTGTAAATTTCACTCTTAGGACTACTTTCACTGTATCCCATAGATTTTGGATGTTTGTGTTCTTATTTTCCATTGTTTAAAGATATATTTTTATTTCTTCTTTGATCTCATTGTTAATCAATTCATTGTTTAGTAACATGTTATTTAGCCTTCATGTCTTTGTGTGTTTTACAGGTTTTTTAAAATGTGATTTAGTTCTAGTTTCATACTGTTACGGTCAGAGAAGATGCTTGATATGATTTCAGGCTTTTTAAATTTATTGATACTTGTTTTGTGTTGTAATTTGTGACCTACTCTAGAAAATATTCTTTGTGTACTCAAAAATAATGTAGGTTCCCTTGCTGTGGGGTGAAATGCTGAAAATATCAATTAAATCCACCTGATCTAGTATATCATTTATTGCCACTGTTTCTTGGTTGATTTTCTGCCTGTAAGATCTATCCATTGAAGTCAATGGGGTGTTAACATCCCTTACTGTGACTGTATTTCTTTCAATCTCTTTCTTTATGTCCATCAAGATTTGCTTTACATACTTAGGTGCTCCTATGTTGGGTGCAGAAACGTTTAGTATGGATATATCCCCTTGTTGGATTGTTCCCTTTATATTACGTAGTGTCCTTCTTTGTGTTTTACTACAGCCTCTATTTAAAAGTCTTTTTTTTTTTTTCAGAATAAGTGTAGCTAACCCAGCTTTTACTCTTTCCTATTTGTTTGAAATATTTTTTCCAATTTTACTTTAAGTCTGTATGTATCTTTCATTCTGAAGTGGGTGTCTTGTAGGCAGAATATACATATGTCTTATTTTCTTATCTGTTCAGCTACCCTATGTTTTTTAATTAGAACATTTATACCATTTACTTTTAAAGTGATTATTGATAGATACATATTTATTGCTATTTATTCTTCTAATTTCCTTCTTCTCCTCCTCCTTCTTCTCCTTCTCCTCCTCCTCTTCCTTCTTCTTCTTCCTTTCCTCCTCCTTCTTTTTCTCCAACAGGCCATTTAACATTTCTTGTAATACTTGTTTGGTAGTAACAAAGTCCTTTAGCTTTTTCTTGTCTCAGAAGCTCTTTATTTCTTATTCAATTTTAAATGATAGTGTTGCTGAATAAAATAGTCTTGGTAGTAGGTTTTTGTTTTTCTTTCTTTTTAAATTTATTTTATATTTTTATTTATTTATATTTTTTGTTGTATTTTTTCCATTACCCTACTTTTCATCACTTTGAATATTTCATGCCAATTCCTTCTGGCCTACAATGTTTCTGCTGAGAAATAGTGGACAGTGTAATGGGAGCTCCCTCATAGGCATCTAACTGTCTTTCTCTTGTGGTTTTAAGGTCCTCTTTGTCTTTAAGCTTTGCCATTTTAATTATGATGTGTCTTGGTGTGGGCTTCTTTGGGTTCATCTTGTTTGGCTCTCTCTGCACTTCTTGGATTTGTGTGTCTTTTTACTTTACAAGGTTAAGGAAGTTTCAATCATTATTTCTTCAAATAGATTTTCAATGTCTTGCTCTCTTCTTCTTCTGGTGCCCCCTATGATGTGGATATTGTCATTCCATGTTTTCCCAAATGCTTCTTAAATCAACCTCACTAATTTTTTTTTCTGCTTTGATTTGGTGTTTCTGCTACTTCGTCTTCCAAATTGCTGACTTGATCCTTTGCTCAATTCAACCTGCTGTTTATTTCCTTCAGGTTATTCTTCATTTCAGATATTGTATTTTTCACTTCTGACTGGTCCTTTATTATGGTCTCTATGCCATTTTTCCTGTACTCGTAGCCCTCACTTAGTTCCTTAAGCATCTTTATAACCATTTTTTGAACTCAATATCTAATAAATTGCTTTCCTCCATTTCATTTAGCTCTTTTTATGGAGATTTCTCCTGTTCTTTGATTTGGGGCATGTTTCTTTGTCTCTCCATTGTGGCTGACTCTTTTTGTTTGCTCCTATGTGTTAAATAGATCTTCTATGCCCCCCCCAGTCTTTGTGGGGATGGCCATATGTAGTACATTTCCTGTGGAGTCCAGTGTTGCAGACTCCCTGATCCCCTGAGGTGGGTGCTCCAGGAATGTCCTTTCTGTGGGTTATGTGGGCCCTCCTATTGTAATTGAACTTTGATTTCTCCTGGCTGTTTTATGCATGAAAGCAACCCTCAGCCTGACTGACTCTGAGGCTCAACCCTGACCACAGCATGCAAGCCACTGTGTAGGTGCTCATTACACAAAACGAAATTTGCCTCAGCAGAGTTTGGTACCTACTGAGATGTCTTTTTTGGATATGCTGCTTATGAAGCTTATTGGATCCTCTGATGTGTGAAGCTGGCCACTGGGGGTGTGGTTCTGAGCTTTTGGTAGGGACTCTAGTGCAGGCCAATGTAAGGAGCCACCTGTGAGTGATACTGGCAAGCTGTTTGGGGTTATAATCAATCCATAGTTTGTGGCAGCTTTTGCTGGGTATAGATGCACACAGGAAGGACCAAGCTGGGCACCCACATCAGTTTTTATCAGTACTGGGCCTTGGGTCAGGTTATCATACATCCCAAGGCATTGTGAGAACCTCCTCCACTTTCCTCTGCTTGATTCCACCTGCTAGCTGCTTGTTAGTCTAGGTTACTGAAAGAGTCTTTGGCTGTACCCTTTGGCTGGGCATAAACTCTGCATTGTGAGAAAAGGGAGTCCAGAGCATCCAGAGGGCCAAGGTATTGGTTTTCCCCAGATTGATGTTGGAGGGTAATGCCCTACTCAAAAAGAGTGCGTCTACGGCAGAGGTGTTAAACTCACTTTCACAGGGGGCCACATCAGCCTTCTGGTTTCCTTCAAAGGTCAGAATATAATTTTAGGACTGTATAAATGTAACTACTCTTAACAATTAAGTGAGAGCTTGGTGCTGCCACTGGGTAGAAACAAGGTGCCGGGTCAGATAAAACAAGGTGGAGGGCTGGATTTGGCCCGTGGGCCTTAAATTTGCCACCTGTGGTCTGCGGCATGGGTGAATGACTCTGCACAAGGATCTTGAAGTTGTTCTTCATTTGTCTCTTCAGAGACACTAACTGCAGACTCTCCTTATGTGACTTCAGTCCTCTCCTTCTGCCCTCTACTTGAGTCCTGGGTGAGTAGCTGCAAACAAAATTCTGTGTATTGGCCCTCTAAGAGGGTGCCTGTGTCTCTAGTGGACTCCACCTCTTTCTGGTGGACAGAAATGCCACAGCTTATCACAGCCAGATGTTATGTGGATCTTCTCTCAGCTTGGTGTTCTTGGCTGGGATCCCAGGTTGGGGATTAGACTCCACTCTTCTCAGTGGGGGCCCCTGCAGCTGAGCTATCCCTTCTGAATCTCAGCTGCTGTTCACGGAATTAGGGCCAGCCCTTATTGTGTCTCCAAACTTCCTACTAGTTCAATGTGGCTTTTTCTGTAAATCTTTGGTTATAAGATTTCTCTTCAGTCAGTCTTCAGCTGGTTATAAAGAATAATTATTCTATAATTTAAATATAATTCCAGTTTGACCCAGGGAGAAGGCACCATCTTGAACGCCCCAGCCCAATTCTTTATGTTAACTTTTTCCCCTCAGTTGTTCAGGGTGTGGAGGGTGGGCCACATTTTCTAATTATAGATTTTTAAGGCATTAGCATTCATTGAGATCATCTCAAAATGAACTTGTCAAAGAAGTACTTGCTTGATTTAGTGAACTGGTGTCCTAAACAGCTTAAAGGTTATGTGGCTTATTCTTAAATTATGGCTCATAAAAATAATTAAAGATGACTTTACAGATTTCCATAGTCATTCATTCCTGCATTCATTCTAGCATCGGTTATCACTCTGATTTATGACTCTAGGAATCATTTAAAATCTCAAAATTTAAATCAAATCACTGTGTTAACAAATACCTTTGTTTGGCCTTTTATTGTCTAGAAAAGTTCTTTTAGTAAATCATTCAACTGAAGTAAAGCATAGTCACATAGAAAATTTGATATATGCAGAAAAAAATGGAAATAAAAGCACAAAAGACACAAGTAATCACCATCCAGATACAGTTGTTTATTTTAGGTATTAATATTTTCATTGTGTGTATATGTGTGTTTATAAGAATTTTCAAATGTAAATAATATCAGGAATATATTATTTGTATATATTCAAAACATAGACAAATCATCCAAGATATACAAATTTTAACATTTAACAATTAGTATGAAAACTGTCCACTGTTATCCAATATTATTCTACAACATCATTTATAATGGCTGCATGTGTTTCATTTTATCAAAGAATCATGATCAATTTAACCATTCCCCTTTTGTTTAATATGTAAGTTGCTAAAACTACCTTCATTCTAATTAACTTTATTGAAAATCATTACATGTAAATCTTGGCATGCATATCTAATTATTTCTTTAGAAGCTTCTCAAAGTGGTAATTGCTGGTCAAAGGGGATTAGAGTTACTCTGAAGGATGCTTTAAAGGCTTATATCTGACAACACATTTGGGGTGACTTCATCATTGTCGTCCTCATCAGAGTCGTCATTCCTGAGCAGTTGCTATGTGCTCTACACAGCTCACATTATAAGAATTTAAAAATTTATTTGGCACAACGAAAACCTTGATGTTTACTATGATTATGCACAACTTACCGATTTGGAAGAACACAAGATTTTAAAGATTTAAAAAAATTACTATATTTTTAAATATGTTTGATCATGTAAGCAGTAGGCATCCTTATCTTCTATGTGAGGTGGTTTTGTAAGCCTTTACCGAATACTGTTAATATTCCCTGGGCTTTGAAGATCTTTTATTTTTTAAAGCAGAGAGGCATAAACTAGAAAATTACCCCGCCAACTCACTCATGAACTTATGACAAAAACCTGTTTTCAAATTAAAAAGTGAGTACAACTACTTGCTACCATTCTGATTCTGATCTACCTCTCTGGCTGTTCTCTGCAAGCCAGATGGATAATTCATAGCCATATCCCCATTATGGACCTGTGCATAAAGTCATTCTGTCTTTGAATCAGGCACTTAAAAACAAAACTGGCTTTTAAAGAAAGTTGATGAGAATTAATTCTACTACCAAATAAAAAGATACTGTAGCCCTGGCTGGCGTAGCTCAGTGGATTGAGCGCAGGCTGCGAACCAAAACATCACAGGTTCGATTCCCAGTCAGGGCACATGCCTGGGTTGCAGGCCACGGTTCCCAGCAAACGCACATTGATGTTTCTCTCTCTCTCTTTCTCCTTCCCTTCCCTCTCTCAAAATAGATAAATAAAATCTAAAAAAAAAAGATACTGTAGAGGAGAGTTTGGGGGATAGTTAAAAAATCTCTGTAATTAAAACTAGTCATACTACATATTACATTACATGTGGGTGGCATGCATCACATATTAAAGACTGTATAACATCACATTAACTGATAATTCTTTTTTGGCTAATAAAACAAGATTAAGCAGAAAAGGAGTTTTGGAAATATGATGTTTCAATATAAAATTGTTGTATGCAAATCAATTCATTCTATTTTTAGTTTTTATGCTTCTAGTTAGGTCTTTTATTCCTCTGCATTAGTATGTTACATTAGATATCTATGCTTGTTAATGAATAATAATATGAAATACTGCTTTAAAAAATACTACTAATAATATTTTAACAAGGATAACTTAAGTATGTTGCCCTTTTTATACATGGGTCAATAGTGTGGATCAGATGCAATAAATAAGATTCTTAAGTATATAGCTAAATTATGAAAATAGATAATTTAACTCTACATTTTCAATAATATTATTTATTTACAATGGCAACAAAATTGTCACTTTTTAATGATATTTTTGAAAGACAGCTAAATAAATCTTCAGTTGATTATTTTGAGATTTCACCTTTAATCATCACACTTTTGTCATTAAAAAAAGATTTTTAGATCCTGGACCCACAATTACATTTTGTAATTTATAATATTATTTATTACAAAGTATATTTTTAAGTTATTTTCAAGACTTTCAATAGAGCTCTAAACTTTTAATGAGTAGTTTCTAGTTTGATTGTCTTGTGAACCAGCTCTCCCTGACAGTGTGATCAAAAGCTTCTGTTGGCTTGGAGAGGGAAAACACACTGGCGAGCAATTTGTCACTGAGGCTCACAAGCCAGGAGACAGTTTGGCTCCCATCAAACCGCTTTCTGGAGCTACACTGAAAACCATCGGCTTACTAGTGTTACGGGGGTAAAAATCACATTTTTTAATTCCACAGTTTAATTTTACTTTTCTGAAGCAGTTAATAAAGCCAGGCTGTGAAAGACAAATACCATATGATCTCACCTTGAACAGGAACCTAATCAACGAAACGAACAAGCAAGCAAAACATAACCAAAGACAGTGAAATTGGGAACAGGCTGACAGTGACCAGAAGGGAGAGGGGAGGGGATTATAGGGAAGAAGGGTGAAGGGTTTGCAGGAACAGCTATAAAGGACACATGGACAATAACAAGGGAAGTTGGAAACAGGGGAGGGAGGTGGAGAGGGCTGGGGTGGTGGGGAGGGCTGGGGGAAAAGGCAGAAAACTGTACTTGAACAACAATAAAAAATGTTAAAAAATGTTTCTGGTTTTTTCAGGCTACCTTTTCACTGTGGAATGACTTCATCTCTCCCATTCTCCTTTAAAATTTTCATGTTAGGAGTGGTATATACAAACAACTATTATAATGACCTAATTTCTTTCTTAAACTACTTTTTCATTAGTGTTATAGCCTGAAAAACAAATCTTATTTTTACCTTTTATCATATCTGCCACTCATATATTTTCAGTTTAATACTGAGAACCCTGGGACACCATCTTATTTTTAACAATACTAATTTTTAATTATACTAGATGTATCAGAATATTCTAGACCCTGCAAAACAGCTTGCCAGAACTGAGATCAGCATGGTTTTCTACTGAAATTTATTGGGCTCAAAGCATCAGATATGCAAAATCTATTTTATGGAATGTCAACTGTGAGCCCTTTATCTTCACACTCCCAACAGTTGGTGTAGTTATGAAGAATCACAGAATAACTAAGCTGGAAGGGATTTTAAAAAGTCATTCAGTTCCAAATAGTTGCGGCATATTCTAATGTAACTTTTCCCAAACGCCATCAAACCGTGGTTTTACATTCTCCTGTTTGGTTGAGGTACTAAGCAACCAACAAAACTTTATTGAATAAAATAGTTATACTTCTGAGGATCTAATTGCTCATACTACTCCACTTTTAAATGCATAAAACACATTATGGCTTCCCTTTGCACTATGTGTGCTATCGAGCATTCTTTTTTTTTAAATTTTATTTTAATCATTGTTCACATGGCCCGTGGGGCCCGGCACCACGGGGCCTGCACAATGGAATGACAGACTTGGTTCGTACCAGCTTCTCAGAGCTAAACTTGCAGGGGTTTTCTGAGCTGGTTATTAAACTCAGAAATTTTAAAACCGACAGATTGTGTTATATAAACAAAATGAAATCATTAGCTCTGAAACAAAGGTAACAAATACTCAAAACGTTTCACTTCCTAATTATTTAGCGACATTTTACTAGTATCTTAAGGTTTACTGTTTTCCTACATCTATTGTGTCCAGATGATGGAAATACCATGTGCTGAAGTGCTACTGTGCAACTCTTAGCTCGGCATTCAGTGGCGTCGAGTTGGTAGCTTGATTGGTCTGGGTGGTAGTATTACATTACAGAAAATGGCAAGTGCTAGAAGTCAGGATTAATCAGAACTTAATTTACTGCTTTGTTGACAGTGCAAACTTAAGAAAGTGATAGAGAAAATGTTAATAGTTCAGATTAAACTTGACAAGTGCCATATATGTAGCTGTTACATTGTGTCATAACAAATTAAGTAAGTATTCTTTCAGGTTTGAAGTATTATGTGATTGAACAAAGAAGTTCTGCGTGTCATTGACCAACAAAAATGGTTTCAGAGACATCTTCATTGTTTCACCTTTATCTTACTTGTTAACAGAAATAAAAATATCAACCAATATCAATGTTGAAGTTATGTTTGTCTATCAATTGCAACCATTTATTAGCTATGGACATAAGAATTTAGCAAAAATCAGTAAAAGTCTGTACTTTATGTTATTACTCATTGTAAGTGTCTGTAAATTTGCACATTTCTCCCTGGGAGCCAATTCAGAAAGAGAGTTCAAGAGCATGATACTGCTCCTGCCTATGTTGAGCTGCTATCTCCTGCTTCCCTCGTCAATCTTTAGGCAAACTGGCTAGCTATCACTTCTGTAAACGTACTACAGTTTGTTAAAACAATCTCAGGCTTTTTTAAAACATATTTTTACTTGAGAAGAGAATCTCTTTACTCCACATCTGGCCAACCTCCAATCATGCTTAAAGTATGAGTTTGTGTTAGTATAAAAAATGCTTCATTACTTGGGACTTTGAGACAAAAAAAAAGCAAAACTATCCTTTTTCTTGACCTTACATCTTATTTTAATTACACCACACACACACACACACACACACACACACACAGACACACACACACACACGTATCATTTGAGAACAAGTCTCACTAAAGAAAGCTATTTTTGCTGTCTGTCTGTCTGACTTCATTCACCCTCAACAAGCTCCATGTGCATTGTCTTCCCAGCCTTACCAGTGAAATGGATCTTGCATGTGGCTCATTCTTGGTGACTCTTCTGTCTTTATTATACTCCATTTTTCAGCAACATTATACACAATTAACCATTTTTGTTTCTTGAGCCACTTTATTCTCTTGACTTCCCTGCTATTCTTTTTTTGGTGCTCACTCTCTCTTTGTTGAGGTATAATTTGCATAACACTAAAATTCACTAAGTTTAAGTGTACAATTCTATGAGTTTTTTAAAAGATTTTATTTATTTTATTTTTAGAGAGGGGAAGGAAGGGAGAAAGAGAGAGAGAGAAACATCAGTGTGTGGTTGCCTTTCATGTGACCCAACTGGGGACCTGGCTCACAACCCAGGCATGTGCCCTGACTAGGGATCGAACCTGAGATGCTTTGGTTCGCAGCCTGCGCTCAACCCACTGAGCTACACCAGCCAGGGCCATAATCTTAATTTAGAACATTTCTACCAACATACCCAAATTATGCTTTTGATGCTATTATGTTATTAAAATTTTTAAGTTGTTTATTGCTCATATATGGAAATACTGGGTTGGCCGAAACAATTTTGTTCAATTGTTCATATGAAACAGTTTTACTAATTGTATTGTGACAGCTGTCATATCAGTGTGTGTTTTCAAAAACCTTATCAAAATGGGTGGATTTTTGTGTAGCCATTTTAATATTGAAGATCGAAGGAAATGTGCAACATTTTCAGCACATTGTGCTTAGTGGCTGCTCCTTCTCATTTTACTTTTCTGGTTTCTTCTCTTTGGAAGGCACCTGAACAGTTGTGTGGCTCAGGTATCAAACTTCAGCCTTCTTCTCACTTTCCTTACCCTGTCTCCATAGACACTTCCATCCAGTCTTGTGCCTCTACATGTCATCTACATTCGGTTGACTCTCAGATTTGCATCTTTAACTGAATATTCCAGAACTCCGGATAATATGGTATGTCCACTCGCATCTATCAATGTAGACATCTAATAGGCTTTGCGGGTCTCCATTACATATTCTTCTTTCTTTTATTTTTAAACAACTTTTGAAAAATCAGAAAACCTTTCTTAACTCAAAGGCCATACTAAAAAAGGTTGTAATTGGTCTGCCAGCAGTAGAGACCAACCTGGCTTTTTAAGAAGCTATTGGCCGAAAAGAGGTGAGAAAGCACACATAGCCAGGAGAGAAGATACTGAGCCAAGCTGCCCCCAAGGCCTGGAGCGTGCATCTGCAATAACCCCAATATTTCCGTCACATCATTGTTAGTGTCCCACCCAATATCCACTCTCCTCTTTTTCCTTATTAAGATATTGTAAATTTCCCCAGCTAAAAAGACTAAAAAGTTCAAAAGGACCTTGTGTATTATATCAAGGTAATTTGTGATTGTACCAAGCTCACCAGTGTGATTTACTTTGAAAGAAAATGCACTAGAAACACACACAAATCCCTCTTGAACCAATTTCAGATCATAGCAGCTTATGCATTCTTAATGCATCCCAGCTTAATGCATCCCAGATGGATACATTAAATGTCTCACAGGAAAGTACTTTGGGAACAATAGGGAGGTGCACTGAATGACAGACACGGGAGCTATACTTCAGGCAGTTGCTGGGTGAATAGAGAAGTGAATGGATTTGAGTGACCTGAGTGCTGGTCAACTCAATAGGACTTACATAAATCAGGGTGTTGATCTAACTTACATTTAAGAGAGAAGAAAAAAATTAAAAATAACTATTTCTTACAGTTCCATGGACACAATAGGTGGAATTTAGATTTAGTAGTACATATTATTTAAGTTTATACATATAGAAGCTGTTTGTAGCTTCTTTAGTGAATTATATTTATAAACATATTAAATAAAGGGGAATGGGGTCATAATATTCTTTGAAGCTTTAGAAGTCAAATTATAATTGAGGATCTTTGTAAGCTAATATGATGTTAACCATGAAAACATATTTTCAACTGCTTACAAAATTAATAACATATTAGTTCCACGTAGTGAAGGACTTAAAATTACAAAGTCTTTATTCAAAATTCCTTTTTCATTTTAACAATGACTATGAAACAGACAATATTCTAGCTACTGATAATTGAAATATTAATAAGAAAGGGCCCCTAGAACCTTTAGTTGAAAAATTTAACTGGTTATCTATATTCATAAAGCATATTCAAACTTGGCTCAAATGCTCATGAAAATAAAGAGAAAAATAATGCCTCATAAACTGAAATGATGAATCTATACCTTTCATTGAGACTTTTGACAAAATATGCCTGCTTACTTATTCAGTTTAGATTGTCATATTCATGTATAGTTTTATACTTTCTGAAATAGTCTAATGTAATTTCTGAAAATTGCTTCCAATTTTATACAAATAATATTAGTTTTGGTGCTCTAAAAGACTTTTAAGAACTTGGCTGTGGCCTTTTCCTAATTTTCTTCTAGTCTTTATTTCTTTACCTATATTGTAATATTTATAGTTTTGATTGTATAACTTGGTTAGCTAGGGTAATACTTCCCAGTTTCTCTTACATCATGGACTACCTAGAAAATGATATATGTATATATACAGTACATAAAGGCAATAGATAAGCCAGGTGCTCTAGTCTATCATACCCTATCACACCACTCTGAAACTGGAGAAAATTGCTATCTCCTCACACCCCCACAGCCCATCCACACTGGTTGGTATTCTCTGACTTATGGAATGAAATTTAAGGAAGTCATGCTTATGGGATGGACACCTGCAATGGTCAGCAAGTACTGTGGTAGTATTTGACATACCATATAGCAAGTATGCCAAGTGGTTTAAGGAATGCATGCTAGAGGTCACCTAAGGATCTTGCAACATGGTACAAATAACTCAGGAAAACCTACAGTCATTATGGAGAACCTGAAAGCACATGTTATGTTGATAAAGACTCAGAAGTCTTTGATAGGATATTATGAATATCCAATTCTTTCATTTCATAAATAAGAACATGAGGCTAAATAAACTATATGTCTTGACTAGAGAATAAATGACTTGAAGGTTAAATGACAGAACTGAAAACTTTACAAAGTCAGAAACAAGTAGTTAACTGCTGTGTTCCACAGCTCATGGCAGAAGTTTCCTACATGTTGTTGAGTGAATGAATGGCTTGGCCAGGGTCACACAGGTAATGGCAGAGTCAAAGGACAATTACAGTCTTCAACCTCAACGATTGATTTACAGCTCAATGATTTGATTCACTGTGTATAGATCGTATGTCATATTGTTATCAACATTCTATGAATGAATAATTCACTATGTGGCACAAAAGGTCATGAACACAGACTAGAATTTAACATTCTAAGGATTTTCTTTTTCTTCTGTTTTGTAGCAGTTCCTATCCATCATATTCATAAATCAAACATGAAATACTTATGTTACTATAAAGCTTATATTTATCTTAATATATTTTTGTAAATGCATGTTACTTTAAAATCAACAAAGTTTGCTTTATATAAGCTTTCATAAATTTTTTTTTGTCTTTGGTAGTTATAGCATTTTGTAATTTTCTTCAGTAATAGAATATATTCAGGTGTGCCTTTATTTCCCATTAATTAAATGATGAAAGATAAACATTTAAATAATTAATTACTGGTATGTGCTATGGGCAAGCATTAAAATCAGAGAAAGTACTGTCACTGAAAGGTTATGTCATTCAAGAATTCATTAAACATTTATTAGCCTCACCTTAGTTAAAGGTGTCCTTGTTTACATATTTGCAGATTTGCATACACATGCCCTCAACAAGATTTCAAAAATGTTTATGATCCTATGACCACCTTCATTATGAGCAGATATTTGTGAAATCCTTACCAAATGTGGTCATTTTTTCTCTATCAGGTCTTTAATATAGTCCAATATACAAGGTGACAACAAGATAAAGCAAGTGAAACTCCAGTTTGAGTACCTCTCTCTCCCTTCCTTGGATTCTGATCCAGTGGCTGCCAAGGCCAGAAAGGACCAGAGTGGGGTACTGGTCGTGGGGAGCGCTGGTGTGGTTGGCCTGGCAGATGAGGATACAGGAAGAAGACACTTTTCCACAATCTGAAAGATATCTTTGCCCACTTTTTGAGGATTTTGTTTCACAAAGAGACCCCAGAGCAGATCATATTTAAATTCTTTGATGAGATTTTTGTGACTCTTGAGAAATCCTCTGCAGTAGTCCTAAAGTAAGGAAGCACCATTGGGAATATGTAATCTGTCCACTGCTCTTTGGGTTTGGAGTAAATCCTCCCAGTAGAGTCCCGTATCTTTTCCAACTGGTGGTCAAAATTCCAGCAGTGATGGGCCCAGATGGGTAAATAGGGACCTATTAGATGACAGCCAATTCTTCACTGGAAATCCGATCAATCCTATGTAATAATACATAGGTACTGGGAATATACGCTGTTTCCTTCCACCGCGTCAGTGAGATCATCTGATGTGTCATCACTCTGCAGAGACACATCAGCGTTATGAAGTTAGTATTTAGCCTGCTCTTCACAGTGACAGTACCCAGCCTACTCTGAGAGCAAGTGGCTATGAGATTAATGCCTCCCTTATCCTTCTTCTAACAGCAATATTGGGGGGTTGGCTGTCCAAGTCAGTGACAAAGCCTTCAGGTGATTTTTCAGTGACCTTATGTCCTAAGGATTTCAGGATTCAGAACAATCAGGATCAAGTTATAGGTTCAGACCACTGCAGTGACTTGACAATCTGTACCTTTCCCATCCTTAGCATCTTCACTGTTACCTGGGAGATTCAAGAGCTGGATTTTGGCACCTTTGTATCTGATGACACCAGGCACAGTGGTCAGAGTAGTGAAATCATAGGCTGCCACGTCTGAATATAATCCTGCCAAGTTACTTAGTAGAGTTGACTTCCCCGCAGGTGAAAATCCACAAACCCAGTGAAACTCAGGTGAAAATTCCAGCATCACCTTGAGTCTTATACACACCTAAGTAATGTGCTGTGACCTTGTTCTTTTGAGTCCGAGTCATCTCTGCTTTGTTATCCCTGATCTTGGTTATCCCTGTTATTCCTGATCTAAGGTGATGCTCATGGTGGAGAGTCAAAGGAGGTGGGGGATGGTGCAGAAGTATCCACCTTGTCTGCAGTCACACTCCCTTTGTGGACCTGTCACGGCCACCGGGTGCTACTGCACTGAGCAAGCGCGTTACTTCCTACTTCTGAGAGAGGTCTGCGAGTGGCATTTACCAGGACGGACAGCGTATAGTGTTTTTTTCCTCCTAAGCCAATGTCATTTTTATTTTTAGGGTTTTCTGTCATTTATGTGCTATGAGTCACGCCATTCAGTGTGGACCTCCGTGCGGGCCCCTGTGCGCACACAGACAGGTATGTGTTGTCAAAAACTAAACTATACACTAAAACAAAGTAGAAAAATGAGTTTATTAACAGTGGTTTCCATCAGCAAGCCAGAAACACTCAAGGCTACGGGAACAATGAGTTCCGAGTTGCCCACAAACTAAGGGGTTTTTCTGGAGTGAATGCAGATGTTATTTGGCTGTTTCAGTGGATTGATTGTCTAGGGGTCACCTTCTTACTTGATGCAGGGCGGCACAGGGGACCAAAGAAGTTCAGAGATGGCTGGAACAAACGATGTCTAGGGGTTTGGTGGCGTCAGCTGCTAAATTCGGAGAACTGAAAATCCCTGCCATTTGAGTTAGGTAAGGGGAGGTCAAACTCTTTTTAAGAGGGTATTTGGAAGAGATTCCAGAGATGGGTGGCTTCTGGGGCCGTGGCCTCACCCCAGTGAGTGGGAAGCCGGTTCTGTCTGAACACCAGGTGTGGCTGACAGTGGAGGGGCCATGAAGGGCTGGGCTGGGAGAGGAGCCTGGGCAGACAGAGAAACTTCCATCGCCCACCCCCGGCCCTGGACTGAGGGCCAGGTACAGCCCTAGCCCTGAAGCAGGTCATCAGGCTCCGTCTGCAGGGAGGGGCCCTAAAGACCCCAAGTGCTTGAATGGGACCTTCCTTGGGCTCTTCCACCAGAGTCCATGACCATTCATCTTTCATGCTAATTTATATTGATCAAATATTTAGGAAAGAAGAATAAATTAAACTAATGACTATAATACATTTCCGTATGTGATGTTACATAAGCTGTGGCTCAGGGACCATGCTGGTGTGAATTATACTGTTGCCTCTTTCGCCATCTCTCCATCAGGCTGTAGTATTTACAAAGCAGACATTAGAGTGGAGATTTAGCCACGGCCACATTATCTATATGTTTTGAGATGTTATGGAAAAGGAAAAGCTAGAGAATTTAAAGTAAGTAAAAACTAACAATTTCACTTTTTAAAAAGGGTTTGTTATGAATGAAAATCATGTGTCACTGGATAGAGAAGAGTCCTGGTTTTGTTGTGAAAGGGGTGGTTTATTCACACACAGAAAAGGGTAGCTTGACTAGTAGGAGTCAGAATGTGGTGACTTACAATAAACTTTGTGTTAAAAGCCCCTCATATTTATTTTTGAGAGTTTTCTGTCATTTCTTTATTGGAGCGTGGGGTGAGTCATTTCACACAGACCTCTGTATTCAGCATCTTGCAAAGTTTGGCTGGTAAGGCAGAGACGATGTGTCATGTTTTTAGCTAATCACTTAACAGTTTCTTTGCAACATACTTGAAGGCAAAATAGAGATATGCTGGAAAGACGATTCTAAAGATGTGTAAATATGTATAGCTTGTTATACCAATGTAATAGAAGACTCCTACATAAAAGTTATATGAAAAAATGGGCTCATTTCTGTTTTATTTCTGAAATTTATTAATGATTTAAGATGTACAGGCATACTTATAAAACTGATCAGTATTCACCTAGCAGTACAAAATTAACAGCTACTATAACCTAGAATAAATCAGTATTCTGAAAAATCTCTAGAGTTGGGAATAGTGGGTTCAATATAATAAAAATATTTATATGAAGTGTCCAGAATAGATAAATCATAGAGACAGAAAATACTGGTAGATTACTAGATACCAAGTCCTGAGGGAAGTGAAGAATTGGGAGTGACCACTTACTAGTGACTGCTTTCTTTTTGGAGTGATGAAATGTTTTGGAATTAGATAATGGTACCGGTTGCATAACTTTGGAATACACTAAAATCCATTAAGTCATACGTTCAAAAGGATGAATTTTATGGTAAGTGAATTGTATCTTGATAGAGGTTTAAAAAGGCATTTATGGTTAATAAACTGGGAATAGAATAAAGATTTATGAAGAATAGAAATAGCCCTGGCTGGTGTAACACAGTGGATTGAGTGCAGGCTGTGAACCAAAGGGTTACCGGTTTGATTCCCTGTCAGGGCACATGCCTGGGTTGAGGGACAGGTCCCCAGTGAGGGCACCTGAGAGGCAGTCATACAGTGATGTTTCTCTCCCTCCTTTCCCCTCTCTCTAAAAGTAAATTAATAAAATCTTAAAAAATAGAACAGAAAGAAACTGAACAAAGACATTTTAGTTTGCACATATAGCTCAGGGAAACTCCAGTTGCATTCTCATAAATTCGTGCATTAAAAATAGAAGTGTATTATGTATCTCTATTATTATTAAGCATTTTTCAGATATTCTAACCATCATGTAGGTTTTAACTATTCTAACATAACATATATCATATTTAAAAACCGAGAAAGAGAAGGCAATATTATATTCAATGCAGATGATATGATTATTTATATGGAACACCAAACATTTAAAATAAAAACAATTAGATTTTAAAGAATTCAAAAAAGGTAGCTTGAAAAAACAAACAAATAAACAAAAGGTGGCCAGACAAAAAAGAATTATTTTGAAAAAGTCAACAGTTTTCTCACATATTATCAACAAATATAACAAAATGAAGTAGGAAAGAGAGCTCAGTCATGATAACAGTCTAAATAATAAAGTACTTATGAATAAAATTAATCAGGTATGTGCAAGGATGAAATCCTTAATAGGTCTCAGAGATAGGTAACTGTAGCAGAGTGAATGAAAACAGCTTTGTGTATGTACATAGATGTATTTTTTTCTAGGTAAACGATCTAAAACTTCCATAAGATTGTCAGATTGCTTTAAGAAATAAGAAAGTTTACATATTGTTGATAAGCAACAGTATCTAGAATAGTGTAGTAAGAATACATTGATAAATAGGTAGAACAGCTTGATTGACAAACGAGTTGGAATAGGTAGATAAATGGAATCATATAGAAAATAAAAATTAAAAACTAGTATATTTGTGTGTTTGGTGTATGATAAAGGTGACATCTAAAATAATAGGAAACAATGGATTATTAAAGAAATATTTTTCAAGAAAATAATTATTTAGAAAATATATTTTTTACTTCTTATATAATGAAATTCAGATTATTAAAAAATTTGTATAAAAATTAAATCTAAAATAGTACTAGAAAATATAGGTCAATTTTTATGTAATATAGGAGGCTTAAAAACTGGCTTAAACAAACCATTATTAAGAAATTTTTCTGAATACAGGAAAATATAAGAACTTCATACAGAATATAAAAGGCAAATAACAAATCAGTATTGCAGTACAGGCGATAAGTTTTAATGTTATTAATACATAACACTCTAAAAAACTTCAAAGAGAAAGATCAAAAGAAAAAGTGATCAAAGGCTAAGAAAAAAGCAATTTCTCAGAAGAAATGCAAATAACCAGTAGACATAAAAAGTTCAAATGTACTAGCAATCAAAGAAATTTAAATTTAAATAACAATAACATCACACTGGCTAATACGAATTCCGAAAACACCTAGCATTTAAACTGGAGTTAGGAAGTGGGCTTTTTCCTTCATATACTGAGGTTCTAAATTGCCATCATGTTTTTTGAATGGCAATTTGACAACATCTATCCAAAGCTTTCAAAATGTGCATAAAAATTAACACATTAATCACTGTTTTTAGAATGTATCCTAGGGAAACCATTGTATACACACTCTCAAATATATATTTAATTGAGAATTATTTTTGCAGCATTTTAGAATGGTGGAAATTTAAAAAAGTATTAGGTGGATTAACTGAATTGTGGCTGTGGAGGTAGTACTTCCCCAAAACGGACCTAGCAACATTTCCAGTCCCAAGGTCATGCTCTTTCATAACCTTGTCAATCCCTCACTTTCAGTGTGAGTCTGTTTACTACCTTCTTCCCTCATGAACCTAGGCGGGCTTTGTGGCCCTCTCACTGAACAGAATATGGTGACAGTGAAACTGGGAGACATGGCAAAGTCGCCTGCAGGTGTTCTAGCAGAGAGCCCCAGCTAAGGTCGCAGCTGATGGCCAGCATGTACTAGTCCTGGAAGGGAATGAGGTTTCAGCTGACTCCAGCTTCCAGCCTTTGAGCCACTACAGCTGATTCTAAGTAGAGCAGAGACAAGTTGCTGGGCTCTTCCAAATTGCAGATTTTAAGCACAATAAATATTGTTTTTTAATATATATGTGATTAAGTTTATTATAAGAAATGATGAAAGAAAAATGGCAGAAAGGAAAGGGGTGGAGTCACAATTGGGTAGGGGTTTTCCTACTGGGCCAGCTACCTACAGGCCTCAGCAGCGCTGCCGTGGATAAGCCTGATTCTTCCACATCTTTGCGAAGCACAGGCAGCTGCCGCACGTCATTCAGGCATCCTCGAGGAAGAGAGAGCCCTAAATATTGTTTTAAGTCACTGTGTTTTGAAGTGATTTGTTACATAGCCATAGTACTGGGAACAAGGTTTTATCTAAACTGGAATATTGTGAAGCCATTACAAATGAAAATATAGGTGAATAAATACATACTTAGAAAATTTAAAGACATTTACATAGTGCAGCTTAGAAAAAGGGGAGATCATAAGAGTATATATAATTATATTTTATGCATACACAAAATACACATAAATATCCCACAGTCAGCATATGTATGGCTAGAAAAAGAGGTTGATAAAGTATATATTAAAATGTAAATGGCAGTTGTCTCAAGTGTGTGGAATAAAGGATGATTTATACTTTTTATTCTTGCTCATCTTGCTGTATTTTCTAATTTTTCTACAAGTGGGCATTAATCTTTTGCTCAATAAGGATGAAACAATTTTAGACTTAATCAATGGGTAAATTACAAAATATAGAGACACCTGGCCTCAATAGCTGTTCTTAAGAAAAAGACAGGTGTTTTAGTTGATTCCAAGTGCAAAATCAGCCAACACTGTTCTATACCTGCTGAACTGTTAATGCAAGCTTAAGCGGCATTTACATGGCACACTGAGTGGATGGCACTTTGAAGCACGCTGGTTTAAGAAGCACAGCAACTAGATTTTTTCCAGAAGAGATTCACCCAGATAGTGGTGAGGTTTAAAACAGGGTTATGTGGGGACAGTAGAAGCCATGGGGAATCGAGTTGTGTTAGAAAAGAAAAAAAATAACAGGTACAAGTGTAGAGAAGTGGGGTTAGACTTCATCTGAATAATTTTAAAAAAGCAATAATTAAACAATAAAACTTCAAAGAGAAGTTTGGGCTCATTTAAAGACAATACTTCCAATTAAATTGAATTATTTAAAGAATTGAAAGGATGGCTAAAGAATGTAGTAATAGTCCTTGGCTCTGGTGTCGAGGGTCCCAGGTTGTCAGTATGTTGAGAGAGAAACTCTGCACTTCAGAGGAGGTCTAACTGGGTATTAATTAAACAAAGCCCAGTACCTGCCAAACTCTACAGAAGTCTCTGGTATAGGATCAGAGTGCCAGCCATACATGGGGCAGTGTGTTCCCACGTAGAAGTCACTCGAGCATAAGTTTTTTAACAGCCTGGGTTTCCGAATTTCCACTCTTTGACAATTAGCACAGCTGAACCAAGTTTGGCAGTGCTTTTTCTCATAATTAAGGACTCATTTCTGAAGATGATATATGCCTTAATTGAACGTCCTCATTAAAACTCCCTAGCTTTGATTGTCAGTGTCTGCCTCCACATGGCACAAAATATACTTTGGCCATTTCTTACGTGGTTTTATTAATGTAGGCAGCTCATCTTAGTCATTTAGTCCCACAAAGCAAACTTTTAGGCTTTCTTGTCTAGATGAGCTGAGTGTAGACCTGCCTCTTACATGCTTCTTTTATTTCCCAGTTTTCCTTTAGAACCAGTTTAGGGTTATAGAAAAATTGAGCAGAAAGTCCAGCATTCCCATATTCACCCCCACCAGCAGTTCTCCGTATTATTAACATCTTGCATTAGTGTGGTACATTTGTTACAATTGAACCACTAGTGATACATTGTTATCAACTAAGTCCATAATTTACATTAAGGGACTACTTTTTAAATAACAGAAATGCATAGTTTTAAACACCTAACAGAATTATGTCTCATACCATCTAAAGTGGGATTCCTGATATAGCAGAAAACTCTGATGAGCTCTAAATAGAAGATTTCATAAAGTTGTGTAAAAGAAAAAGATGTATCTCTTTTTTTGTACCAGCAGTTATGAGAAACTCATTTTTTAAATTTTTTAAATTTAAGTTAACTTTGCTTGTTTTATTGTACAGTCATAATTTAAATGGAAAGAAAAATAATGTCCTCTACAAGTTTTGTTTTGATCCTTGCAATCTTCCTATCATAAGAATCCTTTCCTCTGGCTTCGCCCTCTCACTCTCACGTTTAGCTTATGAGGGTAGGTTTCAGAAGGTCTGTACACGTGAGAGAACTTCACCCTGCCTCTGCTGAAATGTAGGCACCGGTCTCTGACAAGTTTAATGTTTGAGACAAATGATCCCTTGGTTGTGAAAAACATGGGGATGGGGGTGAAAGGGGTTATGAAATTAAGAGCGCAGTCCCAGGAAATATGTGGTTCTATTCTCTTGATTTTCTTCTACATGCATTTGAATAATTGTACCCAGCATGTGAAACTGAATCCCAGGGGAATTTTATGTTATCTAAAAATGATTAAATTTGATTGTTGAACTCTGTCTAAAATGACCTTAAGCAGTTCTTAACACAATTCAATCAAAATCTTACATAATAGCCAAAAAACTCTGTGTATAACATTCAGGAGAAAATAAAGATATAGTATAGATATTTAAACATTCTATTTATTGGAAACAATGTCTCTTGGGATATATCTAATAAAACAAAACATTTGCTCTGAAAATTTAAACAAATCCCCACTTAGAAGATAAATAATAACAAACAAAAAAGTAGAGATATACGAATGTACGATATTTTTTAAAGTCTTTACTAATCACTTGGAAAGCTTTTTTCAGCAAAAACTCATAGTGCAAATTATGTGCAAATGACCTACTCTGACTATTCACTACCAGTTGAGACATGAATCACTTTCACACAAAATCATTCCTAGGAATATTCCATACTCCATATTGTAAAACGTTCCTGAATTTCTTGGCAAGCTGGTACAATGTCCTTTTCCTTGCGGGAAGATTCATATAATGGTCTATGAGAAGGGAGGACTTTCACTGATTCCTCTTTGCCTCTTGAATGGACCCATTCAGTTAGATTGATTAATTCCCACCAGTAACTTCTGTCCATTTGGTGGAAAGCCCCTGAATTCTATTACTTTTTATTGATCAAGTACCAAAACTATATCTAATTGACAGCTATGAATATGATAGAAACAAAATCAGATATTACTCACCCCCAATAAATCCACTTTTCAGCTTAATAAGCTCCTGTAGGTATGCTCTAGAACTGGAAGATGAGCATGGATCAAATATGATTCCCTTCATTTTCCCATGGGAGTAGTTAATCTATTTACCTGAATTATGGCTTGGTCTTTGGACTTGGGAGGATATCAAGTCTGGAAGTGAAATTTGCAGTCATCACTAAGCATATGTTGAGAAATCACGACCATGTTTTCAGATCTTGTTGCCCTCTCTGCCTATGTTCCACCCTAATAACGTAACTCCACAGCAGGCTTCAGTAATGGTGGAATTCATAGGTCTTGGGGTATGATGACCTGTGTACAGCTCTATCATGTTATCAGCTGTGTGACTTAGACAAGGTACTTAATATTCTTGGGTTCTGGACTCTTTATCTTTAAAATAGCTCCTACCTTATGATTTTATGAAAATTAAATAGTCTAACACAAGTGATGTGCTTAGAGAAAGGCCTCATGGAGGCTATAGTCCAGGACTCAATGATTATAGCCAATATTATTGTTATGATTTTGACAGTGTTTGTTGTACACAAAAGAAAGAAATAGGAAACTTTGCTCTTTGCACTGATTCAGCTCTTCATTAGTTTGTGTTTGAGCAGGAATTTCCTTTTCTGCATGTTCTGTGGTTGCTATTATTTATTTTTATATATTGTAGCATTATTTTTAGGAGAATAATGTACAGTCTTGAAGACTGGCTACATGAAAGCAGCATTTGTCGACTGTGTCCCTAACAAAGCCATTCAAATTTACAGGAAACAGATATCTAAAATCTGAGAAGTGGACCACTACAAGAAGGATTTTAAAAATTTAGTAACATAAAATTTTCTTTTTCTAGTGAAAATATCTCAAGGAAATCAAAAGAATGATTTATGTCTTCTTAGAAAATAATATATACATTGAATTTTTTAGTTCCAAGACAGCATAAATGCCATTTGGAACAAAATTAAGTACAGAATCTAGAGGTCAGCTATAAACTTGTCAATAACATCAGAGGTTCCCAAACCTGGCAGCTCATCAAGATACTCTGGGAAACTCTTAAAAAAAAGGACTTTTGTAAAATATTGGTCCATTGAGAGCTGACTAGGTTGGTCTCAATGGGGATCTGGCTACAGCATGTACTGGTGAAGATCTTGTGCACTAGGCGGGAGGGAATGGGAGTTCCAGAAAAGGACTAAAGCGAAGAACATGTCAGGTTATAAGATCTGAGAGGTTGGCACTTTCTTCCTGCTGCTCTGATGCTTTGACCTTCATCCTGATCCTTTTTGGATTTCCTTGGAAAACTTGGCAAAGCTACAGACAAATTATTGGTCCAGTTGTGGTTATTAATTTCGCAGCTGCCATCAATGTGTTCCCCCAAAGGTAAGAATCCTAGGGCTGTGTATGAGAGTATTTTGCCTCAGGCAGCTTGAGAGATGAGGGAACAGGCCCAGAAATGGGCTAACATCTACATGTGACCAATATATTCAGAGATTATGCCTGATAGGAGCATCTGCCTACTCGATTCTGAGAATATGAATGGTTTCAGGAGGATTGAAGGATTATCCTGACACAGAGGCAATCTCCAAGATTGTCCTGGAATGGGTTTTAAAGGAGATATTTTCAAAATTCTAAGACCTGGGTTTGAAGTCAGAGGGCAGTAACATAGCCTTTGTTTTGTGGTACTTGGAAAGAAGCTATATTTTCTTTAGTTTTCCTCATTTCAGTAAATGCAGGGTGATCATACATTCTAGTGTGCCTGGTGTTGTAGAGTGCAAAATGGCTACAGTACATTGTAGTAACTATCACCAAAAGGTGGAGCCTGGTTCCTCACCCCTTAAATCTAGAGCTGGCCTTTTGACTTTCTTTCGAAACACAGAATATAGTAGAAATGATCAGCTGCAAGCAATATGAGTTATGAGCCTGGGCCACAAAAGGTCTTGTAGCTTCAACTTTTGTTGCTTGTAGAACTCTGTTGCTACCCTGTGGGTGAGCCATCCTGGTGGATACTGAGCAACCAGTGGCACATTTGCCCCCAACCCTCCACCCCCACTTGATTAGAGCCCGACATAGGAGTCTAGAGAGAATCAGAGGCCATCTAGATAATTCAGCTATCAGCTGGCCTTCTTCACTCTGCCTGTGAGCCCAGAGGAATTAATGTAAACAGGCTCCTAATAGACTCATAGAATCGTAAGCTAAATAAATTTCACTTACATCCAGTTGGTAGTGAGCTATGTAGCTGTTCCAATACACCTGGAACAGCCCTAGTTTAGACCTGTTGTTATAGTGTAATTATTAGTAATGCCTCCTTTCATTCTCAAAACTATCCCTGTTCAAGTTTAAGTTCTACAGTCAATGTAAGTAGATAGAACCACCATCTAATCATTTGCCAAGCAAATTTTACACTTAAAAATGTAAACTTGATAGTTTTTTTTTTGGTAAACCCCTTAGAGGAATCCCCATACCATTTAGAATAAAATTCCAACTCCTTCTATGACCTCATATAATCCGGCCCTACTCCTACAGTATAGACGTCCCTCAGGCCATTGTTCCTCTGGATACACAGTGTGGGGGCCAGCCTTCTTTTTGTTCCACAAACGTACGAAGGTTTTCAGTTAACCTCCGGGACTTTGGTTTTTCTTCTGTTGTAACATTGTTCCCTCTGATCTTCACAGGCAGCTTCTCCTGGTCCTTTAGTGCTCAGCAAAACGACACAGCCTCTGAGGACGTTCCTCCAGTCCACCACTAAAAGGAGTTTCACCTCAGCCTTACTCACCACATACTTTTCATTTCCACTTATGATTTATCACAAAATGTAATTAAAAATAATTTAGCTTACTTGATACCTATCATCTGTCTCTCCCACTGACAAGTAAGCTCCTTGAGAGAAGTGCATCCTGAGGTCATAGAAGAGCAGCTGCAAAAGGGACTAAATGGATAGTCAGTGAATGAATGCTGAGTGCTCAGCTTGGGCGGTTGCATCGAGAGCCCTGGATTTGAGTTTTTCCCTTCTGTTTCTAGGGTGTTTCATTTTGGACACGTCACTAACCATCGTGACACTTGTTTTTCATCTTGAACATTTAGAAAATGGGATATTAAATCTGATAATGAATATAAGAGTGCAAGGTTGATTGGAATGTGTTATTAAATGTCAGCTATTATTTGCCTTTATCTCACCACATGATGTGATACTCTTACATCAAGTACAAACTTATTTAAAATATATTTCATAGAGATTGAGTGCTTTCATTAAGGTTCATGGTTCTTGCTTGCCTGTAATTATCTCAGGAGTGAAAAAGGCACCGCCAACCCCACCCCTTCCTGTCTTGTGTCCTGTGAGTTATTATTTCTTTGTTGAGTCTGATTGAGCTGAAGGCAGAATAATAGCACTGGCTCATCCTACTATAAGTCTTGTCTTCTGTAATTTGTTTCTTGTCTTTCTGATTATAGCTTTTTTTAAAGCTCATTTTGAAACAGACATATTGACTAGCTCTTCTTCCAGGTGCTTGTCCTGACAACTGAAACAATGTTCAGACTGATACCTCATCATACCACCTCCATACAGCTTTGAAAATGATGGGCTTCTGATTTGATGTTGAATGATTACAAGGCTGGAATTATGGGAACCAAGAAGCAAGTGATGCTTCCAAAGAAATCCTTCTGAATATCAGTGTAGGTAGATAGAACACAATGCAATTGTTTTATTAATAAATAAAATGACTAATATATAGTTATGTATTAGTGGGAACACATTTCACAATGGCCTTTTAAAATGGATTGATACACAAAATGATTCAAATAAAAGGAAACAAATACATTTTTCCTTAAAGGTTTATTGGTAGCACCCACAGAATACAATTTTTTTTTTTTATGTTTATAACTAGCCTAAGTGCTCTCTGTTAAACCCTTGCCCCTGACTGGCCATGGCACGATTGTGATGTTGAGAGTTCAGGCCCCGGCCTCCCCTGTCTTCATTTGGCATTCCTTCCCAAGTGAGCGTAAATAACTCACATTCAGGATTGGTAGTATTTTTCCTCTTCTTTTTCAAACTGATGGTATAACACATACACATAGTAAAACTTGCAGACAGTACAAAGGTGTTTATAGTAAAATATCAATCCTCCTCTCACTGTAAATATTTTCTCCTCTAGTGCCCCTGGAAGTAACCTCTGCTGAGTTTCTTCTTGATGTCTATTCTATGCATATATGTGCATGTAAAGGATGTATGTCTTTCGCATCAAGAAGAATTTCTTCTCCCCCAGTGGTTCTCTCTTCTGGACAACTTTCTTAACCCTTGTTTATCTCAGATGCCTCATCTATACAATTAACCAAACTGCATAGAATTCATTTGGGATTAATTGGTTATTATGCACGAATCCCCTGAGAGAGTATCTGGCACAAGGGAAGCACTGACTCTGTGTTAGCTATTACTGTGTTCACATTTTTGCCCAAGATCTTGCATCACTGATTGACATAACTACATTTTAATAGGTGTATTTAAATTTTTAATCCAAATGATTTTGACTCAAGAAAAAATTCTGTGGTACAGATTTTAAAAAGCTACACTCTGACAAATGCTTACCAAATTCAAAAGAGCATTAAGTAATCATTTAAGCACAAACTTAGAATAAAACTTATTTACAACAGAACAAAATTGATCTTTCCTTAAATGCCTTTCCTCTAATGATAAATGCCAGAAGAAAATGAAGCAATGAGATAGGAGTTTTATATATTTCTTTGCATTTACTACTTGCTCACTTATTTGTTTAAAATATATTTACTGTGCCTTTATTCTATATCAGACACAAACCTAGGTGAATACAAAGCAAATAATCAGTTTCTATCATCATGGAGTTTATAGGACAGTGGGACAAACATAGTGAAATAATTGCATACATAATATCATAACAAAAGTAGAAATGCAAGATATGTTTGTCTGCGTGTGAGGTGTGATAGAGGCCTTTTCAGTGGAAGTTTGAAGTAAAAAGATTTTGACCTCAGAATTTTATTTCCGGTCAATTTGCCATTCAGTTCTGAAGGCAACTGAAAGTTATTTTCTGTTATTGAATGATTTATAAAATATACCACTCCTATTTTTTCCTAAAATGCATCGATGGATGATATATTCCAATAGAATATTTTTATCATTCTCCTTTTCTTGATAAAACCCTTATTCTTCCTGTCTACATTGAAATGTACACACTCAATTTGACTGCTCACGTAAGTTATTGTTTATTTTATTTCTTACTTTATAGGGTTTGTGGTGGTTTATGCTACTGTGCTTTTAACTTTAGTGTGTATTATTAATAATAATTTAAAATTCACATGTAATAGTAATTACATTAAAATGTTAGGCTTGTGTTGTATCTATGAAAATAAAAACAATGATTTTAGTTCTTATACCATCATTTATTTGATTTTGGTCTTATTGATGTGTATTTTGATATTACAAAAGTAAGGTTTTACTATTAGATAAAATACTGCAATGAATAAATGTACACATCTATATAATTTTTTAACCTGTGCAAGCACATCTGAAAAATATGTCATATGTTGGATTATTGTGTGAAAGATTTCTGAAATTTTGATAGTTGCGACAGCATGATGGAACTGGAGAGCATTATGCTAAATGAAATAAGCTAGGTCGCAAGACCATATGATCTCACCTATAAGTGGATCCTCATGAACAAAACAAACTAGTGAGCAAAATAGAACCACAGACATGGAAACAAAGAACAGACTGACAGTGACTAGAGGGGAGGGGAGAGAGGTATAATGGCAGGAAGAAGGGGAAGGGTCTAGTCAAGGAACATGTATGAAGTAAAGGACCCACGGGCATGGACAACAGTGGGGTGGGCAATGCAGGGGACAGCAATAGGGAAAAATTGGGACAACTATAATAGAACACCAGGAAAAAAAAGAATTGAACCAATATATAATCCAATCAGTGATATATGAGGATGCCTGTTTCCTCATACTCTCACTAATAGAGTATTTTTTTCAAATTTTCAACTTTTGTAAATATGATAAGATAAAGTGGCATCTCCAAGTAGGTTTAATTATTTTTTCCATTATAGGTCAGTTTGAACATCTGTTTATATGTTTGAAAGCTACTTACATTTTCTTTTCATAACCTTTTTCATTTTTGTAATTTAGTTTTAACAACTTATATATTCTAGTAAGAGTAGTTCTTTCTTTCTGCTAGAATTCCAATTTTGGGGGAGGGGTTTCCTTGTGAATTCATTTATGTTATTTCTTGACGTGTAGAATTTTTTTGTAGTGAAACTTTTCAGTCTTGACTTTGAGGACTCTGAATTTTGAGTTATGGTTAGAACATCATTTATACATGAATTCTTCATAGTTTCTTTCAGTTACTTTTGTAGTTTCTGATTTTGTTTCTAATTAATTTTTTTGCTGATAATTATGACTTGTGAAGTGTGTCAGGAAAAAAATTGCTTTAAATATTCCAGATTTCAGGGAGGGCAGAAATTGGAGTTCAAGAGCCCTGAAGAAGATTGGATTCTGGTGGATGCCTGTAGCCTCGAAGAGGCATCCTGAAGGGCCACAACCTAGAAGAAAGGGAGGGATGGATGCAGAAAGAATGGCCTTGCTAGAGACTGGTGTCACCTTCTAGGAGCGGATAGAGATGATCCTGTGTTTTTGTGCCCTGGCAGACACTAAAGATAAATTAACCTCTGGTGGCAGGTGACATCATTTTAGGCCTCAAATAAAAGTATTTATCAATTGTGCACAAACAGTGTCTATAACACAATAAAAATATATTAAACACATCAAGGCATACAAGGAGAAGAAACTGGTTGAAAGAGACCTAGCAGAAACAAGCAACAGAAAAGACTCATGGGGCTCCAGATATTGGGGCCCTCAAGGACCTGGAATAACAAGTTTACTATGGTAAAGGAGATAAAATATAAACTTTAAAATTTGATAGAGGACTGGACACTCTAAAATTTGAATTTTTAGGATTATATATAGTATATAACATAGTAACCACATTTATAAATAATTGGTAAAGATTTAGAGGTGTATTAAGATACAGATGAGAATGGCATTTGTGATTTAATATACAGGTTAGAAGAAAATATTTGGAATGAGCATTGACAGGTCAAGACTAAAATTAAGCAAGAGAACATAAGATACACAAGTGAGACATTCTAATGTGAGTAGGGTTGTTGAGAGACAGAGAGGGAATGTAATGTTAAAAAATGTAAAAGAAATAAGTGCAGCTGAATTAATAAAAAAGATTGAGTTGAAATTAGCAATGACCACTGGCAGGTGACTTCTTGTGACCTTAAAGATATTGAGACAACATGGGTGGACCTAGATGGTATAATGCTAAGTGAAATAAGACAGGCAGAGGAAGAAGAATACTGTATTGTTTCACTTATGTGTGGAGTCTTAAAAAATGAAACAGATGAACAAACCAAAAAGCAAAAACAAACACACAAACACAGACCAGAGGGGTGGTTACCAGAGGGGAAGGCGCTGAAGGGGTGGTGGAAAAGGTGAAGTCCACAGTACTGTGATAAATTTGCACAGTGATGGGTAATTACTAGAATCATTGGGTGATCACATTGTAAGGTATAAAAATGTTGAATCGCTATATTGCACACCTGAAACTAATATTAATATAACTAACATAATACTGTAAAGCAATTATATTTATTTTTTTTAAGTATAAAAAGGAAAAAGGATTCATGGACATGGACAAGAGGATGGTGATTGTGCAGTGGGAAGAAGGGATATAAGGGTGATAGATGGTAATGGAAAATAAAAATAAATAAAAAGAAGAAATAACTTGAAAATGCTAACCAAAAATTCTTTGAGTGAAAACATTCATTGAAATGAAGGTGGAGTTAATAAATTTTTGGATGAATAATAACTGCAAATACTTGTCATCTGTACTATAGCACCAAAGAATATGCTAAAGGATTTTTAAAAACTAAGTTTATTGGGGTGACATTGGTTAATAAGATTACACAGGTTTCAAGTGTACAGTTCTATGATACATCACATGTATATTGCATTGTGTGCCCACCAACAAGAAGTCAAACATTCTTCCATCACTATATATTTGACTCCCTTTTTCCTATTCAAACTCCCCCCGCCTTCCCTCTGGTAACCATCATACGGTTGTTGCGGGGTCTATGAGTTTTTGTTTGTTTTTTGTTTGTTCATTTGTTACTTTCAGTTTTATATCCCACATATGAGTCAAATCTTATGGTTCTTAACTTTTTTATCTGACTTACCGTATTTTGTGGTGTGTAATGCACACCCATGTTTTTGTCCTAAAGTTTCAGGAAAAAAATTTTTGTTTTAATTTTTTATTTATTTATATCTAGAAGCAAAACTGATTATTGACTTTCATGGTATTATTTTGCATACAGATATCATTATTGCTTCCTAGAGTTACACTTTTAATGCATAAACATAATTAAAAGAATTAAAAACATTTATATAGATATGGAATTAGTACTACCCATGTATAATGCACATTCTTATTTTCCCTTACAAATTTGGGCAAAAAGTGTGCCCAAGCATGGAAAAATATGGTATTTTGCTGAGCATGACAGTCTCAAGATTCATTCATGTTGTCACAAATGGCAGTGTTGATCAGTCTGCCACACTTTAACCTCGCTGACAATGTGTTCTCCCAGTATATACATTCAACTAATTTTTCTAGAAGTGAATATTTAAATATTATAGAATTTTGTTTCATTTTTTCCTTTGGAGACTCCAGTTATGAAGGTATTGGCTTGTTTTGCCTGTCTTCTGTGTTTATTATAGTCTCTTGAATTCTTCCAAACTTTATTACATTTCTTTATATTTGATACTTAAATTTGTACTCTCTCTGATGCTTACTATATTTTCAGCAGTTTCTGTTCTCCTTTTGTGTTCTTTCAAAATTTGTCTATTTCCATGATTGTTTTTTTCCTTTGACTCTTTTCCAAGTTGTAACACCTCACACACTGTTTTCCCTGTTGTCCCATCTTCCTTGTCCTAAGTTCTTACGTTTCTGCTTTGTGCCTCTCGCCAGGAAAGAATGTCTTCAGGAAACATTTTTAAAATTTGTGACAAAATAATTGGTATCATTACAATTTTCATCTTGCCTGTGGATTTACTTTCTGGTGAATGGGTCTTTGTCTATAAGTTATGTTACTATTTCTCACATAGTTTATAATATCCTCTAAATCTTTTGTTTAGATAAGCCACTTCTCCCTGATTTTTGGTGCTTTTCATTGGCTTATTTTTATAGTGTTGTGCAAAATCAAATATCTGTCCCAAGTCAGAATATCACTATATGATTTTTGTGTGTGTGCTCTTTTTGAGTTTATCTGTCATTTTCTTTCACATATTTGCAGTGTTTTCATTGTGTGTCAGGCTTTGCATGAAGTTCTGGGGTATAACAATTAACCGTAAAGGCAAGTTTTATGCTTTCATATAGTTTATAAGATTAGGAAAGGAAAAAAATAAGTGAATGCAATACAGTGCATGCTATGTACTATAAGAGAAGATGTATGGGATACTATGGAAACACATATTAAGAGTATGAAATATTTCAATTTTTTGTGCCCTTGTACAAGTCCTATATTTTGCAGAGAATCAAGGATTTTCCCATACATTTCTGATGTTTGAAAGAGGCATGCAAATAATTCTAGAGGAAGGAATCTCTAAACTGAAATGTGAACAAAACTAAGAGTGTTGTAAGCTGAAGTAACTGTTTATGATAATATACACAAGCAAGGAAAAGGACAGTTTGGCAGATTAATGCATTTTACTGCTCTGTTTCCATTTTAGGAATCCATCAATAGAGTAAATCTATGGAACTCCTCATTTTAGAAGCACAATTTGGATTTTAAACAGAATTTATCAGTTCCATGTAGAACTGTCTACAGAAGCACGAAAAAAGAAACGGAAATGCTTATAAACATGTTTCTCTGTGTAAGAGACTTTAGAGTAATAGTTAATATTTAGAGTTAGCAAATTGCAGGCAAGCTATGATCCTCTGACTGATGTTCCAGTCAGGATTTGGAAAGTTCTTTGAACAGTCCATGTTGGTTAATGCAGCTGCCCTATTCTCTGCAGCTAGCCTATTGTGACTCGGTTCCCAGCAGGATCCTTTCAGTCTTTGCCTAGCACCTGCCCCAGCTGAACTTTGAAGTTGAAAACATCTACAGAATAAAGTGAAAGCAGCTGTTGAGGGCCTTCAGTACTATCCCTTTGAAAGCAGTATTTTAGGCCCTCATTTGTGGATTCTTGCAGTTTCACAACACAGGCTGGTATTATTTTTTTTCCCTTTAACAGTATCACCTGCATAAGACTATGTTAGCTTTCCCAGTATTTCTCTTGTGCACTACAAAATTTTATAAGGCATTATAGCATTTTTGTCCAGGAGCTGCCAGCTAATTGTAACTATTATAGTATACATAGGGCAAATTTCCAGCTTGTCAGCTCCACAGCCTTCAGGCTGGCTTACTAAATACTTCAGTTTATTTCTATGTTTAGAAAAAAGATACAGACTTAACTAACCTATCATATGCATGCCACAAATGTCAAAGTCTTGTTATAATTAAATCCCCTGAGTATTTTCTTTATGTATAAAAAGGAAAACATAGTTGGCAACTATAAGTTAATGTTTTTAATTTTTAGAATGGAAACTACAGCCAGTTTGTTTAATTAGTTTGGCAAGAAAAAAAAAAAACTCTTAGGAGAAAAACAGAACAACTAATCTGCGGTCCCTTCTGGCTTATCCTGTTCCCAGGCCAGCACTCAGTCCACTGAGCCACACCAGCCAGAGCCTGTTTCTAAATGTAATTGTTTGATACTTTTTGTAACTGAGGACGCATATCGCAGAGACTAGAAACTTGCAAATGATAATGAAATGCAAGTAATAGTGTAAATTATTCTTAAAGTCAGAATAAGAATGAATTGACAATTATGAGTTAAGCTATTTTATAAAACTGTAATTCTGTTAAAAAATAAAACGTGTTCTAAAGCTAAGGAAGGTAATACTTTATTCCCAGAAGCATAAGTCCCAAACTGCTCTAGGGTCAAGCAGAGAAAATAATGGATACAAGGGATGCCAAATAAATGTATTTATTGGATACCACCAAGTTAGCTTTTTCATGTCTGAGCCTGGTGGGTGTTTTAAACTATTTCTTTCTTGTGCACTTTAATAGTGATGTAGGGATGTAATTTTCTTTGGCTGGCTTCTACCCTTCTTCCTTCCATCTCCTGGTTTTTTGAAGGTTTACTTTACCTAGACTTTTTTTTAAATTTATTTTTTATGTTGCATAGTTTGGTGCTAAAGAAGCTCTTGAACTTGGCTGCCTGAGTTCAAATATTAGTCTGTCACCACTTGTGTGAGTTTGGGCAGGTTACTATCTCTTATTTCACTTTTCTCCTCTTGTTGCCAGTGAAATGTTTTTTTTGCAATGTTGTGAGAAAGGATTTAAAAGTGCAAACACACTGGAGTTTAAATGTAGTGGCAAGATTTTTTGAAGAGAAGGGCAATAATACACCCTTGTGGATGTAGAGGGTGGGCAGGCTGTAGCAGCAACTGCTCCAAGAACCTTGTTAATCCTCCAAATGTTTCTTGGGTTTGGGGAAGGTGCAGGATTGCTTTTGAACTACTCAACCTACTTCCTGGGTTTTTGCTGGGCTTGTGTTTGGCCCTCCTTTCAACCGATCCCTTTCCTGTACCTTCTGGGGTTCTGTGCCCCTCATCCAATCTGATTGTCTCCCAGATTTTTTCCGTCTAGACTCTGTCCCTCTACATCATCATTTTGGCTCCTAATGCACATGCCTCAAAATAGAACGACTTCCTGCTGCACCATCTTGGCTTCTACTGTGCATGCGCAGCAGAGGCATTTTCCCACCTGTTCCCGGTACCAGACCAGTTGTTCATTGCTCAGGAATTACCATAAGTCTCAAGGGCGGGGGATGCAGCAGTCTCCTGGGGATGCTGTTAATGCTGCAAGTTCCACGTGAAGCAGGCTTAATATCTGATTCAGCTCCTTAGGCTATCAGGCTGAAAGTTTGATTCTCCTTGTGCCCTTCCTTTATTAATACTAACTAGATACCTATGCTAACAATCTGAAAGTGGCATGACAATAAATATAACTAATTTCATAGCAAGGCTGAGAGTAATTCCTCTCTCCCTCCCTTCTGTCTTTCTTTCTATCCATCTCATAGTAAACATGATATAATATTCATTATCATTGTCATTGTTTTTCCTGTAAGAGAATCTACATTGGCTTTAGATTAGCTTTCTCTCACATGTTCCTCTACTGATCCACAGGAAAAGCCTTCTTCTCTATGAACTGACTCTGGAGATGTAAGTGATGCTTTAAAAGGCAGCAACCTCTGTCTGGCTCATTTTGCACTTTTGGCACAGGTATCTGGTGTCTCTGCATTTTAGACTTTTTAGTCAGCTGTGCCCCCTCTAGCCTCAGGACACATACTCTGTTTTCTGGGTAGTACTGTAGAAGGAAGGCCCTTAAGGAGGCTTCATGCCAGAAGCAGGCTGCACACGGTACAGGGAGCTAGTGGAAGATTGCTGCAGGTTACCAATATTAAGAACGAAGAACACAAATCTGTTATTTGCTGGAGGAATTTTTGCATGCATAACAATCTAAAACAGTACTTTTAATGTCTGTAGCTTTATTCTATTCAGTGTAGTGTTGAATAAATATGGTGATAGTGGACATTCTTATTCCACATTGTGTTCCATCTAGACCTTTTATTTTCTAACTTTAAAATTATGGGTTAATCTGCTTGAACAGTTAAGGGCCCATTCATACTTTCGAAGTTGAATTTTTAAAAGAATTTGTCCCATCGGTTCTTTTAAATTTTCAAATTTATTGACATAAAGTTATATCTTATGTATCAGTTCAATTATTTGAAATTTGTAGAGACTTGTTTTATGTCCCATTATATGGCGTTTATAAAAATGTTTCTCAGTAGGTATAAGTGAAGTGTACTGTTTTATTGTTAGGGGCATTGTTTCATAGCAGTTATACTTTTTTTCAATTGTGCTTTTCAAATCTAACCTTTTTCTGTTGGTTGTTTGCTTTTCTTTTCTATTAATTGCAATGGAATGAATTTATGTTAAGACTTTCAGTATTTTTGGAATTCGTCTATTTTTCTTTTCACTTCTGTATGATTGCTTTTATGGATCATAACTTGTGGGTCTTTTGCCCATTGCATACAGAGAGGCCATGCTCTGAAGCAACAGATTTTTTGGAGAGAAAAACAAATTTTTCGTGAGGCAGTCAGAAGAGGAGACAGGGAGAAAGCCCAAATCCATCTGTCTTAATAAAGATTCGAAGCAAATTTAAAGGAAAAGGTGAGGAGGGGTTATGCATATTTATTAATTATAATTTAAGATGGAATAGTCTTGAAACTAAGCCATTAAAGGTAAGGAACATGATAGAGGACAGGAAGGAATTAAGCAATGTCAGTCTGGCAGAACCGATGGGACAAATTCTTTTAAAAATTCAACTTCCAAAGTATGAATAGGCCCTTAACTGTTAAAGTAGATTAACCCATAATTTTAAAGTTAGAAAATAAAAGGTCTAGATGGAACTCAGTGTAGAACAAGAATGTCCACTATCACCATATTTATTCTGTAGAATAAGGCTACATACATTTGTTTGTCCAGTCCTGTATGTGTCCACAGTTGATCTAGCCACTGGATCTCCTTTACTGATGGACCTCTTGCTTTTTAAAGGGTTCTGGAGGGCAAGCAGCAGCACCTCTGTTACTTGAGTCCTGACAGTCTTGGTCGTTCTGAGAACTCTTGCATTGCCTTAGGGTCATTTGGCTGCTAATTGCACTTGCTCAAGCCACTGGAACTAGTTTGATTCCCCTAGTCTTGTAGTCTCTTGAACACTATAAAGAGACCTGGTGTTATCAGTTGAAAAATCACTGAAAAACGTTTGTAGATAGAAAAAATTATTAAGGTCTAGTTTCAGTGGTAGGTTCATTGGGGCCACCAAGTTTCAGTGTTAGGGCATGGTTTCATTGCTTCATCTATTTTGGAGCTATATACACTATTAAGTCTATACAGAATTATAATTGGTGTATCTTTCTATTGAATTCATCTTTTCATTATTGAAATGATTAATTTTACACATTAGCTTGACTGGGTAATGGGTCCCTAGTTATTTGGTCCAACATTATTGTGTATGTGTCTGTGAGGGTGTTTCTGGATGAGATTGACATTGGAATTGGTAGACTGATTAAAGCAGACTGTCTTCCCCATTGTGGGTGGACCTTCATCCAATCAGTGAAAAGTCTCAGTAGATCAATAGAACAAAGGGTTGGCTCTACCCAGAGTAACTGGGAACTCCTTTTGCCTAACTGCCTTACAGATCTTTGGATTTGTTATCCGCCATAAGTGTGTGAGCCAGTTCCTTATAATAAGTCTCTTTTCGTCTCCCCTCCCGCTCCTCATCTTTCTAGAGATAGAGATAGATATAGATGTAGACGTAGATATAGATATATATCCTATTGGTTCTGTTTTTCTGGAGAACCTTTTCCTTGAAGTGTATTTTGTCTCATATTAGTAAGCTTTTTTTTTTTCCTGGTAGCCTTAGCATGGCATATTTTTTCATTCTTTTTCTTTCAGTCTTTTCATACTTAGTGTGTACCCATTGTGAACAGTGTGTGTATAGTTTGGTTTAATTTTCCTAACCATTCTGACAATCATTTTAAAAATTTTGAAGTATTTAATTAATTTAAATTTCATATAATCAATATAAATATTGTTGTACGTGGATTTTAAATCTTACTTTCCCCCTATTTTTCTACTTGATTTTGTTCATTTTTTCTATATTTTTATTTTCTTTTGAAGTAATCATATACTTTAAAATATTTGTCTTTCTATTAGCTTTTTAATTATATACATATCTTTACTATTCTTTAATTGAAACCCTGGAGGTTTCAACAGTCCACTTTTTATTAATATTTTACTACTTCATGGATATTATAAAGATCTTCCACATTTTAAGTTTATTTGTCTACTTCCTGGACTTGGTGCTACTGTTGTCATATAATTTAAATATATATATAAGACATATGCAGTTGTTTATATGGAAAATTATAGAATAACTAATAAATAATAATACAAGAATAACCCGTGTTTCACATTTGCACAGCTGTAATCCTACTTTTGCCCCACCCTGTGTTCGTATATAAATACAAACACACACACACATATACACACTTAACATTCCACAAGACATTATTATTCAGGATAGTCAATACTCATTTAGATTTAGCCACAGGTCTGCATCTTTCAAATTTATCCATCCTTTTGCACTACTGTTTTTTTCCGGAATACCTACTTTAATATGTCTTTTAGTGCAGTTGTCTTTTAAATAACTTTCCTCAGATGTTATTTATCTTCATCTCAAGTTTATTTATTAATAGTCAATACTCATTTATTATTCATTAAATAAATAAATTTGATGTTATCTTCATCTCGGATGAAAACTTCTTCATCTCATCATCGTTTTCAGGATATTTTCACTGGCTGATATAATCTAGATTGGCATTTGTTTATTTTTTTTTAGCAATTTGAAACTGTTATTTCATTGTCTTCTGACTTTTAGCATGTCTGCTCATTGAGCTGTTAGTCCTATTGTCTGTCAATCCTTTGAAAGTAGTGTGTCTTTTTTCTTGTTCTTTTAAGTTTTTCTCTTTTTCTTTATCTAGGTGTACAGCCCATGAGCCTAGCTGTGTTTTTTCTTTATCCTGTTTGATCTCAGAGTTTTTAGACATCTTTTATATGTCTGATGTTGCTGGCTAGTTTTTATCAATCTTGGAAAATTTCCTGTCCAATATATCTTCAAATATTCTTTCTCTCCATTCCTTCTTGAACTCCAATTTCATGTATGTTAGGTATTTTCCATGTTCCCATATGACTCTCATTCTCTTTTATATGTATTTTAATTCTCTTTTCAATTAAAAAAATCTGTTTATTTTTCTGCTTGTTTCCTACTTAATATCTTTTTCTGCAGTGTCTAATTATTTGTTAAACAAACCTATTAATTCCATAAATTAATTCATTGTATATTAGTTTTCAATTTAGTATTTTTAGTAAAATTTAGTTTCCTAAGAAAATTCTCCATCTTTTTATCTATTTTCTTGGACACACTAATTATAGTAATTTTAAAGCCCCAGTCTGCTCTGGCCAGTGTGGCTCAGTTGGTTGGGGCCTTATCCTGGACACCAAAAGTTTTTGGGTTCAAGTCCCAGTCAGGGAATATACCTAGGTTTCAGATTTGATCCTTGGTTGGAGTGCATATGGGAGGCAACCAGTCAATCTTTCCCATTCGTATCAATGTTTCTCTCTCTCTCTAAAATCAATAAACATATTAAAGAAATTTAAAAAATAAAATCCCTGTCTGATTGATACAATATATAAAATGTACTAACTGTGGATTGTTTTTTGGTCATTTGGCTTTTAATCTTTGCTTTATTTTATTCTTTTGATCATTTGCCGAATGCCATCACTTTGTAGGAAAAGTTACAGAGCCACTGGATGATGCTTTCTTCCTGCAGAGAGGATTTCATTTCCTTTTGGTAGGTGAAGAAATCACCTTTATCCACAAATGGATTGAAATCATTTCATAATTTTTGAGTCCAGTTCTAATTTCAGTGTGTCTATACACTAGTGTATACAATATAGCCCTTTGGGCATCTCAGTGGAAAGTTGTAAGTAATTACCATAGACATCCTCCTTGTAGAGCCCTGAACTCGAATTTTTATAGCCTCAGAATTGTGAGACTGCTGAAATCTCTACCTAGCTGTTGAGCCTTTTACAAAAGCTTTTTCTTAATTTTTTAGTTTTCTCCTCTGCCTGTTCGGATTAGTTATTAGCATTGGCTGCAGAAGAAAGTGAAAGCAGCATGTTGCATTTACTTATTCGTGGTTCCCATTTCTTTAGATCTTGATCTTTCAAATAACGGCTGCTTTGGTAGTCCTGTTGCCAGACAGCTTTCCAACTGGCCATAAATTTGAGAAGATTCATGTAATTTTTGAAATTTAAATACAGTCAGTATATGATATATTAGTTATATTAGTTTCGGGTGTATAATATAGCGATACATTTTTTATCCTGCTAACTCACTGAATTCTTTTATTAATTCTATTAATTTTTTTGGTGACTTTGTTACGGTTTTCTATATACAGTATCATGTCATATGCAGATAGTGACAGTTTTATTTCTTCCTCTTCAACTGGGAGACCATTTATTTATTAATTAATTTGGGTTTTTTTGGTCTGATTGCTATGGTTAGGACTTCCAACACTATATATTAAATGATTTGTGGTGGAAGTCGGCATAATTTTATTTTCCTGATTTTAGAGGTAAAGCTTCCAGCTTTTCACCATTGAATATAATGTTAGCTGTGAGCCTGTCATAATATAGGCTCTTTTGAGTTGAGGTAAGTTCCTTCTGTACCCACTTTGTTGATGGTTTTTATTATGGGTGAATGTTGAATTTGTCAAATACCTTTGCTGCATCTGTTGAGATAACCACATGATTTTTATCCTTGCTTTCGCTGATGTGGTGAATCACAGTGTCTTTGCAAATGTTGAACAACGCTTGCTTCCCTGGTATAAACTCCACTCGATCATGATGTATTTAATGATGTATTGTTGAATTCAGTTTGCTAGTATTTTGTTGAGCATTTAACATCTATGTACATTAGGGACATTGGCCTGTAATTCTCTTCTTTTTTTAATCATCTTTGTCTGGTTTTGGTACCAGGGTAAGGCTGACCTCGTAGGACAGGGGTGTGCAACCTGTGGCCTATAGGCCATGTGAGGCCCAGGATGGCTATGATTGTGGCCCAGCACAAAATCATAAATTTACTGAAAACATTGCTTAGTTTTATTAGTAGGTTTTATACTGAGTTTTATTACTTAGATGTGTACATTTTCTACATTAGTGATCACAAACTTGGGACCTGTTCAACGATTTTAAAAGATTATTGAAAGGGCTGCTGCATAATTAGCATTATTAACTGAAGACTTTTTTGCTTATCTGTGGTGGGGGATATCATGAAAATTATGCACAGATATTTTTTGCTCATCAGTTTTCGTCAGTGTTTGTGTATTTAGTGTGTGGCCCAACACAACTCTTCTTCTTCCATTGGGGCCTAGAGACGCCAAAAGGTTGGACATTGGTTGTTTAGAATCATGTTACAGTGATCCCTCACTTTACGTTCCAGAGACCCCTGTGATAGATGAAAATCCATGAAGTAGCAGTGTTATGTTTATTTTATTATTTATGTGTATTTTAAGGCTTTATAAACCCTTCCCACACTCCTGTAAACCTTCCCCGCTCTCGTATTAACCTTTCCCACACTCTTAGAAACACTTCATATGCTCTTAAACACTTTCTACACTCTTAAACCTACGTAATTTTAACAGCATATAAAATTCTATATGGGTACTCACCAGTGAAGTATACAAAATCCCATGATATAGTGAAAACTCCATGATACAGAATTAGATATATATATTTTTAAAAATCCATGATACAGTGAAGCTGCAATAAGTGAGCCACGATATAGTGAGGGGCATCTGTATTTAATCTATGCATTTGTGTTTCTTTTCATTTTTTTTTGTAGCTGATTTCTGGTTGCATGTTGTTGTCAGAAAATTTTCTTGATATAATTTCAATCTTCTCGAATTTATTGAGGCTAGTTTTGTGGTCTCATATGTGATCAATCCTAGAAAATGTTTCATGTGCATTTGAAAAAAATGTCAAATCTATAGTTTTTGGATGAAATGTTGTTCTATAATGTCTATTAAATGAAACTGGTCTAATGTGCTATTTATGGTAATAATTTCCTTACTAATTTTCAGTCTCAATGATCGATCCTTTGAGGTAAGTTGAATATTAAATTCCCCAACTATTATAGTACTACTGTTAATTTGTGCTTTTATGTCCATTATTATTTGCTTTATGTAATCCTATGTTGGGAGTGTAGATATTTATAGTTGTTATATTCTCCTCTTGGATTGACCCCTTGAAAAGTTACATAATGTTCTTCTTTGTCTCTGTTTACATTATTTGTTTTGAAGTCTATTTCATCTGATAAGAACGTGGCTACTACAGCTATTTTTTGTTTCTATTTGCACGGAACATCTCTTTCCATCCCTTCACTTTCAGCCTGTGTGGCTCATTCCATGTAAAGTGAGTCTATTGTAAGCAGCATATAGATGACTCATGACTTTAATTCATTCAGCCACCCTATGTCCTTTGATTGGAGAATTTAGTCCATTTACATTTAAAGTAATTATTGACAGATATGTGTTTATTGCTATTTTGTTAATTTTTTTGTTGTTGTATCCTCTGTTTTTCATTTTCTTGATCTCTTTTCTTTTGATTTGTTGTAAATTTTTAATTAGCTATTTGAAATTCATTGACGAAATAAATTTGTAAGATCTTCAAACTGAACTTTGGAGTTGGCTTTATCAAAAATAGTTTTAACAATTTCAAAATAATGTCAATTCCTAAGATAACTTTTCTTAAAATAAATATTAGCTACTACTTACGAAGTACCTCCTCTATGCCATTGTTGCCCTGTGTTCCCCCCCAGGTAGAGCTCACTTGCCACCATGTGCAGTACTACGTGCAATGTGTTATTGTTCACACTTTCCAGAAGAAGAACAGAAGCTCAGATAATTTAAATCATTCACTTAAGATCACACAGTAAGAGACACAGCTGAATTTTGAGTCTAACCCCAGAGTTTGTCTACTTTATGTGATTTTTGTGATTAATTATAATAATCTTTATTTACAATTTGTTTTACAGATATTCCAAGACATTGAAGCTTACAATCATAATTGTATGTTGCTATATATTTTAGTATAAATGGAGAATTTAGAATAAATAAAAAGTATTAACTTTTAGATTAGGAAATATGTCACTGTGACATGTCAACAAAGTCAATTTTGGAGTCCTGCTTAGACTATCTACTTAATATTTAATGTGGGGATATTACGTAGCGCTTCATAGAATTTTTCTGAGAACTAAATGATTTACATGCCTAAAATTTCATAAAAAACACAATGTATTAATTAGTTGTTAATAGATTTTATGTATATTTTTATCTTAATGATTTTTATTATTATACTTTTAAAAAATTATATGGCCAGTGAGGATGTGGGGAATATACTAAGAAAAGAGCTCAGATAAGAGGTTACCTAAGAGTTGCCCAATCATACTCTTATTATAAAAACATTATGAAAGCCTATTCAACTTCTTTTTAGGTTCAATGCCCTACATCAGTGATTTTCAACCTTTTTCATTTCAGGGCACACATGAAGTAATTACTAAAATTCAGCAACTCACGAATCATTCATACCAGATGGCTATTGTTGTGTTGGCTGTAGTAATTTTTTTATTTAATATTTTAAGGGAAAAGAGGTCAGTACCCCTAACTAAACAGTCAGGTATTGTGTGTTTTAAAATTTTTTGCAGCACATCGGTGGGCAATCGCTCATTTGCATAGTTTAGACTGAAGCATTTCCACTCTGGGATGCAAATAGTAATATAAAAGTCTAGAAAACTATCACAAAGTTGGGCCACATGATTTATAGACCGATTTAAATTTGTGACCCAAGAAATACTATTGATAAGTAAACACTTGAGAACAAAATGTCTAAAAAGTGATCAATAATACAAATTTATTAAAGAATGTTTACAGAGGATTACTCTTTTCTTTATCTTTAATATAATGATGGATTTATTAGATAAGGGAATACTGGGATCAATGAACACTATATGTTATAGATTTAATAAGTAGTTTGATGAAATGCCATATAGCACAGTACCAAAAACATCAATTTTAAAATACCAGGATTTAAATGGTTTTTATTTAAAAGGCAAGCAGGGTCAGGAGAAAAGTGATCAGATATAGAAAGTTACTCTAAATTTGTTTGGAAGGTGGTTTCTCTACCTTCTCTGCTTCCTGGTGTATTATACGCAGCCTTACTTCGACATCGGTGTAGTGACTATGGCATCGGTGTAGTGACTACGACATCGGTGTAGTGAGCAACAGCTGTTTGTCATTTCTACCTCCCCTCCTAGCCTGAAAGATCCTCCTATTGAGAGCCATTTATTCTTCTCTGGCTCCTCAGTAGCTAGTAAAGTGCCAAGTATATATAAAAATTATTATTGGCTGAAAATGGTCTATTTCTTAATTATTAAAATATATTAATCTTCATCTTAAACTGGCTCTAAAATCCTCAAACTTTCCAAGGTATCCAAGTTCCCATATGTCAATGGTTGGAAATGTTTTTTCTTTCTCTGAGAAAAAGAGGAATATTGTGCAAGAAAATACCTGGTTTTGATTTTTTTTTTTTCCTTGCATGAGAAAAGCCAACAGGATGGAAGTCACTGTGCACAAGGTGAGGAGGGGTGTTTAGTTTCCTTATTTGTAATATAGGAAAAGAGTAAATGCCTCTAAAGTGCTTTGCTTTAAAAATACTATAATATCAACTTTTCCAACTGTAGTGTTTTAGACATAGTACTCGAGAACTGGGGTGTAGAGATTAATTCCTAACTAGCCAGCCCATTCTGCCAGTTAGTGTGGGGGATTTCTGCTAAGGTTAGAATTTAGATAAAGTAAGCAATTACCTAAGAGTTTTGCCTTTGTAAATTTGGCCACAGGAAATATTCTATGCCTTGTTTAAAAGGAAAAAAATGCACTTCTTGCAAAATGTTGTTGGCTTCTCAGTGTAGGACTTCCTGAAAATTAAAAGTTCTGTTATATAAAAATTAATTAACTCAGAAGGGTTTATATTTATGTTAAATAAATATGTTTAATAAAACCTGACAATGTAATTTGGTGTTAATTGCAAAGCGTCTTCAAGAGTAATAGCTTCAGGTATATAACTAACTTGAGTATCAGCTGACAATAGTTTATTATATATTTTAGGAAATATTAGCAACTCCCTGCAAAGAATATAAATATGAAGAAAGCAGAGCAGGGACCATGGGAATAAGTGACTATATAATAAAACCTCATTATCAAGGACTTTTGGAGAGTCCTGTAAAGAAATAATATAAAGAATACCTCTACTATTCTTTCTAAAAATAGATATATTGTGCTGAAAAATTAAACATATAAAAATAATTATAGGGACTTTAGTAATCATCATGCATATCAAAAACCATAAATTTGAAGTGTTTTAAATTTTTCTACTTATTAAACCTTGTTTTCTAAAGCTAATTATGAGAAAAAGTTTTGCCTGTTTTATAATACTGACAGTAAAACAATACATGCAGTTTATGCTTCTTTTAAGATTTTTCAAAATTATGAGTGTTCACTAATTAATACTGATCTTTCTGATCTTCTCTACACTCTTTTTTTTTTTACCCTCACCCAATGACATGCTTATTGACTTGAGAAAGAGAGGGAGAGAAGTATCAATGTGTGAGAAAAACATGGATCAGTTGCCTCTTGTATGCACCCCAACTGAATACTAAACGCACAACCTAGGCATGTGCCCTGACCTGGAATTGAACTTGTGATATTGGTTCATGGGATGAAGCTCTAACCAACTGAGTCACACTGGCCTGGCCAGGGCTCTACATTCTTAATACAAAGTAGGATTGACTTCCAATGTGGATGGTGGCATAGGTAAACACAGATTGCCTCCTCTCACAACTATATCAAAATTGCAACTAAACTACAGAACAACCATCATTCATAACCGTCAGAAACTGAGCTGAATGGAAGTCTGACAACCATGGAATTAAAGAAGAAACTACACTGAGACTAGCAGGAGGGGCAGAGATATGGAACAGGCTGGTTCCACACCCACATGTGGCAGATAAAAGTCAGGAGAGGTATATCAGGAGCCAGGGGTCCCAGCTCCAGGTTTCCAGTGCCAGGAAGATAAGTACCCATAACTTGTGGCTGTAAAACCAGCAAGGATTGAGGCTGTGTAAGACAGAAACTGCTAAAGTCTCAGTCAGTTTCTCTTAAAGGTCCTGTGCCTAGACTTACTTGGCCTTAATTCCCCTGAGCTCCCTCATGGGGACAGCAGATTGAAAGGCATCAGAGACATACAAGGAGAAACTGATTTGTCCAGCACCAAGGTGAGAACTGCAGGCAACTTTATCCCACACAAAAGTGATGGCAGAGGCCATTGTTCATTTTCTGAGCCACCAGAAAATTTCTGAGCCCACTGCCACCCTCCCCCGCTCCCACCTCACACCACAGAATTACAAAGTGGGCAGGTGGGCTCCATATCTGAGACTCCATCAACCTGGTTCACACTGTATGTTCTATTCTGGTGATCCCTGAGGCCCTGCCCCACCCAACTTTCAGTTCCACCCAAGCTGTTTCTAGTGGCTTTTCTATACGAGTGGCTTTTCTTGGCCCATGCTACAGATTTTCTTAAATTCTGTCAAACAAACATTTGGTTTCAGTGAGCCCCATACCACTTGCTGAGTGGCTCCAGGCCCAGCGCTAGCAGCAGCTGGCCTTGGTTCACAGCTTGGCCTCTCCTGGTACCTCCAAGCCCAGCACAAGTACCAGCCATCTGCAGATCACTTTGTAGCTTATGCTGTGTGACCCCGGACAGAACACAGTTGGTAGCTGACCTTGGACATGCCAATAGCAATCCAGGCTCAACTAAATAGAAGGGTGTACACAGCCCATACATTGGTCATACCTTGAGTACCCAGCTTGGGTAATAAGGGAGGCCATGCTACTGGACTCTACAGGATACCTATTATATGAGGCTACGTTACCAAGGCTAGGAGATGTAGCAGCTCTACCTAATACATAGAAGCAGGAAGAGGGAACCTGCCAAAATGAGACAAAGGAGCATGTTCCAAATGAAAGAACAGAGCAAAACTCCAGAAAAAGAACTAAACAAATTGGAAACAAGCAGTCTACTAGATGCAGAGTTCAAAATGCTGGTTATAAGGATGCTCAAGGAACTTGATGAGGACCTCAATAGCATAAAAAAATCCAGTCAGAAACAAAGGATACACTAATTGAAATAAAGAACAATTTACAGGGAATCCACAATAGAGTGAATGAAACAAAGAATCAAAGCAGTAATTTGTAATCTAAGGAAGCAAAAAACGAACAAACAAAAAACAATTAGAACAGCAAGAAGAAAAAAGAATTAAAAAAATGACTGTAGTTTTAGAAACCTCTGGGACAACTTCAAGCATACCAACATTCACATGATGGGGGTGCCAGGAGGAAAAGAGAGAGCAAGATATTGGAAACCTATTTGAAAAAATAATGACGGAAAACTCCCCTAACTTGGTGATATAAACAGACATACAAATCTAGGAAGTTCGGAGAGTGCCAAACAAGATGAACCTGAAGAGGCCCACACCAAGGCACTTCATAATTAAAATGTGAAAGGTTAAAGACAAAGCGAAAATCTTAAAATCAGCAAGAGAAAAGCAGTTAATTACCTACAAGGGATCTTCCATAAGATTGTGAACTGATTTCTCAAAAGAAAATTTGTGGGCTAAAAGGGATTGGCAAGAAATATTCAAAGTGATGAACAGCAAGAACTAATAACCAAGACTACCCTACCCAGTAAAACTGTCATTTAGAGTGGAAGGGCAGATAAAGAGCTTCTCAGACCAGAAAAAGCTAAAGGTGCTCATTGCCACCAAACCAGTATTATATGAAATATTAAACAGTCTTCTTTAGAGAAAGAAGATAAAATATTTGAACAATAAAATGGACAATAGATACATGTCTATCAACAATTTATTTAAAAAAATAAACAAGAAGAACAGAAACAGAATCATAGATACAGAGAACATTGTGATAGTTGCCAGATGGGAGGGGGGTTAGGAGGATGGAAAAAAGGTGAAGGGACTAAGAAGTACAAATTGGCAGTAATAGAATAGTCATGCAGATGGAAAGTACAGCACAGGAAACAGAGCAGACAATGAACATATATGCATTACCATGAATATGGACAATGATGTGGGGATTGCCTGAGGGAGTGGGGGAGGGCTGAGAAGACGGGGCAAAAGGGGAAAAACTGGGACAACTGTAATAGCATAAACAATAAAATACAATTAAAAAATAAAGTTAGGGATATGCATAAAATGCCAGTAAAAGTATAGACGTAGAAAATGTGGAGATTTATTTACCAAAGTCCAAGAAGTAACCCAAAATCATAACAAGACATCAGAACAATAATTCGACGTGAAACTGAGATTAAGTATTTGCAGATACATTTTCAATATGATGGGTATGGGGAGTGGGGGAAATTTTATCACTTGCTGCTTGAAGACTGTCACCGTATAGCAACTGACTTGTACCTAAGATCCTGATTACTATAGAAGAATTTAAGTGGTAATTCTCTGAAAAATTAACTCAGGGGCCAGT